>CM039613.1:39718382-39750775 GCA_022457205.1 Saccharum spontaneum | reverse complement strand
ACGTTGGGTGTAGTGCGAGCCCCTGGCCTAGTGTGTATAGGCTGCGGTTGTTGTGCCACAGGGAAGGGGGGTTCTACATCTGCCTGCCGAGTGAATCTAATGGCCCTAACTTGTTAGACGAACTCTTGAGTGGCTTTATATGGTTCTCTAGTGTTTGGGCTTGATCTCCCCACTCATTTGGAAATCATGACTCACAGTGAAAGTGTACACCTCTGCGCAGAGTTAAAAACTGGTATACTAGCCGTGCTCACGGATACGAGCGGCCTTGGGGATTCTTATGGAATAGTGATCATAACTGTTATATCATGCTTAATTATTGTTGATATATATTATGCTCATGTTAATGCTATTCGTTATCATTATTACAATTGATCATTGGTTCTTTAATGGGAAGTGGTTTATCTTGATGCTACTCAATTGAAGATTATATGATTAAAAGCTAACCGCAGTTAAACAGTGTCTAGCCATTTGAGCCTCATGAACCCTGTGTTATATTTGTTGAGTTCGACATGGACTCACTCTTGCTATTTCCACCATAACAGATGAAGATTATGAGGAAGATTATCGTAATGAGTACTAGTCTTGGTGTCAACCAGTCAACCGTGTCCCTGTGTGGAGTTTCCGCTGGAGATTACTATTAGTTATTATTATTAGATATTAATATTTATCGTTCAAGACTATGTTTTAAATATTCATTCGCTATGTAATAAGCACTGTGATGATACTATGTAATTTGTCTACTTATGTGTGCGATCATGACCTGGGGCGCACATGAGTACTTTATGCATCCTATTTTTGTCCTTAAAAATGGGTGTGACAGATTGGTATCAGAGCCGTGTTGACTGTAGGACGCAAGCCTAGTTAGAATGGTCGTTGATAACATCCATACTCCACTTAATTCATGCTTCCTCTTTTCACCTTGTTAATTACTAAAGTTTTATGCTTCCTCTACTTTATTCTATTGCGAAAATACATTGATTCTATCTAATCTATGTCTAAATCTTGTAGATGCCTCCTCATCCCCGTCTGTCAGCTGCACAATACGTTGCCCGTTTCAAACCCCAGGAGCCAAATGAAGAGGGTGATCAAGAGCTATCTGATGCTGAATCAAGAGTTGGTGATACACCTATGGAGGATGTAGTTATGGGTGGACTATGAAGTTTCATATCGTGGTTCCTAAGGCTGATGCTTTCTTCCATGATATGTTGACAAGAACTTTGGACAACTACTACTACGACTGGAAGCTACTTTGGAGTATCGCAGTGCAGAGTATAGTCATCCATGGATGGATTCCTATTGGAAGACAGAGTTATGGGTCAAGAAAAGGGATCCTACCACTAAGAGCCTAAGGTGGAGTCAAAGTTCATTACCCGAGTGAGCCGGGCAACCGTGGAGACAAGCATGGAGGATGTCGCTTTCAATGCATTTGTTTACTACCATGGTCTACGCTCAGACAAGACGTTAAAGGGTGCACTCTGGTATTTTCCTTGTTTCTTACATGACAAGGGTATTTGGACCGTGCCGCTTGCAGATGATTCCTTATTGACTTTACAAGCTACGGTGGCATTAGCTCGTGAATTGGCTCTCCATGAGGTGGATTTGAAGGATGAGTTGCTGAAGGAAAAAGAACTTAAGGAGCGAGCTTATAAGGAGATTGACCAATTAAGGGCGGAGTTAGGTCGTCCTAAGATTTATGAGAAGCTTAATTAGGAAATAGGAAAAATCCCTATGTAATAAGAATGATAGTAGTTGCGAGTTAATTTCAAGTTTGGATTGTTTTAAGAGTCAGTTTGTGGTGTGAACAATTGTGTGATTGATGGATTGTTATTATGATAATGTGTGATTTGGATCTTTGTAATGTGTGCTGGAGTTTTGTAGACATGCCTACAAGTTCCATGGTTAAGAATATTAAGTTTGATCAATATATATTAGTTGAATATGAGGTTAACTTAGTTCTGTCCTTTGCTGATTTCTGGATCAGTCTGGGATGTTTTAGAAATAACTTAAAATCCGTTCATGGGAAATTTAAGAAATTTTACTGGGAATAATTAGACTTCTATATCTTTCCAATCCCACAAGAATCACCTTAATATCTATTATGAGTTAAGAGATATACCTGTTTCAAGTTGGAGTTACTGCACAGTCTGGAATTCTGAAACAGTTTCGGTTAAGTTCAGTTTTTGATCAATTTATTGACAGAATCAGAAAAAGTGTTGTGAATAAAAGTTGTAGATAATTTTATAAGCTTTCCAACCATGTAAAGATTATCTGATTTGGACGTCTGTAGCTCGAGATATGACAGTTTTACTGAGTTGCTGAAATTGGAGTTCGCCCAGAAAAATCAGATTTTGTTTATCTATTGTATACATCATCTCGGATTGTACTGAATTTTATCTTCTGTGTTTTGGAAACAGATGTCAGACAGAGGTCGTGGCAGAGGTCGTGGGGGTGCTAATCCACCCGTTACCATGGAGGAACTCATGCAAACTCAGAATCAGCTGATGCAGATGTTTATGCAGCACATGCAGAACAATCCCCCTGTTGGAGGACCACCACCTGTTCAAGTAAGGGATAAGCGTGGGGAATTTTTGAAGGGACGCCCTCCAGTGTTTTCTCATGCTGCTGATCCTTTAGAAGCAGATGATTGGGTGAGGGCAGTGGAGAAACAGCTGAACATAGCCCAATGCAATGATATGGAAAATGTGTTATATGCATCTGGTCAGTTACAAGGGAC
The DNA here is from genome assembly GCA_022457205.1 of Saccharum spontaneum. Classification (NCBI taxonomy): domain Eukaryota; kingdom Viridiplantae; phylum Streptophyta; class Magnoliopsida; order Poales; family Poaceae; genus Saccharum; species Saccharum spontaneum. The sequence continues at coordinate 39,748,041 of CM039613.1, read as the reverse complement.
AGCTCAGACTTGGTGGGAGTCGTACCAGGCTGCACGCCCTGACAATGCTCCTCCTATCACTTGGAATGAGTTTGTTAGAGATTTTCGGGCTCGTCATATTCCTGAAGGTATAATTGAGCTGAAGCAGGAAGAATTTAGAAACCTTAGGATGGGACAGATGAGTGTGAGTGAATATCATGACAGGTTCACCCAGTTGGCTCGCTATGCTCCCAATGAAGTTAGGGAAGATGCAGACAGGCAACGTCTTTTCTTGAAGCGAATTTATTATGATCTTCGCTTGCAACTGAAGGGGAATAGCTATGCTAGTTTTCAAGAGCTGGTGAACAAAGCTATTGTGCTTGATAATGAGCGTAGGGAGATGGACAGAAAAAGAAAGATGAAGGTGCAAGGCTCAGGAAGCAACAACCGTCAACGCACAAATTCTCAGCATGGCTTTCATCAGAAGTTTCAGGAACCGGTTAGTCAGTGGAATCGCAACTCGAATCAGAGGTGGTCCCAAAATTGGCAAAACAATCAGTCGCAGCAGCGTTCATCATATCCGCAGCATCAACAGTATCAGCAGACTGGGCAACAGACTCCTCGCACTGGAAATCCCAATGTTACCCCCATGAAGAATAGTACTCCCAGCACTCCTATTAGATGCTTTGTCTGTGGTAAAGAGGGCCATTTGTCTTATAATTGTCCTGAGAAGCAGAACCAACAGACTCCTCAGAGCCAGAAGAGCAACCAGAGGCAATCGAGTACTGGAAGGGTGAATCATGTGTCTTCTGATACAGCTCATGATGCACCAGAAGTTATGATTGGTACGTTCAATGTACATTCCACTCCCGCAACTGTTCTTTTTGACTCTGGAGCATCTCATACATTCATATCCAATATTTTTGTTAAAATGCATAGTATACCCATGCTAGCTATGAAAGAACCTCTCTTAGTAAATTCACCTGGAGGTACCATGCAAACCAGTAATCGTTGTCTTTCAATTAGTATGGTATTAAGGGGGGTAGAGTTTAAGATAACTCCTATAGTGTTGAGAACATCTGGTATTGATGTGATTTTGGGTATGGACTGGATGAGGCAAAATCAGGCAGAGATTCAGTGTCAGCAGAAAGTGGTAGTTGTGACTGCGCCTAATGGAGATAAAATCAATGTGGATGTAGCAATGCAGAAGCAACCAACCGCGGTGGTGAATCAGATTGAAGATACTATTAAGGAGAATTCAGTGATTGAGGAATTTCCGGATGTCTTCCCTGATGAATTGCCAGGTATGCCACCTGATCGAGACATTGAATTTCTTATTGAATTATTACCTGGAACTGCACCTATAGCCAAACGACCATATAGGATGGGAGTAGATGAATTAGAAGAACTTAAGAAACAAATTAAAGAATTACAAGATAAAGGTTTTATTCGACCTAGTTCATCACCTTGGGGAGCACCAGTTATTTTTGTTGATAAGAAAGATGGTGGTCAGAGGATGTGTGTTGATTATCGGTCACTAAATGAAGTAACTATCAAGAATAAGTATCCTTTGCCCCGGATTGATGACTTGTTTGATCAGTTGAGAGGTGCTTGTGTGTTCTCTAAGATTGATTTACGTTCTGGTTATCATCAGTTGAAGATTCGTGCTTCTGATATTCCAAAGACAGCTTTTACTACAAGGTATGGATTGTATGAGTATACTGTTATGTCGTTTGGATTGACCAATGCACCTGCATACTTTATGTACATGATGAATAAGGTGTTCATGGAATATTTGGATAAGTTTGTGGTGGTGTTTATTGATGATATACTGGTATTTTCCAAGACAGAGGTAGAGCATGCTGAACATTTGAGGTTGGTATTGCAGAAGCTTAGAGAGCATAAACTGTATGCGAAGCGAAGTAAATGTGAGTTTTGGTTGAAGGAAGTTTCTTTCCTTGGTCATATTGTTTCTAATGGAGGTATATCAGTGGATCCAGGCAAGGTGAAGGATGTATTGAATTGGAAACCACCTACCGATGTTAGTGAGATTCGCAGTTTTTTGGGATTAGCTGGATATTACAGACGATTCATTGAAGGGTTTTCTAAACTTGCTAAACCTATGACATCTCTGTTAGAAAAGAATGCCAAATTTGTGTGGTCTGATAAATGTCAAGCTAGTTTTGAGGAATTGAAGAAGAGGTTGACTACAGCGCCTGTTTTGGTTTTACCAGATTTGAGTAAGAAGTTTTCTATTTATTGTGATGCTTCTCGTCAAGGTTTGGGATGTGTTCTTATGCAAGAAGGCAGAGTTGTGGCTTATGCATCTAGACAGTTGAGAAAGCATGAGTTGAATTATCCTACACATGATTTGGAGTTAGCAGCTGTAGTTCATGCTTTAAAGATTTGGAGACATTATTTGATTGGACATAAGAGTGATATATACACTGATCATAAGAGTTTGAAGTATATTTTCACTCAGTCAGATCTGAATTTGAGGCAACGCAGATGGTTAGAGTTGATTAAGGATTATGATATTGAGATACACTATCATCCTGGTAAGGCTAATGTAGTAGCTGATGCTCTTAGTAGGAAGAGTTATGCCAATGAGATAAGAACATTGTCTATGACTAGTGAGTTATGTGCTGAATTCGAATATTTGAATTTGGGAATTGTTACTAATACAATGGAATTGGTGATAGAGCCTACTTTAGAGCAAGAGATCTATAAGGGGCAGTTGAAGGATGAGAAACTAAAGAAGATAGCGGAGGATATAGTGATTGGTAAGTCACCAGGCTTTAGAACGGATGATAATGGAATTTTGTGGTTTGGAAAGAGGCTGTGTGTACCTGAGGATCATGCTATTAGACAGGCAATTCTTCGCGAAGCCCATGAGTCAGCTTATTCTATTCATCCTGGTAGTACTAAGATGTATTTGGATCTTAAACAGAAATATTGGTGGGTTGGATTAAAGCGAGATGTGGCTGAGTATGTGGCATTGTGTGATACTTGTCAGAGGGTGAAAGCAGAGCATCAGAGACCTGCTGGATTGTTGCAACCAATGAAAATCCCTGAATGGAAGTGGGAGGAAGTTGGTATGGACTTTATAGTGGGGTTACCGCGTACTCAGAGAGGTTATGATTCTATTTGGGTGATAGTGGATAGGTTGACTAAAGTTGCTCATTTTATACCAGTTAAGACTACATACCATGGACCAAAATTGGCAGAGTTGTATATGGAGAAGGTAGTATGTTTGCATGGGGTTCCAAAGAAGATTGTATCTGATCGAGGATCGCAGTTTACGTCACACTTTTGGAAAGTTGTACATGAATCTTTGGGAACTAAATTGAATTTTAGTACAGCCTATCATCCACAGACAGATGGACAGACTGAAAGGACCAACCAGGTATTAGAGGATATGTTGAGAGCCTGTGCATTGCAATATGGAACTAGTTGGGATAAGAGTTTGCCTTATGCAGAATTTTCTTACAATAATAGTTATCAACAGAGTCTTAAGATGGCACCGTTTGAAGCGTTGTATGGACGTAAGTGTAGAACTCCATTGTTTTGGGATCAGACAGGTGAATCTCAGGTGTTTGGTACAGATGTTCTTAGAAACGCAGAAGATCAAGTGCGAGTGATTCGTGAGAATTTGAGAGTGGCACAGTCTCGTCAGAAGAGTTATGCTGATAATAGGAGAAGAGATCTAGTTTTTGAAGTAGGTGATTATGTCTATTTGAAGGTGTCACCTATGAGAAGTGTGAAGAGATTTAACATGAAAGGTAAACTAGCACCAAGGTATGTTGGACCATTTAAAGTTATTGCTAGACGTGGGGAAGTTGCTTACCAATTAGAGTTGCCTGAGAATTTATCTGGGGTGCATGATGTGTTTCATGTTTCACAACTTAAGAAGTGTTTGCGGGTACCTAAGGAGCAGATACCTTTAGAAGAGTTGACTGTTAAGGAGGATCTTACATATGAAGAGTTCCCAATTAAGATTTTAGAGACTGCTGAGAGGGTTACTCGAAGTCGGATTATTAAGATGTGCAAAGTACAGTGGAATCGATATTCAGAGGCAGAGGCAACTTGGGAAAGAGAGGATGAATTGAGGAAATCATATCCACAGTTATTTGAGTAAGCAGTCCAATCTCGAGGACGAGATTCTTTTAAGGGGGGTAGAATTTGTAACACCCAAATTTTAGAGATAACAAATTTTGAATAATTTAGATAATAAATAATGGCCAATTTAAAATAATAATAAAATAAGTTTGATGTTGCATTCATGCTGTTGCATTTATTTTATTGTGTGGTGTGGATTTGATTTATTTTATTTTGGATTAGAATGTATTTGAAATATTTTTGAAAGCAAGTAAATAAAAAAAAAGAGAAAAGAAGAAAAAGCTTACCTGCTGCTGGAGGCCCGAAGGCCCTCGGGTCGGCCTGTTTGCCCGCGCCCGCGTTCGGCTGCGGCAGGGGGCTGGGCGGCGTTCTTCGCGTGGGCCGGTCCGACAAGCTGAGCCAGCCGGCCCAGTACCAGCAGCCGCGCGGCTGATCCAGCAGGCCCAGCTGACGCGCTTTCTCCCCTCCCTCTTCCGCTGACATGTGGGGTCGGCTTGTCAGCCGTATCTTCCTCCTCCAGCCGTAGTCGTGTAGGACTCGAAGCTCGGTCGTTCAACCGACTCCGGTTGCAATCTTCGGGTTCCTAAACAAGATAGGAGATATGGCCTTATAAAAGGATAGCCGGGTACCTCTAGTTTCCGTTTTTCAACTAAAAAGCTAGGGTTGCCACGGGAAATCGAGCTCTAGGGTTTGAGTTCGTTGAAGGCCGGCGGTAGGTCGGTTAGGGAGCCTTCGGGTGGATTTGGGGTCAAATTCTTTACCTAGGTGAGTTCGTTAGCTCCTCCTCTTCCTTCCCATGTGCTTCTTTTGAGTTCTTGCGCAATTTACCGTGATTTTGAAGAGCACCGCCGGTCGGCAATGGCGCCGCCGCCCTCCTCTCGTCGCGGGTCATGTTCAATTTACCGTAGCTAGTCTTTACCGGGTAGTTGAGATCGCGTGGAGCTTCTCCACCGATTGGACTAAGTCGCGAGTTGAATGGTGGTCTCGGTGGGGAGAACCACGATCGCCGGCCATGGAAGGGCCGCCGGCCATGGAGGGGGTGCCGGTCGGGGTTGGGGAAGAAGAGCCGGAGGTGCACTGTAGCGTTGCTGGTGAATCTTAGCCGTCCGATCTTGCACCGATGGCCGAGATTAGAAGATACCCCTTCGCGGGCAATCTTTCTAAAGAGCCCCTGCATTTTCTAGTAAACAACCCGCCGTCCAAAACGTAATGCTGAAAATACGTTTTCGCGTTTTGAAAGCGTATTCTTTTCCGGTTAAATCAAAAATACGTTTTCAGGTATTTACAGTTTTGCCACTAGGATTGTTTTAGTCATAAAATCTTCGTTTTAACTCCGATTTGATCCGTTCAAGTTACGTTAGGTTCGTATTTGCGAACTCTACATGATAGTGTAGTTGTACAGTTAGTTTTGATAATTTATTTTTCGAGTTTATAATTAAGTATTTATTTATCTATAGGAAATCTTAGAAAATTCATAACTTTCACGTTTTAAATCCGATTTTGGTGATCTTTGCGTCTGTGTGATCGTAGAAACGTGTAGAAGAGTTTTATAAACTTTTATTACTGTTTTGTTACTGTTGGTGTACTGTTCTAATTATATCTCTTTGTTTGCTTCGTGTATGTTTGATTGGATGCATGTATGTTGTTGATTGATGATCGAGTATAGAAGGTGAGCAGTACTTGGACGATTCGGAGTATGCCAAACACTTCTGAAAGACTTCAGGAAACTCCACTATCTCTTAATCCTTCTTCTGAATAGCACCTTACTACACACTGGAGTGTGGTGGAAATAGCAAGAGTGAGTCCATGTCGAACTCAACAAATATATCATGGGGTTCATGAGGCTCAAAAAGGCTAGACACTGTTTGACTGCATTTAGCTTTTAGTCATCATATAATTAGCAATTGAGTAGCATTGAGGTATTCCAATTCCCATTAATGAACCAATGATCAATTGTAATAAGGATAATGAATAGCATTAACATGAGCATAATAATAACAACAGTAATTAAGCATGATATAACAATGGTGATCAACTATTCTGTAAGAATCCCCAAGGCCGCTCGTATCCGTGAGCACGGCTAGTATACCAATTTATTAAACTCTGCGCAGAGGTGTACACTTTCACTGTGAGTCATGATTTTCAAATGCATGGGTTTGCAAAGCCCAAAACATCAGAGACCATATAAAGCCATTCAAAAGTTCGTCTAACAAGTTAGGGCCATTAGATTCACTCGGCAGGCAGATGTAGGAACCCCCCTTTTCAAATGGCACAATTCCTTCTCGGCTATACTCATAGACTAGAGGCTGTCCTACACCCAACGTGGCAAGCCGTTCTTACGCCATTTAAGGTAACCACTAACAAGCTAGAAAAGGTCTCTTGAACAACTAGAGCCAGAGCCATATAGCCCTCACAGCTGTACTATCAATCCCGATTAGCACTTACAGGTAAGTCCTTACGGAGAGAAACCAGAGCAACAATATAACCCCTTGCTCTAGCCCCCTTTTCAATAGTAAATAAAATCATCTTAATGGTTGATTGCATAATTCATTAATCCAATTACAAGATCATCGTTCATAATTAAGAGCTAGCAATAGCTACCCAAATGCACAACCCATAGGTGACAAGAAAACAAGATATCAATAGCTAAGTTATAATCTCTATGGTTGTCAAGGAAGACACATGCATATGAATAATATTTTCTGTGAATAGGACAACAAGGATGGTCCCATGTTATACTTGCCTTGATCAAAGCTTTCCTGATGATACTGCTGGTCTGGCTCAAAATAATACTCCTGATCGTCAAGAAACTGCTCACCGTCTATACTCGATCATCAAGCATCAACACACAATCATCCGAGCAATCATACACGAAGCAAACAAAGAGAAATAATTAAAACAGTACACCAACAGTAGCAAAATAGTATAAAAAGTTTGTAAAACTCTTCTATACGTTACTACGATCACACAGACGTAAAGATCACGAAATTCGGATTTAAAACGTGAAAGTTATGAATTTTCTAAGATTTCCTATAGATAAATAATTACTTAAATATAAATTCGAAAATTAAATTTCCTAAACCTACTGTACATCTACACTAACATGTAGAGCTCGCAAATACGAACCTAACGCAACTTGAACGGGTCAAATCGGAGTTAAAACGGAGATTTTATGCACAAAACAAGTTTAGTGGCAAAACTGTAAATATCAGAAAACGTATTTTTGATTTACCGAAAAGAAATACGCTTTCAAAACATGGAAGCGTCTTTTGGGATTTACGCCAAGGGACTGCGGGTTCTATTAAGAAAAAGGGCAGGGACTCTTTATCAAGATTGCCATCAAAGAGGTATTGGCTGCTCTGAGCCATTGATCATGCGATGAGTGGCTGAGATTAGATGGAAGGGAATTAGAGAGAGGGAGAGCTGGCTGTACAGCAACTCCGGCTCGGTGGTTCCATTGCCGGCGACGAGCTTTGCCAGCAAGCATGGGAAACTAGGCCTACAGACCACAGCGGAGCGAAACAAAAGCACGGGCCAAACGAGGAGATGATGACGAGCTCACCTAGGCTCCAAAACCGATCGGAGGTGAGACAGAGATGACTAGCGGCGCGACCGAGCTGCTACGACTCCCGTGCGGAGAAACTCGGCAACAAGTCGAAGACGGCGGCGGAGCGACACAGCAGCGAATTCGAGTAGCGGTGGCGCTGCTAGGGCTGCGAGCTCGATGCGAGGCCATAGCAACTCGAAGATAGGAAACAATAGCAAAAGGGAAAGGCGGCGGCTTTTATAGGGCGTCCAGACGTGCTCCTCTCGTGGGAAGATTCCTCAGGAACCTGGATTGCATACGACTTATTTCCTTTGGCTGCTAAATCGAATCGAAACAGAGTCCGGCTCCTGGACAATACAAAATAGGATATGACACTGTACAGTGGGCCACAGCGTTAGCAATGCAAACTGAAAGGGAAAGCGCATCAGCGAGCAGCAGCCTTGGCCGGCATGCTGATTCTAAGCCTGGGAAACAACAGTTGTGCCGCTGGCTACGAAGGCAGGATAGCAAGCCAGCAAGCAAAAGAACAGAGAGTACACAAGCATTTCACCTTGATTATTTCTGAAATGGAATTTTCCCAACGATTTTCGAAAGCATGTACACTCAGTTTAAAACCAATCAATACAAAACACCAATGCTCTGGCATGAAATGCAACATCATGTGTCTAGCCTTATAGTGGATTTTAATTTTCATAAAATTATTATTTACTAAGTTCAAATGCTCACGTAAATGCATAATTAAATAAAATTTCCCTATTATATAAAGAATGAAATTTTCAGGGTGTTACAAATTGCAAAACTGTAAATAGTATCATCTTCTACCTTGCGCAGTTTGTCCAGAACGTGGTGACCTCTATGTCTGATTTGGCCTTGCCAACTGCATAGGGCAAAGGCGGCTTGGGTCTGGGCCTCGGCCACATGGTTGCGGCCAGGGCGCTCAGACGTCCGCGGGGCGATGCCGGCGGCGGGAGGTGACCAGAGAAGATGGACTATGCCCACCGGCCAGACCAGACTAGGGCGACGACGGCCACATGGAGCTGGATGGCCGGGCTGGAGCGGCTCGTCTGGCCAGCAGCAGCACGAGGGAACCGGCCACAGCGACTGCTGCCCTGCACGCACACTCACCCAGCAGGCTTCGGCGGTGGAGATTTGGGTGGCGCCGGCGCATGTTGGTCAGTTAGGGCTTAGGCGCTGCATGTTTGTGCAGGGGAACAGGAAGAGGCAATTTTTGACTAGGAAAAGAACGTAGTAGAGAGGGACGGCTTTGGTTTTTAGATGGAAGTTTCCTTGCAGGCCACGAGAAAGACCCCTGCGGCTGCCTGCTGGAGATAATAATCAAGAGCTGACCTTGGGGCTTAGGGCCTGGCGAGCAAAGAAACAAAGGAAAGGAGCAGCCGGGTTGTTTACGAGCTGAACTCGTGAAAGCAAAGGGCGATGAAATCTACAGCAATGGTTAGACTTTGGCCTAGTTATCAGCTTCCTGGATTGTCGTCACGTAAAGCACTTGCATGCACGTATACATGTATATATGTATATTTAAGATACGGCGAGAGGTGGAGGGAGCTACGAGCGGCGGCTCGCGATAAGGGTTGTACTTCTGAAACCAGGGTGTCGAGGGCTACGCCGGCATATATATAGTTGTAGGGTTTGGAAACTTTTCGGATTTTCTTAATTTCATGATTATTTTAATTCCACGAATAAAAATAATTCCAGAAAATCTAAAATTACCTTTTTGGCTGTGAAAAATAGCCCGGAGCTCAGAAAAATCACGGGAAAAATCCTGGAGACTCTTGGAGAGATAAGGAACTCAACTAAATAGATTTGGGCTCATCAAAAGATTGATGAAGTGATCAAGGAAAAAGATTAAGCTCACGGAAATTAAAATTTTAAATCCAGAAAATACAAAAAAAATTCCGGTGAGAAGCAAACATCGTCCTATGGTATTTTGAAAATAATAGCACTCATCAACACCAAAGACAAGCATCACACAAACACCGCATTATCAAATTAATATTAAAAAGTTTAAAACCACAATTTCTATATTTAAATTAGCAGCAACTTAACTTATCTAATAAATTTATTCAAATATTGAAATCATTTATTTTATTTAGTGTTTTTCATGCACAACCCAAAATAAAATTTTTTTGGGTGTGACAACAACGAACATGGTTAGAGCTAGAACTAAATATGAGATAGTCAAGGAGATCCCCGGGCTTGGCCTGCCAGGCCATAGAGACTTTACGAACTCCTACACGAATACCCAAACGTGGGAGATTTTAAGGGATGGATAGGGCTATCACCACCTGCCGCCTACCCCTCAACCATGGAGCACTGTCATATTCGAAGGTTCCCGTGCACCTGAGCACCATGCCCGTGCACAAGGAAACTACCCATATCCCCCCGGGACTCCAACCCTACGGATTGACAAGCAAGAATATAGGCAAACTCGAAGGAACGACGAACCGCCACCTCAACCCTAGTTCTACTTCTACTCATACAAGTCATATGAATGTTGAAGCATGAAGTTGAACATATTAAGATCATGACATCTAAACCATACACTAGTTCATATATCACGATTATAACATGAAGACAACTATACTCTAGTTCATATGCTTTGCTATATGAATGATATGAGAACATGAACTTGGAAGAACTTTTCATAGTATTCATACCAATGTAGCTCTTTCTTCCGAGGAGACAAGCTCTCCAAGTAGCTTTTGCTAGGTCCAAAGACTACTAAAGCTAAGAACTAAAAAAGTACAAGAGGTGGTGTGAGGTGTAGCTCCAAATGATGTTGTGTGTTGTGAGGTGAGCACCTCCCTCTCTTATATAGTGGATCCAGGTCGGTTTGGTGTGAGAAAATAAGGAAACCACCCTGAGCCGCCTCTGCATGGCGGCATGCAACCGCCAGCCAAAAGGGGTCCAGGAGGAGGTGGTGGGGTTGCACCCCACCCTAGTGGGCCTGCCTCACGATCGCCTTCGTCAGGTCGGTTCCTGGATGGGCCTGGACCTAGCCCATGGTGATATTCTGCCCAGGTAAGATGTGTAGGTGGGCTTTCTCCATTTCTTTCCTTTGCGCACTTCAGGAATACACTTTCTGCTTTGTGCTTTCTTTTACTTTATTTTGTGCATTTTCCACTTGATTTCGAAGCTGTGCCCTACAAAACATGTTTTCTTGAATACAACTGGAAATAGGTTAATAGTAAAGGCATACATGTCAAAGTATGCTTATTTCTCCCTTTTTGGACTTAAATTGGCGGTTATAATTGTGCATTAGTGACCGCCAACAGCTATGCCTCTTCCTTCGCACACGCATTTAAGTACCACTTGTTTAATAAGAACATTTGCGTACCCTGTGATGAATAAGACTTAGGGTTGACAAGACTCCTACCATACACATAGGTCCGGTAAATATCAAATTTGGCTGTTGGTATCGATCCTCCCCTAATGAGTTGTTGAGGTGTGAGACCTGTTGTGTCCATGAAGCCTTAGAGTGTCTCCCTATCGATTGGACCGCCTTGTGCATTTGTACAATCATTCTCAACAACTAGCTGGTCGATAGATTGCTTAGATTGTTGCCCGAGCTGTGCAACATGTTTCCTTGCTCTCTTCGCTTTTAGCGATGCCTTATATGACTTGTCAAGAGGACGTTCATAGTTCGATAATGGCGGGGGCTTACATGCTTCATGCCACTTTTTCTCCACTTCAATGACTTTTTTCCTTAGTTCTCGTTGAGCTATGTAGTGCAGCTTTGGCGGGTTTTTCTGAAGTTCCTTCCTCTTTGCTCTTGATTCTGCTAAACCTTGCTGCCAGTTATCCAAATATTTTTGTGCTGTAGCTTTTGATTCCTCTTTAGACATCTCATACGGTAGCTTCTCCAGAGGGGGCTTTGTTTTACGATGTCTGGCTTTCTTCTTCACAGGGGACTTCACCGGGGGCGGGGGCCTCTTATGGTTCTATGGCGTGGGAGGCGAAGGAGGGGGAGACTGCCTTAGAGGAGATGGAGATGGAGATGGAGATGCAACCATGCCATGGAATGCATCATTATCATCAAGAGCATCATGATCGTGGGATGGAAGAACTGGACTCAGGTTGGGAGATATGTGAGTACAAAAATGATTGGGAGTAAATGGTTATTACGTGAGAAGCCAATAATTGAGAATGATTATTGAAAAACTATTTTGTTCACTTTTATCCACACCTATCATGAGGTAGTTGAGGAGGAGGCAACGGTACCCTAGCCGCCACACCAGGAATAATGATGTAGTGCTTGTGCCATAAAACGAATGAATGCTCTGCTTATCCTAGGGTCTTCTCCCCATCACCTCTAGCAAAGTCAAGAGGCACTTCCTCAATAGTCTTTGATAACTCTATCCACCGAGACGCTATAATTGCCAGGTGGAATTGGATTCCCATGGCTTCTTGGTGTCTTCTCAGGGACCACAGGAGAAATAATACCATGCGCCACCAGGTCTGTGGTATTCCCCATGGGAATGTGCAGCTCACATGGTGTCAAAGGCATAGTGATGTCATCTATGGGGAAGTGCTGCAATGCGTCATCTTGATTTGGGAGATTAGTGGAAGCACAACTATTTCTTAGCTGAGGGGGCTAATGTTGACTCCATGCTCAGATTTTGACTGCCTCTGGCTACTCAATTGTAGTGCCACTTGCCGTTTGATTTCCTCTTGCATTCTCGAGTCCATGTTTAGTTCTCGCTCTTGCGAACGAAGCACTGCCTCCTCTAACCTATGGATCCACTCTGCTTTCTTGTCCTTCCTTCGCTGGTGGCTTTTGTAGGTAGCGGCGTCCTCAGGGAAGCCATGCCACCATGAAATCAACCCTTTGCCTCGCGTTCGCCTAGGGTGTTCAGGAGTCTGGAGGGCATACGTCAGCTCATCCTTCTCTCGGTTGGGCACAAAGGCACCACTGGCAGAAGCATTTATAATATCAAAAAGTCTTTGTGCTGTTGTTCTGATTTGCCCACCAACAACCGGCTCCCTGGTCTATGAGTCCAGTGATGACCCATGCACGAAAAACCAATTCTTGGAGCATTCGAGCCAATCGATTGAAAATGGATGGATCCCTTTGGCAAGTTGGTCTGCCTCCATTCCTTGCCACCTAGGAATGCCACTCCTGTAGCCACTTAATCCCATTTTATGATGGTATACCTTTTTGTCATGCATTATGTTAGTTCCTTCTCACTCGTGCCTCACCCTCTTTTGAGATCTTGTACCTCACAAATTCAGGCCAGTCGTCCCTCAACTTTTTGTACGGGCTATTATCACTGAAATCTAGAGTCAGATTCTTCTTGACAAATTCATTGTACAACTTCTTCTTCTAGGTCTGGAATTGTGTGGCCATCTTCTTGAGAGCCCAACTTTTAACTAGTTTTTTAAATCTTCACCTCCTGGTAGATGGAATGTGTAGTGATTGAATCCCAGAAGGTCCTTGTCTTGTACAGAGACAAACATTGATTTGAGGATCATCCTTCTTCATTTTTCATTCACGGGCACTGATCAGGAGCCTGTCCCTAACAAGAAACCCATAGTGGTTTACAAATTTCTTTAAATTCTTTATTGGTAGGAGTGGTTCGCCGATATTAGGATCGACTTCTGTGATTATGTAGTGGCCCTCCAATGATTTTGTCGGGCCTCGTATGTTGGAGTTGTTCCAAATTCACTGCAGGATATAGGCCGGCTTCTGACGAAGCGAAGTGGAGGCCCGTCGTCGGAGGCTTGGGCCGTCGGAGGCTCAGGTGGTACGGTATATATGCCCTTGCTAGGGTTTCATGGAGACTTGATTCTCTTGTAAGCCGCCACAGGCGTGTAACCCCAAACTCTTGAGATAGTGAGATTGTTGCCGGCTGGTGCCCGTGGTTTTTCCCCTTCGCATTGAAGGGGTTTTCCACGTAAATCGTGTGTCTCTGCTGTGATTGATTTCGTTTACTTCATATTTCTATACGTCGTTCGTAACATCGTACACTTTTACTACTTTTCGTCGATGTCGTCGATCCAGAGGGCTACATACGTAGAAACATAAAGATTCAGTAATGCATATATATACGAATTAATGGAATTATGTTTAATTTCATATATATAAGAGATGTAAGATTATTAACAAATATGTCTCGCCAGCATTTTGTTGCAGAGGATTTTCTTGCACAAGAAGTTCTTGTTCATCTTCAAAATTTAGTTAGTATTGTGAGCCGTCATCGAACTCTGGGTTGGCCTCATTCTGGATGGGGCCACCATATTGAGTGCCAACATTGATAATGTTCTTCATGGCCTCATTCTGGTCATAGTCATCTTGCGGTTCGGCCATCTTAATTACCACAACTATATATAAATGAAAACCATTATACACTAGTCATGCATATGCAAATGGAGCGAGTCAGTGGCTTAAACTTAAATAACTATATATAGACTTTAGGGGTTATTATTTACGCTGAGCTCAATCTGGTTAGGGTTTGTGCCATGGTTAGGGTTTGGAGCGGATTCATGTCACACTAATTATGAAGATTCAAATTCAAATATATATTACTACAGAATTCAGGGTTATAAAATTCATAGCACTAATAAAATCAATCCTTTTAACTATGAAGATTTAAATATATTCCTTCAATATTATTTTCTACAACTATATTTGTCGGGGTTATGACCCCGGGGTGTCTCAAGGCGCCGATTATTTGGCAGGTCACACGGCCCGCAACTCATCAGGTTAACAATGGCTCAAACGACTGAGGCCTAGCTAGGACGAGCACATTGAACCAACGCCTAGGCCAGGGTCGGCCATGATCCCTTCTCCTTCCTTAGCCGCATGGAAGACACGCGACCTCTCTCCCATCACGACCCCTGGGGCAGGACAGAGAGAGATTGAGCGTGGCTCAGTATGTCTCCTCTGACAAGAGCAGGCACGTCGTACTGACCTCACAAGCATCTCGATCTGGTCAAACGCCATCCCTGTGCCACGCTGCACGAACAAGACAACACCGCACAGCGGTGGCCACGGGTACGATGACCACCGTCCAAATACGGACCGGCAGGACGCATGTACGATCCCACCCACTACAAGATGGGATACATGACAAGGGTCTCGACCTAGAGACCTCCTTGGCTGGCAGAGTGCCATGACCCCAATGATCAGGGTCATGACCCTCAGCCCCGATGAAAGGTCCTAAATGGCTAGGGGGAGAATAGCCTATAAAAATTTTCTATAAACACACTAGAGCAAGTGGTTAGTACACTAAATGGGGTAATGCAATTTTTCTATAGCTCTACAAGAGTTGCAAGCCATCTATCCAACAATGCTAGTTGCTATAATCACGAGGCACACAAATGGCTATATCGCTACTCACTAAGAGCTCTCAAACTTACTACACTAAAGAGCTCCACTAGATGAACTTAAGCTACAAAGCAAGCTCTCAATTCTATCTACACTAAAGAGCTTGCTACAACTAGTTTATGGTAAAGTAATGGAGTGAGCAAGATGGTTATACCGTTGAAAGCTCTATGTTTGGTGTTGGTAATTAGTGACAATGCCTAAGTACTAATCCTATGCCTAAGTTGTATGTAGCATATGAGGATTAGTACATTCCAAGGTTGATGGCAAGGTGGACATGGTGATCATGATGGCCACACTTGGATTTGGACGCAACCCTACGTGATCAAGGCAAAGGTATATGCTTAAGGGTTGTGTTTTAGTAACCAAGACACCTAGTGGGTGTGGTTACATTATAGGATAGATAGCTGTACTATAAAGAGGGGAATGACGCGGCTATTAAACTCCTAAGTGCCTCTAGGTGAGCATTTCATAATCATATGCATTTGGATAGAACTAATAACGCCTCGAAAAATGATTGTGAAAATGCTAACACGCTCGCACATGACGAAATCACTTGGTGGTGTTAGCACATGACGAAAATGCATTTGAGAGGGTTTGGGGTCCTCACTCCCTCCCACCGAGCTTGCGAGGCGGGATTCAGGCATTTTTGAGGAGTTGAAATGACTATTTTCCACTACGCCGGAAGTCGGAAATCAAACGGAAGCGAACGGAGGTCATAGTGGTGACCGGACGTTGGACCGGACGCGGTCTCTGTTTGACCGGACGCGTCCGGTCAGCGTTCAACATCTTCACGTGTTTCGGTTTGTTGATCGGACGTGGTGGCGTGTCAGGTCACAGTCGACCGGACGCGTCCGGTCGATCAGGGAGCTTATTGGACTCCAACCGGACGCTGGCACTGTGGCGTCCGGTCAGTTCTCCAGTGCGTCCGGTCGCTGTTTCGTTGTGCGTTGCTCAGGCTTGACCAGCGCGTCCGTTCTATTATGGGACCAGCGCGTCCGGTCGGTGGTTCGTGAAAGTAGCCGTTGTGCGATCGGCGCGTCCGGTCAGTTTCACCAGCGCGTTCGGTCAGCGCGACTTCGGCTGTTTCAAGTGCGTAACGGCTATATTCGAAGGGGTACGTCTATAAATACTCATTGGCCGGCTCAAGGCTCCAGCTCTTGGACATTTGACATACTTGTGAGCACTTTGAGCTAAGCAACTCCCCTCCCACTCATCTCTCTTGCTTCTTTGCTTATTCGAAGTGAGATTGAGTGATCCAAGTGCATTTGCATTGTGAGATTGCATCTAGTTGGCACTTGGTGGTTGATTTGTTGCGGGATTCTTGTTTCTCTTGGTGGTTGCCACCACCTAGACGGCTTGGAGCAGCTTGGAGGTGTTGGCAAGAGTTGGTGATTGTTCTTGGCCACCTCCGGTGATTGTGAGGGGTTTGTGCCTACCTCGGCGAAGCGCCAAAGGCAACATTAGTGGATTGCTCGTGTCATTTGCAACCTTTTGCCATTTGGTAGGTTCTTGTGGCGCCTTTTGAGAGGCTTGGTGTGTGACCGATTAGCCACTGAACCACGTGGTGAAGAGGGACACAACGGGGACTAGCGTGCCGGCAAGCACGTGAACCTCGGGATAAATCTTGTGTCATCACTTTCATATTGTGATTGATTGATCCCGGTGTTCGGTTGTCTTGGTATTCATTGTTGATCATATTGGTTGGCTCAATACTTCGCCCCTCGGTGAAATTCTCCTAACTCAACTCCGCATCACCCTCTTAGTTACCTTTGCTAGCTAGTTAGCTTTGCTAGAGTAGCTCCTTTGTGTAGCTTGCTAGTTGTAGTTTCCTTCTCGGTTTGACTTGTGTGGTTGAGTGCAAATATACTAGAATTGTGAATTGGATAGGTGGCTTGCAAACATCCCGTAGGCTAAGCAAAACTCGCATCTCACTATTTGTTATATTGATAAACTTGCTTAGCTTGTCTTTGTAGAAATTTTTAAAAAAGGCTATTCACCCCCCCTCTAGCCATCAAAACCTTTCAAGTGGTATCGGAGCCGTGGTCACCATGTGCAAGGCTTAACAACCTCGGTGTAAGATGTCTCAAGTTGTGTTCAACCATGTCGGGGGCAAGCCTCCATTCTTTGATGGTGTCTCATCTTTTGATCATTGGAAAAGAAAGATGAAGCAATATCTTGGCTCTATCAATGAGAAGGTTTGGGAGGTGACACATCATGATTATGCTATCATTGATCCCGACAACCTCACAAACAATGATTGCATCAACAACCAATGCAACACCATGGCTCTCAACACTCTCTACAATGGGATTGATGCAAAGGTTTTTGAGCAAATCAAGGATCTTGAGATGGCAAGTGAAGTATGGACAAGATTAGAGGAAACATATGAGGGCACTTCAACGGTAAAGAGTGCCAAGCTCTATATGCTCAAGGACAAGTTTGCAAGCTTCAAGATGAAGGATGATGAGTCCATACCGGAGATGTTCTATAGGCTTCAAGTCATAGTCAATGATCTCAAGAGCCTAGGAGAGGATGTCAAGGACAAGGATTTCTCACACAAGTTCTTGATGAACTTACCTAAGAAGTTTGCTATCTTGAGGAAGATGATCCAAAGAGAGGGTTTGGACAAGGTGACTCCAAACCAAGTGCTTGGGGATGTCATGACCGATGCTCAATATGATGATGATGAAGATGAAGATGAGAAGAAGGAGATTAAGGTCAAACAAGAGAAGCCCATTGCATTCAAGGCTTCATCTTCTAAGGGCAAGAGCAAGGTGGAGAGCGATGATGATGATCCATTCGATGATGAGACCATGGCCCTCCTTGTGCACAAGATGGGGAGGTTCATGAAGAAGAAAGGATATGGTGCAAGAAAGAGAAGGGACTTCATGAAGGCAAAGGAGGTGCTTTGCTACAATTGCAATAGCCCCGATCATGTAGTGGCAAAGTGCCCCTATAAAGACAAAAGATATCATGATGGGGAGTTGAAGTTGAAGAAGAACAAGAAGAACAAGAAGGAGAAGAAAGAGAAGAAGAGCTTCACTATCAACAGGAAGAAGGGTGGTGGCTATGTGGTCACTTGGGATAGTGATAACTCTGATAGTGATAATGATAGCTCTAGTGATGATGAGAGGACCACTCGGCGAGCCATTGCAAGCATCACCCTCTCCAACAAGCCATCCATCTTTGACACTACATCGACATGGCTTATGGCCAAGCCTACCAAGGTAAAATATGATGATAGTGATGATGATTCTTGTGCTAGTGATGGTTGTAGGAGTGATGATGAGGAGGATGAGGACTACTCCAAGGATGATCTATTGGGCATAATAGATCAAATGAGTAAGGGCTACAAGAGGACAACCAAGAAGTGCAAAGTCTTGGAGCAAGAGCTCATTGCCAAGAGCAATGAAAATAATGCCTTGATGGAGGAGCTTGTTGCTCTCAAAAAGAGTAAGGAGTGCAAAGGAATTGAACAAGAGCTCAAAGCTCTTAGAAAATCCTTTGATGAGCTAGAGGCCTCTCGTGAGTGTCTAAAGGAAGACCACGAGGACCTTGAAGTTGCTCACACTAGGCTTAAGGAAGCCCACTCCACTCTACTTGAGCTCATTAAGGAAAAGGACCTCAAGTTGGAGAAGTTTATGAAGGAAGCTAAGGAGGAGCAAGTGATTGTCACTTGTGATATTGGACTAACATGTGATATTATTGATGATTCTTTATTTGTTAGTCCTACTAATGCTTCATGTAGCTCATCATCATCCACCACAACCAACTCTATCTCTACTACTAGTGATTCATCACTTGTGGTTGAGAATGAGACTCTCAAGAGAGAGGTGGGTGATCTCACCCACGCATTAGGCAATGCCTATGGTGGGGATGCCCGCTTGCTAAAATTCTTGGGTAGCCAAAGGTTCTCTCTTAACAAAGAGGGTTTGGGCTATACTTCCAAGAAGGGCAAGGTGGCCTTTGCTACTCCAAAGCCTCGCTTTGTGAAGAGCAATGGTTGTTATTGCAATAGATGCAAGCAAGTTGGGCATCTAGAGATTAATTGTAATAAAATGAACAAGAACAACAACAAGTTTCATGCTAATGTACCTTACATTCATTTTGATTCTTGTTATGTGCTTACCAAGGGTGAGAAGGGTGTGCAAGCTAAGTTTGTTGGTACACCAATTGTGGGTCCAAAGAAGAAGGCCATTTGGGTACTAAAGAGCTTAGTGACTAACCTCCAAGGACCCAAGCAAGTATGGGTACCTAAAAGACATTAATTTGTTTTGTAGGTAAATTACAAGGCCGGAGGAAGGCATTGGGTGCTTGATAGTGGGTGCTCTCAACATATGATCGGTGATTCAAGAATGTTCAACTCTCTCAAATCAAATGATAGTGGCATTGATAGCATCACATTTGGTGACAATAGCAAGGGTGATGTAAAGGCTCTTGGAAGGATTGCAATCTCAAATGATCATAGCATTTCCAATGTGCTCTTAGTTGAAAAGTTGAACTTCAATCTTCTCTCGGTTGCTCAATTGTGTGATCTTGGTTTCAAGTGCATATTTGGTGTTGATGATGTGGAGATAGTTAGTGTTGATGGCTCCAATT
The DNA here is from genome assembly GCA_022457205.1 of Saccharum spontaneum. Lineage (NCBI taxonomy): Eukaryota > Viridiplantae > Streptophyta > Magnoliopsida > Poales > Poaceae > Saccharum > Saccharum spontaneum. Next base: position 39,728,473 of record CM039613.1, on the reverse strand, counting down.
TGATCTTCAAGGGTTTTAGATATGAGAATCTATACTTGGTTGATTTCAATGCTAGTGACACTCAACTTTCAACATGCTTGCTCACTAAATCAAGTATGGGTTGGTTATGGCATAGAAGACTTGGTCATGTTGGCATGAAGCAATTGAACAAGTTAGTGAAGCATGACTTAGTCAGAGGCTTGAAAGATGTCACATTTGAGAAAGATAAGCTATGTAGTGCATGTCAAGCCGGAAAGCAAGTAGGCAACACTCATCCATTGAAAAGCATGATGAGTACTTCCAAGTCATTTGAGTTGTTGCACATGGATCTATTTGGGCCAACTACATACCCAAGCATTGGTGGCAACAAGTATGGTTTTGTGATTGTGGATGATTTCACTAGATATACATGAGTATTCTTTCTTGTGGACAAGAGTGATGTATTTGACATATTCAAGAAGTTCATCAAGTGGGCACAAAATGAGTTTGAGACCACAATCAAGAAAGTGAGAAGTGACAATGGAAGTGAGTTTACAAACACAAGAGTTGATGAGCTATGTGATGAGCTTGGAATCAAGCATCAATTTTCGGCCAAGTATACACCTCAATCCAATGGCCTAGTTGAGAGGAAGAATAGAACCTTAATTGACAAGGCAAGATCAATGTTGAATGAGTACAATGTGAGTCATTCATTTTGGGCCGAAGCAATCAACACGGCTTGCTTCTATAGCAACCGCCTCTATTGCCACAAGTTCCTAGAGAAGACACCATATGAGATCTTAAATGGAAGAAAGCCCAACATTGCATATTTTCAGGTATTTGGTTGCAAATGCTACATCTTAAAGAAGGGCACTAGATTGAGCAAGTTTGAGAAGAAATGTGATGAAGGATTCCTACTTGGTTACTCAACTACTAGCAAAACTTATAGAGTTTGGAATTTGGCTAGTGGTTTACTTGAGGAAGTTCATGATGTTGAGTTTGATGAAACAAATGGCTCTCAAGATGAGGAAGATAACTTGGATGATGTGAGAGGAACTCAATTGACTAATGCTATGAAAGAAATGGATATTGGTGATATTAGACCAAAGCAAGTGATTGATGTGGATGACAACAGAGATCAAGTGCTCACAAGTCCAATTACACAAGCTAGTGGTTCTCTAATGCAAAATCAAGCTAGTACATCATCTCAAGTGCAACAAGATCAACAAGTGGCTAGTTCATCATCTCCAACTCATGATCAACATCAACATCCAAGCAATCAAGTCCAAGTGCTTCAACCAACCAACATTGCTAGAGACCATCCATTGGATTCCATCATTGGTGACATACAAAGGGGAGTTCAAACTAGATCAAGATTGGCATCATTTTGTGCTCACTGTTCTTTTGTGTCAATGGAAGAACCCAAGGACATTGATAAAGCATTGAGAGATCCGAATTGGGTAAATGCAATGCATGAAGAGCTCAACAACTTCAAGAGAAATGAAGTATGAGAACTAGTTGAGAGGCCTAAGGATCACAATGTCATTGGAACAAGATGGGTCTTTCGCAACAAGCAAGATCAAGATGGGATAGCAGTAAGGAATAAAGCAAGACTAGTGGCTCAAGGTTACACACAAATAGAGGGTCTTGACTTTGGTGAAACATATGCCCCGGTTGCAAGATTGGAAGCAATTAGGATCTTACTTGCCTATGCTTGTGCTCACAATATCAAGCTATATCAAATGGATGTGAAAAGTGCATTTCTCAATGGGTACATTCAAGAAGAGGTGTATGTGGAGCAACCTCCTAGTTTTGAAGATGACAAGAAACCCAATCATGTCTACAAATTGAGAAAAGCTTTGTATGGATTGAAACAAGCACCTAGAGCATGGTATGAAAGATTAAGAGATTTCTTGCTATCCAAAGGATTTGTCATGGGCAAAGTGGATACTACTCTCTTCACCAAGAAGATTGGGAAAGACTTGTTTGTGTTGCAAATATATGTTGATGATATCATATTCGGTTCAACCAATCAAGATTATTGTGATGAGTTTGGGAAAATGATGGCAAAGGAATTTGAAATGTCAATGATCGGTGAACTTAGTTTCTTTCTTGGACTTCAAATCAAACAAATGAAGGAAGGGACATTTATGAGCCAAACCAAGTACATCAAAGATATGCTCAAGAAGTTTGGCATGGAAGATGCAAAGGGCATTATAACCCCAATGGGCACTAGTGGAAGTTTGGATAGTGACAAGAATGGTAACATGGTGGATCAAAAGCTATATAGATCAATGATTGGTAGCCTACTCTATGTGACGGCATCAAGGCCCGATGTAATGTTTAGTGTATGCATGTGTGCAAGATTTCAAGTGTCACCAAGAGAAAGCCATTTGAAGGCAACAAAGAGAATATTGAGGTATTTGAAGCATACACAAGATGTTGGATTATGGTATCCCAAAGGTGCAAGCTTTGAGCTAGTTGGATATTCGGATTCCGACTATGCCGGTTGTTGACGGTCCTTAAGTATCAATTATAACTATCAAATAAATAGAGAAAAGGATCCAAATGAAACCAACACCTAGACTTAGGGTTTTATCTGACAGAATTCCATGAGTTTTACTGTTTATCTATTTCTGCAGGGGGTTATCAGGAAATATGGAAGAAAGGCCCACATGTCGGATTAATGACGGGATAATGACCGAACACGCAATTATCTTACATCTAGAAGAGTCCAGAAGCCACGAGAACGAACGGGAGGCGTAACAGAGCCGGGGACAGGGCGCCCGCCCTAGTCCCTAGGGCGCCCGCCTTGCTGGCTCAGCCAATCAGGCTCCGCCTCGAGGATTATGCTCCACCAACCTAGAGGATCAAGGAAAACCGCACGATCAATGTCGGTTTGATCCAACGGCCCAGATTCATCCGAAAGGGCTATATAAGCAAGGCCCCTGCCCCTGGAGGAGAGCCCTCGTCTCATACTTCAAACCCTAATTCAGGAGGAGAGCCTCTGATCAAGCCCTAGAGCCACCACATCAACTAGATCTCTAGTTAGCATAGCTACATAGGATTAGAACTAGAAGGAGTCAATCTTCGATTGGTTCCCGGATCTGTCAAGAGGATTCTTGGTAATTCCTCTATTGTTCTTCAATTGTTCATCATTGTTCTCCAATATTATGAATATGACTTTGTTCTATTTTAATATATTGGTTATGACTTTGCTCTACTTGATTATATTTGCAATTATATTGTTCTTAGTTTATCATAGTTATATGCTTGGCTTAGTTAGATTGGAATTATATACATGCCTAGGATCGTATAGCGTTTATCCATGTGTACAGTGGGTGAATGATAACTATTGTGTAGACATGGTGTCTATACCGTATTTATCTGCGATTGCACCCTATATGCCGGATTGTGGGGTAGTTCGCGATAGTGACAGCTTCGTTGATTCTTATATAGTCCCCCTCTCGTGTATAGGGCAGGCAGAGCAACACTATTACAGGGGAGTGATTGCTATGTTCTTCATCTTCCTTGCTAATATTCACTATGCATGGATATAGTCTTTTCTCACCATGATTGCCAAGTATAATTGCACTAACTATGATATGCTAGACTTTATAGTTAATAATAACTTAGGGAATATCTTTGTAGTTCATCCTAATTCCATGCTAATGACTTGCTAGAATATCTGTTGAGGTGCTTATCATTATTATATGTGGCTAGCTGATCAGATTAATTATCTTTGTCACCATTATCACTTTACCTTTACTTAATGTGACATTTATACCTGTATAAAGAGATTGATAAATACTCTCGGTTATACATGCAATGATGTGTACTCAGTTCCATATTCTCATTCCATTATCAACCATGATACTTAGAAATCCCTTCCCAGTGGTAAAAATATAAATAACGATACCTGGAATACTTCCCGGTTAAAATGCTACATCGGTATTAATCTGTGCGCTTGCAGATCCCTTTTATTATTTATCTTGATGAGCAAATGCATATTTCAATACCGCGTCTCTCATGTCATGCTGGGGATGACAACTTGGTTTAAGTGGCATGAGGGATAGGTTTGGCATTTTTGGCGCCGTTATCAGAATTAGAAAACTAAGTCTACTTTTGGTAGTGACGTTAAGAATGCCCAACAAGCATTTTTGGCGCCGTTGCCGGGGAAGGTTGATTACTAAGTAGGAATGAATACGGAACTTTGAGTCATCATTTGCATCACTAATCTGATCGAGCTTATCAATTCTCGTATACAGTTTTACCCCTGTATTTTCCATTTTGATTATTTATTGCAGGGTGATGCATGAATAGAAGACATCTTCCAGACAACTTTGTTGACGATCCCGAAGCCTTATTCAGAAGAACAAGAGCCAAGCTCAAGAAGACATCGTCAACACTTCAGCACAAAGCTTCATCCAAATCCGAAGACCGCCGAAGTTTCATCCGGAATTTGTCGACTGAATTCGAAGCCATGGCGAACAAGTCGATCCGCGAGTTCTCAGCTCCCACTACGGACAACATCCGCACTGGACCTGCTGGGGAGATCGACCGCAACTTCGAGCTCAAGCCTGGGCTCATCAACATGGTGCAAGCTAACCAGTTCTGTGGGAAGCCACATGAAGACGCTAGTGCTCATCTTCAACACTTCCTGGAGATCTGCAGCACTTTCACCATGGCTGAAGTCCCCAGAGACGCCATACTACTTCGCCTTTTCCCATTCTCACTGTTGGGGAGAGCGAAGCAGTGGTTCTACGCTACAAAGGAGAAGAACGCTACGTGGGCACTCTGCTCCACGAACTTTCTGGCCAAATTCTTTCCCATGGGCAAGACCAATGCTCTCCGTGGGAAGATTACAAGTTTTCAGCAACAACATGATGAATCCGTTCCAGAAGCATGGGAGCGTTTCCAAGACTACATCCTAGAATGTCCCCATCATGGAATGGAAAGCTGGCTGTTGATGCAGACATTTTATCATGGGCTCATTAACAGTGCCCGTGAAACCATGGATGCTGCAGCTGGAGGAGCATTCCTATCACTCACCATACCTCAAGCCACAGCTGTTGTGGAGAAGATGGCATCCAACCAAGGTTGGAATGAAGAAAGAACTCAGACACGCAAGAGAGGTGGAGGTATGCACCAGCTCAAGGAGGTAGACATGCTGTCTGCCAAGCTAGACCTACTCATGAAGAAGCTCGATGATCGAGCTGGAGAAAAGAAAGAAGTCATGCACGTCTACGACTCCCACATGACTTGTGAGGAGTGTGGAGGTACTAGACACTCGGGCAATCACTGTCCTGAATTGCTGGAGGACGTGAACTACATCAACAATAACAACAACAACTACTACAACCGTCCTCAGCAGAATCAAGGTTGGAATCAACAGAGGCCTAACTACTCAGGTAATTACCAAGGTAACAATTCTTTCAATAATAATAATAATTATCCACCTTTGAGAGAGTTAGTATCCAACCAAGGAAAGCTAATGGATAACCTGTCTAAGAAATTGGCATCTAATGATAAAATACTAGAAAATATAAATAATAGAATGGATAATTTCTCTACTGCCATCAAGAACCAGATTAGCTTTAATAAATTGATTGAATCTCAGTTGAATCAAATAGCTGATGCTGTTCCTGCTACTAACCCCGGTATACCATCACAACCGGAAGGACTAGAATCTGCAAATCTTGTAGACATGTTTGATGCAGGAGATTACTGGAGTAACCCTATCGTGGAAGTAAGTACTGACCGTGTGCCGGTCAAGAGAGGCGATCCAGGACGCCCCGTCATCCCGATCTCCATCGGCATGCGAGACTTCCCAGAAGCACTCTGTGACTTTGGCTCCAGCGTCAACATCATGCCCAGGGTACTCTATGAAAAACTCTTTTCACAACCATTATTAGAAACAACCATGTGTTTGCAGCTTGCAGATAGGACACTGAGTTTCCCGAGAGGAATATTGAAGAACATCTGTGTCCGAGTGGGTTCCTCGTACGCTCCAGCAGACTTCGTAGTGATAGAGACCGGTTCTGATGAGAGGGCTCCCGTCATCCTAGGGAGACCATTCCTGAACACCGCGGGAGTTGTCATCTATGCTAGTGCTGCCAAGATCAGTTTCTACATCAAGGGGAGGAAGGAAACGTTTTCCTTCAAGAACAAGACCGCACAAATCCCAGAGCAACCCCAATATGAACCAAGGAAGAGGACCAACAGGAGGAACAAGAGCAAGAAGCAAGTATGGACCGAGACAGCTAAGATGGTCACTGCCGTGCACAAAGGTCAAGATCGCCAACTCAAGTCACCGTTCTTGCCTAAGAAGGACGACCCAGGTATGCCAAGCATTTATTGCTCCATTAATGGGTCCCACTTCTACAAGACACTTTGCGACACTGGGTCGGGATCTCCAAAATTTGTTGCTCAAACAACATGTTTGTATTTTGTCACTTAAGTGACCTTGACGTTGACATTTCACGTTCTCCAAATTGGTTGAGCAAATTGGTATGGTCCTTTTATAGAAGTTGGAGCTTACATGATGGAGAAGAACATACAAGAGGATGGCACCAGTTGCATTTCATTTTGACCATCATTTGTTGGAGTTTGTTAATCATGGTCAACGCTCTGACACAGTCATTTTGGACATTCATTAGCCGTTGATCCATAGCTCTATTGACTAATGGCCCTTAACAAAAGTTGGAGAGCAGCCTAGGATCAGCAACTTTTCTTTTGGGCCCCTTGGCCAACTCGAACCAGAAATGGCCCAAATCGGCGTCCCAACTAGCACACTCCGTAAATCGACAGTTGCTAGATGAATTGCTTCAACGGCCGGCACGTGTCGGGGACGTGGTGATCATGCGAGACAACAGTGCCTCCCCGTCACTGCCACACGCCCCTGCCTTTCCTCGCATAGATGTGGAGCACCAGAACGCATTCACTCGCCCCTCTACTCCTCCATGCTTGCCTCCACTCGCTCTCCCTCGCCACCCTCTTGCTCTGCGGCCGTCCACCATGGACAGGGAGCGCCGCTCCATGACCAGCCACCACCAAGCATCCTACCTCCCAATCAACCACCCTAGCTCTCTTCCTACCTCCGCCTCCTTCCTTCCCTTTTACCCTCGCGTGCTCACCAGAGTTCGCGCCACCTGGAACCGCCGGTTCCTCGCCACCGCGTGGCCACGACCGTCGGACCGTGCGTGGTCAGGCCATCTCGGGCCGTCTCCAGCTAAGCCAAGCCGTCCCACTGGTGTGCCCCGACCCGCCTTGCTCACGTGACCCTGCCGTGGCCACCCCGGCGATCGATGTGCCTCCCAGCACCACCGCCACCGTGCGGTCGCCGCAGCCGCCACTACACGCATGGCCGGGCTACCACCGGCTGCGCCTGGCCAAGCTGCTGCCGCCTATGCGTGCGGGCGTGGCCACGACTGCCCCGCACACTACCCTTGCCCTCACCGGTGGCTCGCTGAGCCCAGCGACCGACCAGAGCCCTCCTCCTCTGCTCTCTGTTAGGAATGAAAGGGAGGGCATCACGCTTGATTAAGGACAAGTACAGGGGGTTTTCTATGAAACCCTATACTCAAATGAATAGTGTGGTTCAGACCTATTTGCTTAGTTTATTTAAAGATTCTTTCAGGGGCCTAACAGCAACGGTTGTGACTTGTAACGGAACCGTCCAAATTATAAGAGCACAAGTACAAAAACAATCACCGAAGTGATCAAATTCTCGCACTTGAGCCCATATAACTCCGGTAGTCCAATGAAATCACGAGGGATTTCAAACCAACCAACATACCAACCAACATTTTGCATAAAAGCTTAATATAGATAAGTAATCATTAATGCTTAAGCATCAAGTTAATTATCATTAACCTGTCATCTATATTAGCACCTGTACTAGAGCACTCACTTGATTAGGGGCAAACAATATTAACCATAGCAGGTATAAATTGAGGCAACCATTCCATCATTATCCATTTAACCATTCATTCAATTTAATGGAATCTAAGTGCTCACTAACCGGGAGCGATAGTGATTCAAATCGAGTTCCTATCCAGCTGGAGGGGTATTTCTAACACTCACCGCGCAGGCCCCTGCCAGGGTCGCACAAGCCACCTTTCGTACAATTCAGGAGTCACGGGTTCGAATGATGCCGCATCCCCAAGGGCGACACTCTGCCAGGTGATAGGGACTCTAACCCCCCTGGTCTCACGCCAATGTCCCCAAGCACATCCTTTCTCTCCTCCAAGATGCGACCTACCATTTGATTCCCCGCTTGAACCGTATTACTCGGCTTCGCGGTCGGAACGACTTATCCGGCCAACTAAGTGTTAGACTGCGTTCAACATGACTCAAGGACGTACAACGAGTCGGTCCTTAAATGACTCAGACGGGGATAGATCTACACCCAAGACCTCCATGCCTTGTTGCTTCACTATCGTCATCCCACCCGGTCTCATTTCATTTTATTAACACATGGTTCCATTTCACGATAGCAAATATAGCCAACTGTGCCATATATGAATATCCCTATATCTCGCAGGTGACAGGAAATCACCTGACTTCTACCGCTTAAAGCAGGGCTAAGCATCTATTCGATCCTAGTCTATGTAGGATTCAAGGATTCATATTACTGGACAAGGAATGATATAATGCAGCAAGGGTTTCCAACCAACTCCTACCACTTAATGCAACAATACATGTAACATATATAGAATTAATTGCTTTTAAGGTAGGAGGCTTATAATGCTCCGGGGCTTGCCTGGGATCCGACTCAAGTCAGAGTTTGTCAGAAGAAACTCGCTTGGCGAGCATTCCCTCAATCTATCACTTGTCCGGTCCTTCTATCTTCGGGATGGATCCACCAACTCCATCTTCGGGTTGGGCTCCACATTAGGTCCTTCACGTGCTTCCGCTAGCGTACCTGATTCACCACAAATAGGTCCCTCGAGGCACTATTCATATGAGTCTATGACATTGCAGTTAGGCCCCTACTTTGAGTCAAATTCTTGCATGCAGTCCCTGGTCGGGATTTTTAGAGGGGGAGGCGCCTTAGAGCTCGCGATTTCGGCCGGAGGATGCTCGTCGGCGGCGGGGAAAGGGGCCGGTGAGGCACGGTGGTGCCTGGCCGCACCCGCAAGTGGCCTTGGCTCGACCGAAGGCTACTGGTGACGGGCTGCTCGCGTGCGCCCATGGCCACCACAGCGGTGACCCGACGCTGGCTGCTACGGTGGCTAGGGAAGGCGGAGAAACGGTGCTGTGCGCACGACATGTCCTGGCAAAGGTGGAGGCAAGCTTGGATTGGCGGCGGTTGAGCACAAAGGCAGGAACGCGGTGGCGGCAGAGGTTTAGCTCGTGGTCATGGCAGCGGTGGCAGTGCCAGCAGCAGCAGCAGCGGTGGCTGCAGCACCGGCACAGGGAGGAGGAAGGGCGTTGGAGGGAGAGAAGCTGGGAAGGGCTGCAGCGCTCGGCGCTGCTTTGCTCGTGCTCGAGCTCTGCTCTTGCGCTAAGAAGATAGAGAGAGTGAGGGCGACCGAGAGTGAACAGGATAGAGAGAAGCAAAGTGAGCGCTCAGGCTTCTTCAAGTTGGCATGACGACGCGTGGGTGCAAGGTGGCGCAGAGACAGTGAGCGCGAGGCCACATGGCATGGAAATCCTGTGGCCAGTCGGCCATTCCTACTGCTCCATACGATTCAAATTTCTAATTCTACCTCAAACATACGACTGAATCCGCCATATTTCGCCCTCCGTATCTCTCAACCCAAGCGAAACTAGCTCAAGAAACTATGATAACTTTCGTAGAGCTACATGAGAGGAACAACTTTTCTTTAAGAATCTTGGGCTGATTCGGCGTGGTTTATTAGATAAAAGGCTACAAATTAGGGTACCCAAAACTGAATATCGAGTTTTAGTTTCTAGTCAACTGAAGCTGCATTTTCTCCACTTCGTAACTCCTAAACAAAATGATGATTTGGCTAACCAATTATTCCTGATGATAGAGCTATATGAGTACTCCAACATTGCTTATAGGAGTTTGCCCAAAATCAAAATGGTTTGCAAAATAAACTTTGCCAAAGGTGGGTACCATGAAACTAAAAACTGCAAGTTCAGTCTACACTTAACAAAATTTC
>CM039613.1:39692222-39718282 GCA_022457205.1 Saccharum spontaneum | reverse complement strand
TAGCTCTACTTTGACCAAAGTAGGATCCCGATAAAGGTTAATTTATCTTTTTTTGATCCATTGGAGCATTTTCTTGGCATTTGCTCAACATGAACCCTTCACGACTTTTGTTGTAGAGTTCATCTAGAGTCATTTGGATAAGTTTGCAAGGTTTGGTTGATGATCTATAATTCCATTCACTTAATAGTGCAATTCAAGCACTTAGTAAAACCATTCCAAGAAGGGTATGACTTATCATTTCATGTGACTTTTTGATTCCAAACTTCATGAAACTTTTTTAGGGATCAATATAGATAGGTACCAAGGTGAGACATATGAAGATATTGCAATAACGCCACCCAAACATATATCTTGAAAAGGGGCCTATATGTAAAGCAATGGTGCAACTTCCAACTTTAGGTTAGGCTCATCTCCATAGGTTGACCTTGACATTGTCATCTCCACTTAATCTATCATGTTTGAGCTCAAACCCACTGCTTAGTGAGTGACAAACACCTGGGGTGTTACAGCCCTCCCCCTTAAAAGAATCACGTCCCGAGATTCGGTGTGAAGGACTTTTCAAGGGAAGAGAAGCATGTTATCCAATTCCAACATCTGCAAGCGCATTAGGCTACTTAGCTTCAAGCATTAGAGAGGCTAGTTGGTCAAGACAACTTTCCAATACTCGCTCGTCGTCGCAATTTTTTGTGTAGAATTCCTTTATCGATTTCCGTGAAGCATTGTTACTTTGGGAGGAATCCGAGACCACAGTACTTCATTCTCAGTGTATAGAGGTCATTTGGTTCAGGAGCTAACCACTCACAAGTATTTAATTCTTTAGTGAATCACAACATAGGCCATATGAACTTTACACTAGACCGAAATCTTTAGAAGGATACTTGTTAAAATGAAACTATGTTCACAAAGTTTGAAAAGCAGTCCTCTACCAAAATGGCTTGAGCACAACCTTCCAAAAGGGTGAGATCATAGACGACAAACATCCTCTGAGGCTATAGGATACTGACTAACCAATAGACAGGGTCTATGTTGGTCTTAAATGTTCAATCATTAAGATATCAACTAATGGAAAGCTACTTACTATTCCATGTGTGCAGTTCTCTTTCTCTGATGACAACACTGTATTATCTGAGTCTGTCGAGGGGTTAGTGAATGTGATAGCTGACTCTGTCGGCTTCGTATTTTTGTCAAATGTTACCTAAGAAGATTCTCTTATCCAATGGCAACAGTTATCTGGGTTGAATCAGATGCAACCTCTTGGGTAAGAACACTTTAAGATACCAAAGATCAGTGAGTATTATCAATTATTGCCAAAGAAGGATATAGCGAGGTCTGGCAAACAACAAAAATTGCAAGTATTTACCAACTTCGGTTATTAGCTCACTATCGAGCAAGTTGAGTACAATCCCCTTCGTGAGGCAGTTGCATAGTAAGTTGAGTTTGACTTGCAACGTAGTGAAACTAGCTTTGTCAGGCTAACTTTTCACCGTGAGGCTTCATCTTTAGGATCAAACAGCAGCTCTAAGCTAGGAAATCTGTTGTTTGACACTTTTCAATTTGCTTTTGATACGCGATGGTATACATTGATTTGCAGAAACCAAGGCTCCTCATACATTGTTGATACGAGAACGCAAAAGCAACGAAATAGTGTAAACTAGTATCTGTGGGACCTCAAAAGGGCCATCCAACAACAGATCTCGACCATTAATTTACATACCAATCCGATGATGAACACACTTTGAACTTGCGGGTTACTTTTGCAAGGCAAAACGCATACTCTACCTGGAGAACATTCCTACAAGGATAAGGAACCGCTTCCGAATATTCCTCGACACATCGTCTAATAAAGTTATGAACAAACCGTTTGTGGCACCTAAGGGCACAAGGATGCGGATCGGAACTAGGGAATACTTTCTCTAATTCTTCACCTCAGCTGATTGAACACCTTGCACTATCTGTGTGATTGTCCAAGACGGAATTTACTTGATCACAATGGCTCTGGAAGATAGAGTATCGCTCAAGTTGTTGGCTAGTTGATCAACTTCTTGTTGGTTATTGCTCTGTAAGACATAGCCTTCGTAGCTACCAAGGAGTCATTACCTAGTTGGAGATTAGCGTTCCTATTGGTAACTAATCAGTTGTCTCTCAACACTAAAAATTCCAAATTTTCACTCTTGACCACAACAATCGTGGTTGACGTAGAACGAATGGCTGCCATCGAGGTCAGCAGATAAGGAGTCACACCAGAGATGGTTGATTTCGATTGTATGGCCATTATGCATACAAAGGTTAAAACTTGCATAATGTGACAATCGAGTCTTATCCAACGGACGACTTGTCCAACAGTAAGTGTTGTGTGTCCTTTTATCCAACAGGAATGAAATACTTCGCTCACTAGATAACGTTCGTCAATAATGGGACAACTAAGTAGAGTTACTTATCTACCACCTATTGCAATCTGTTAATATTTATGTCAGTGACATGTTCTTCAAAGGTTATCCTTTATATATCTTCAGATGGAAGTTCTACTACTTTCGGTCTGAGATATGGATCTTATGATACAATATGGAGAGATAACCAAGAAAAAGGGACATGAAAAAATAACACATCGACTATCGTTTCATAATGGATCATGACTAGAAACCATGATACCAGCGCGTGCCAGGCAGCCAGCCATGTGTCTGCAGCCACGGGAGGCCCTTGGTTTCGTCGCGGCACCATCAGCGACTACTCATAAACCATTACTAAACGCACAACGAAAGTGAAATTTCAAGTGGCACCAATGGGCTATAAGAACAAGCGCCATACAAGGAGGGATAGCAAGTAAAGGTAGTCACAAAGTTTAGAATCAACAAGGAGGTATCCGCAGATCAAAACACTGCACAAGAGAACATAGCTCAATTGCCGAAGGTGACTGAGCATGGGACTCTTGCTTAAATCCTACGCACGACTTGCATCCACCAAGGGGAGTACCAGATAACAGATTAACAAGAGATTCGATCATGTTGAGCAACACCATGAGATCAAGACTGATAAACATCTCGAGACTTGGGAAGGTCGGGGACAGATTAAGCAAATTTCAAGGGCGAAAACCGATATGTAGTCATAGATTGAGTTGATAAGGTAGATGCACGAATTTGCAAGCACACGGTTTAGAGACCATAGCAGAGAGACGTTGCGTCACACTAGCTAACCTTTGGGAGAGGTAACCGGAAGGTCCAACATGGATTTGGGTACAGTCTCCACAACTGGCAACGTACGAACCATGGTCAAAGGCTAGCGTTGATGAAAGTTAACTTGGTTGGTCAGTCGATAAGGGTCTTCACAAAAAGGGTTGCAAAACATCCATAGCTTATGCAAACATATCGGAGAACTAAACTTTGGGCTTTCGGTCAAGCAAAGGCATGGATACAAACATTCAAGGGCTAACCACCAAGTCTACAGGCTCAGGCTCCTAAGAGAGAGAGCCTAATTGAATACAACAACCATATAATTACGTAACGTGAACGTTGTTCTAGGATAAAGCTATGTGACCCTCATATGCTCACCGAGGACAAACGAGTTGACAACTAGGACACTACCTAGATAACAAGCATACATACAACATCACAGTCAAGCAGACATTTGAGAAAATTCAAATGAATGGGCTTAAGCAACCAATACAAAGCACAAGTATCACCCAAAATAAGCATTTATCTCAAGCACGAACTAACTACAAGTTTAGCTCAACACAAACGCTAGCTAAGGTAGCTAACTTAGTATGTTCAAAGAATCTAGATGGCAGCACAGTAGTTACTTGTTTCAACCATAACTAAGGTTGTAGACATCCCACAAAGGTGATCCTAGACTTTCTAGAAAGATTAGGAAGTTTTCCACCCTTTTGTTACTCATACCAAAAGCTAAATCACAGGTTAACATGACCAACAATGCTAATGTTTCAGATCTGTACCAATATGGACATAAAACTGATAAGAACTTCAAAAATGCATAACTGCAGTTCTAGAGACCCAACCAGGCTGATCTTTAACTTGCTATAAAGCTTATTAAGTTTTATATAACTCTCTTATTATCATATTAAGATTATTCTACAGCTAACAAGGCCAAACAAGATAAAGAAGACATCTCTGCCCAGATTTGGACATATTCTGTCATTCCACTTGGCAAGCTCATAACTAGAAATTTTGACCACCAAAATTAGTGCTATAGGACACTTTGGGAAGCTTAGAAAAAGTACTACCTTTCTTCTATTATCTCTAAGACATGATTCTATATGCACATAGGTCAAACAAACCAACATTCAGATCTATTTAGAGCATAAGCAAAACCTGACAGTAAACTTTTAAAATTCATAACTCCCAAACCATACGGCCTAGTGTCATGAAATTTCAGGACAAGCTAGATGAGTAAGTTAGCTACAACCTTGGTATTCTCCATAACCACAGAAAACACCATTATGGACACAAAAGCATCACTACAATAGAAACTATTCTAGCAGCCAACGTCCAACAAGCAAAACAAAGCTTGCCTTTGTTCTACTTAACAAGAGAGCACACAAACATATTATTCTAGTAGCTCTAAACATGATTACCTTAGACCAACACCCATTTCATTCATTCATGAGAATCCACAATTACTTAAGTGAGGTCTAAAGCATTTGCAAACGCTTGTATGAACAACATATCCACCACTTGGCTAAACTAGAGGACATTTATAGGTTCAAACATGTACCCACAATTATTTCTAACAAGACTAAGCACACACTTTTCTCAAGCAACATGGAACAAAGCATTCATATCTAACTCCACACAAGAAAGATAGTGTACCACATCAATCACAAGTTACTCACTATAGAACAAGGGTGAGAGGAGCATAGCTATGCATAAAGCAATAATCATGAAGATGCATGCTTCGTCCTATTCGTCCTCACAAGATTGCCAACCTAAGGTGGTGATCACGTTCTATGTCGGTGGCATAACATGCACTCTCTCGATATATAGCTAGTTGACAGCTACATTCGACTTACGCATTTGTGGTTAGCGTACCTGCAGAAAATTTTTCATTGCAGCCCAACAATTCCCCAATATAGCACACAATGAAAACAGGAAGGTGAAATTCTAAGCACTCCTATATACATATACCCTTGTATACGTACATGTAGCACCAAAACTACCCGAATCATCAATCACCCACAATTAAGTACCTTCATATATACATGTGTGTAACATGTAAATAATCCAGTAACCAAAACTAGCTCTCCCCTAGACCGATGGATGTTCGGTCATGCTCTCACAACTCATACTTACCTGAGCGTAGGTGCGATGTTGCATAAAAGTAAACTAACGACATATACGACTATTTCATATATGAAGGCTACCTCTAATCTGACACACCGGGTAGCATAATGTGGGAGAGTCATCACACACACATACCTTGGCCTAGGCGTAGATGCATAATTGAAAAACTCCCAAGTTAGTACTTATATAAGCCACCTAATAATCCTTATATGGGCATCAGGAAATTGACCACTGGCATAATTAGATTTAGAATTCAGTTTTCACAAACCTATATATAGCTATAAGTTGATAAAACTAATTTTATAAAATAAATCCTTTATTTTAAATACACATACGATAAGTTTAATGTTGAATCTTGCTCCGATGCTAGCTATAATGGAACCATCCAAATTATAAGAGCACAAGTACAAAAACAATCACCGAAGTGATCAAATTCTCGCACTTGAGCCCATATAACTCCGGTAGTCCAATGAAATCACGAGGGATTTCAAACCAACCAACATACAAGCCAAGATCGTAGTGATTCAACATAACAAGTCGCATGTTACATTCATTTCACAAGTTTCAATATACATCGGAGTTCAACATAGTTATTACAACTTAAGTTCAAAAGTAGCGGAAGCAAAGTAATTTGAAACTAACATTAATCTTATTTCAAATACATGCCAGTACCAAGGTCGACTTCCAACAAAAGCATTAGAGACAAGATAAATAAGAAGGATCATGCCCATGATCGCACTCCGCCACTAAGGCAGGAGCCAATCAACTCTTGCAGTCGCCAAGATACATCACAACCTGCAACAAGTGGGAATAAAACCCTAAGTATGACAATGTACTCAGCTAGACTTACCCGTCAAAAACTAGAAAATAAAGTGACACCAAGGATCATGCAAGGCTGATATAAAGTGGGGCTAGCTTGACAACATTTTGCATAAAAGCTTAATATAGATAAGTAATCATTAATGCTTAAGCATCAAGTTAATTATCATTAACATGTCATCTATATTAGCACCTGTACTAGAGCACTCACTTGATTAGGGGCAAACAATATTAACCATAGCAGGTATAAATTGAGGCAACCTTTCCATCGTTATCCATTTAACCATCCGTTCAATTTAATGGAATCTACGTTGCCGTTGTTCAAGTCAAGTGCTCACTAATCGGGAGCGACGGCGATTCGAATCGAGTTCCTATCCAGCTGGAGGGGTATTTCTAACACTCACCGCGCAGGCCCCTGCCAGGGTCGCACAAGCCACCTTTCATACAATTCAGGAGTCACGAGTTCGAATGATGCCGCATCCCCAAGGGCGACACTCTGCCAGGTGATAGGGACTCTAACCCCCATGGTCTCACGCCAACGTCCCCAAGCACATCCTTTCTCTCCTCCAAGATGCGACCTACCATTCGATTCCCGGCCTAAACCGTATTACTCGGCTTCGCGGTCGGAACAACTTATTCGGCCAACTAAGTGTTAGACTGCGTTCAACATGACTCAAGGACGTACAACGAATCGGTCCTTAAATGACTCAGACGGAGATAGATCTACACCCAAGACCTCCATGCCTTGTTGCTTCACTATCGTCATCCCGCCCGGTCTCATTTCATTTTATTAACACATGGTTCCATTTCACGATAGCAAATATAGCCAACTGTGCCATATATGAATATCCCTATATCTCGCAGGTGACAGGAAATCACCTGACTTCTACCGCTTAAAGCAGGGCTAAGCATCTATTCGATCCTAGTCTATGTAGGATTCAAGGATTCATATTACTGGACAAGGAATGATATAATGCAGCAAGGGTTTCCAACCAACTCCTACCACTTAATGCAACAATACTTATAACATATATAGAATTAATTGCTTTGAAGGTAGGAGGCTTATAATGCTCCGGGGCTTGCCTGGGATCCGACTCAAGTCAGAGTTTGTCAGAAGAAACTCGCTTGGCGAGCATTCCCTCAATCTATCACTTGTCCGGACTTCTATCTTCGGGATGGATCCACCAACTCCATCTTCGGGTTTGGCTCCACATCAGGTCCTTCACGTGCTTCAGCTAGCGTACTCGATTCACCACAAATAGGTCCCTCAAGGCACTATTCATATGATTCTATGACATTGCAGTTAGGCCCCTGCTTTGAGTCAAATTCTTGCATGTAGTCCCTGGTCGGGATTTTCAGAGGGGGAGGCGTCGGAGAGCTCGCGATTTTGGCCGGAGGATGCTCGTCGGCGGCGGGGAAACGGGCCGGTGAGGCACGGCGGCGCCTGGCCGCACCCGCAGGTGGCCTTGGCTCGACCGAAGGCTGCCGGTGACGGGCTGCTCGCGTGTGCCCATAGCCACCATAGCGGCGACCCGACGCTGGCTGCTGCAGTGGCTAGGGAAGGCGGAGAAACGGTGCTGCGCGCACGACATGTCCTCGCAAAGGTGGAGGCGAGCTCGGATTGGCGGCGGTTGAGCACAAAGGCAGGAACGCGGTGGCGGCAGAGCTTCAGCTCGTGGTCATGGCGGCGGTGGCAGTGCCAGCAGCAGCAGCGATGGTGGCTGCAGCGCCGGCACAGGGAGGAGGAAGAGCGTAGGAGGGAGAGAAGCTGGGAAGGGCTGCGGCGCTCGGCGCTGCTTTGCTCATGCTCGAGCTCTGCTCTTGCGCTAGGAAGACAGAGAGAGTGAGGGAGACCGAGAGTGAGCAGCATAGAGAGAAGCAAAGCGAGTGCTCGGGCTTCTTCAAGTTCGCATGACGATGCGTGGGTGCAAGGTGGCGCAGAGACAGTGAGCGCGAGGCCACGCGGCATGGAAATCCTGTGGCCGGTCGGCCATTCCTACTGCTCCATATGATTCAAATTTCTAATTCTACCTCAAACATATGACTAAATCCACCATATTTCGCCCTCCGTATCTCTCAACCCAAGCGAAACTAGCTAAGAAACTATGATAACTTTCGTAGAGCTACGTGAGAGGAACAACTTTTCTTTAAGAATCTTGGGCTGATTCGGCGTGGTTTATGAGATAAAAGGCTACGAAGTAGGGTACCCAAAACTGAATATTGAGTTTTAGTTTCAAGTCAACTGAAGCTGCATTTTCTCCACTTCGTTACTCCTAAACAGAATGATGATTCGGCTAACCAATTATTCCTGATGATAGAGCTATATGAGTACTCCAACATTGCTTATAGGATTTTGCCCAAAATCAAAATGGTTTGCAAACTAAACTTTGCCGAAGGTGGGTACCATGAAACTGAAAACTGCAAGTTAAGTCTATACTTAGCAAAATTTCAGGGTTCCAGAAAACAGCTCGGGATTCAAACTTTGACCCACTGTTTGGCTACCTTAGAAGCTGAACTAGGTTTTAGTCCTTAAACAAAAGTTGTTGTCCTTAACATGTACTACAAATTTTATTCCAGGATCAAAGTTTGGATCCATCTGTTTTGCAAGATAAATAGCTCCAAACTAGGTTACCCGAAGTTAAACCTCAGTTAGGACTTAGTCAAATTTCTAAGCTCCAAAACAGCACTGTTTTGAATCTTGTGAGCTCTATTTGACTAAGCTAGAGACCAAACTAGCTCTTGATCATTAAACAAAGTTTGTTCCTCATGATAAGTACTACAACTTTTATTTAAGGCCCATCATCAAAATATGCCCAGAACCTCTAGTTCTACTTTGACCAAAGTAGGATCCCGATAAAGGTTAAATTATCTTTTTTGATCCATTGGAGCATTTTCTTGGCATTTGCTCAACATGAACCCTTTACGACTTTTGTTGTAGAGTTCATCTAGAGTCATTTGGACAAGTTTTCAAGGTTTGGTTGATGATCTATAATTCCATTCACTTAATAGTGCAATTCAAGCACTTAGTAAAACCATTCCAAGAAGGGTATGACTTATCATTTCATGTGACTTTTTGATTCTAAACTTCATGAAACTTTTTCAGGGATCAATATAGATAGGTACCAAGGTGAGACACATGAAGATATTGCAATAATACCACCCAAACATATATCTTGAAAAGGGGCCTATATGTAAAGCAATGGTGCAACATCCAACTTTAGGTTAGGCCCATCTCCATAGGTTGACCTTGACATTGTCATCTCCACTTAATCTGTCATGTTTGAGCTCAAACCCACTGCTTAGTGAGTGACAAACACATGGAGTGTTACATGACTCAAAGGAATAGTGCCGCATAGTGTAGTTTTTGTTTTTCCTTTTTCCTTTATGCATAATTATGGCTGAATCTTGTATAATTCAAAGTTAATTATAGAAAAATTGTAAAATAGCAAATGTGGACTTTTTGGAAACCTTGAGAAAATATCTTTCCAGTAGAGTCATAATATGTTATATGTTTGTAGAAGTTTTCTGGTGTTTTTATTTAACCTTGAAAAGTACTCTAAAAATGCTTACAAACTTGACCAGAGCCATATCTTGAGTTTTAGAACTCCAAAAATAGTGATTCTTGTTTTGTTAGTTTCATGATGACATGTACTTGCTAGAAAAAATATTAAACATACTAGTTGTTCACTGTTTTTGTAAGGTTTTGATTTGAACTTGATAAATAAGAAAATCTACATTATGTTGCTTGTCATCTTTATATCTTGAGGTGTGGTGCTCCAATTTAGGTGAAATTTTTATGGTTGTCTCCTAAGGTTATATGGGAACTATGGTTAAAATTTCATGAGCTTTGGTTGCTGGATGAGTGAGATATTGGTTTAACTTGCTCTCACATGATTTATTGCAACAGCCATTTGTCTTTTTCATAGAGGTTGATATACATGTCCAAATGGCTTGAAATTTGGACATTAAACTATTGGGAGCATATGTAGGCCATTTTAATTTGGTAGAATTTATTGTGTACCTTTGATATGTGTTCATAATTCCACCGAATTATCTAAATAAATTAAGAAAATGTATTAAAGGAATTTATTTAGCAATGGACATCATGTTTTCTGGTGTTCATTAGTCATGTGTGAAATGTTGGTAAAGTTGGTTTTGTCCAATTATATGTTTGCAACATTAGTTAGTATTTATTTCTTGCAAATGAGGTTTCTGGACAGGTCTGGAAACTTAGCAAAGGTCTTCATGATAATGTGCTTTGTTGTGAAACTTGTTTATACAAAAGTTGTAGATAATTCATGTATCTAGCTACTGTTAAAATTTGGTATCATTTGGCCAAGTAGTTTATGAGTTATGCATGTTTCAAGTTTGAGGTCAGAGATGGTTGCTCTCTGTTTGTCAGGAACAGATTTTGGAACTTTATAATTTAGACTTATTTAACTTATGAATCATGCTATAATGTCTAGAATGTCTTCTTACAAGTCATTTGGATTTGTAGAACTCCAGATATGATTGATTTACTCAGCTACTGCATGTATGTCCAGAATTATTGAAAATACATGGATATTGGGTTACTTTGCTTGCTTGTTGCTAACTGTGATTCATGTCCTTGGTGATAAAGTTAGTACACCTGAGGCTTTGTAAATCTTGTGTCATGTTTGGTATTGCTTCCCTTGCTATTTTAGCATGATAGGTGTGTGATGTTTATTTAAGCAATGTCATGATCACTTGCCATCAAATTCCCTGTACAATCCCTTGATTGTCGTGCGAACAGTTACCATATCCATCCGAACCACCTCGACCTACACGCGCGCGACATAGAGATAAGTCCAGAATACCCCTACTCCAAGTAGCCTATAAATAGATTCCTCCGGAACGCTCATCTTCTACCCTCAGACTCCAACCTTTGGCATTCTCTCTCTCTGGCGGCGACCTCAACGAACAACCGCACAACCTCAACCAACAAGAGCTCCTTCCAGCATCACCTTTAAGTTCCTGTTGACGGTTCTTAAGTATCAATTATAACCATCAAATAAATAAAGAAAAGGACCTATATGCAAGCAACACCTAGAATTAGGGTTTGATCTAACAGAATTCCACGAGTTTTGCTGTTTATCTATTTCTGCAGGGGGTTATCAGGAAATACGGAAGAAAGGCCCACATGTCGGATTAATGACGGGATATTAACCGAACACGTAATTATCTTACATCTAGAAGATTCCAGAAGCCACGGGAACGAACGGGAGCCGTAACGGGGCCGGACACAGGGCGCCCGCCCTGCCCCCGGGACCAATCAGGTCGAGTCTCGCGGATTATGCTCCACCGCCTTTGAGGATCAAGGAAAACCGTAGGATGAAGGTTGGTTTGATCCGACGGTCCAGATTCATCCAAAAGGGCTATATAAGCAAGGCCCCTGACCCCTGGTGGAGAAGACCCCAATTCATTATTCAGTTGCATATCTCTAGTTAGGGTTTAGAGAGAGAGGTTCCCTCTAGGGTTCCCACCTCTTAGGGCTTAGCATCCAATGTGAAAGTAGAATTAGTTCTACTAGATTGAGAGAGATAGAGTGGAGGTGTAGATCGGAGGAAGCCGGCCTGTCGGTGTCTACTCCGAGGTTGTACCTGCGGGAGCAAGTTCTTCTAACCCAAGGCTTGTTCTCAGGATTCTTCAGTATTTTGACTTCTAAATTCTAGTAAGTTCTTTGTTTTATTGTTCTTTGGTTTATGAGTTTACTTTGATCTCTTCGCGTAGAGTTTAGAGTAATCATCTCTAGCGTAAACGTGGTGTTTAAGCTAGGATACTCATAGATATCCCCTCGTCTAGCCGGACCGTGGTAGTAGCGAGGAACGTGACAATTCCGAGTTACCTTTGTATTCCATATCCCGCTAGCAGGATCGATAGGGTTTATAGGTGCGGGTTGAACATCCTTTGTGGTGTCTAGATTCCGTCAACCTCCCCAATAGAATAGTAGATCATCCTTACCAAGGTTAGAAGAAGAGTGCGGTTGTAGTCTTCTCTATACATCACTCACATCGAATCATAGTGGTTGTAGCCTAAAGGTTAGTAGTAATAGATTTGGTTAGTCAGATGCACTCTTTCTCCTAAAGGTAAAAATATAAATACGATACCCAGGATAACATCTCGGGTGAAGTGCTCACCGATATCCGTGCGCTTGCGGATCCTATTTCCTAATTGCGTTACCAAATATCAACAAGCATTTCTGGCGCCGTTGCCGGGGAGAAAGACGGTTTGTTGAGATAACCTTGAGTCTTACTACTAGCTTGTATTCATACTTTTTATTTTCTTATCTTTTTCATTCTTTCTTTTCTTTTTACCAAAAATGGAAAACCAAGGTTCTATATCTATCTTTGATGCCGCAACACCTTCAGCAACTGACCTTTTACCATGGGAGTCATCACAGCCTATCCAAACATCCCGGTATAAGTTAAGTTCAAGGTTGATTGCGATGATTCAAAATTTATCTTTTTCGGGAAAGGAAGACGAAAACCCTTACCTTCATATTAGAGATTTTGAGCAGACATGCGATTGTCTTCGCATTGATGGCATCTCTGATAAGACTTTACGTTGGAAGCTTTTTCCTTTTTCTTTAAGAGGAGAAGCTAGACGATGGTATAGTCAGAAGGTAAGTCAACAGCAAGGTGAATGGGGAGTTTTAAGAGCCAACTTTTGTCTAGATTTTTATTCCCTTGACCGTACTGGTGACCTTAGACTCGAAGTCCTATCTTTTAAACAAAAAGATAATGAAACTTTGGGGAAATCCAGGAAACGTTTTTCTGATCTTTTAGAATCTGGTCCAAAACTTTTGCTTGAAGACACTGTTCTTTTATTTCACTTTTTTCGAGGTCTTCAGAAAGATAATAAACAAATGCTGCATACAATGTCTAGAGGTTCTTTCTTTCGTATCCCTACTAATGAAGCTAGAGCGATCCTAGATAGAATCCTAGAAGCTGAGATGGATAATGCCCTCCATGATAAAACCTACGAAGCCGAAGTAGACACTCTGCCAAATTTTTCATCTACTTTAGCTATCCCAGGTTCTGAGCCACAAAAGGAAGAAATTCTACCATCTGATTTCATGCTAGACATAGAATCCGATCTTTTTGCTGATTTTGGAAACATTTTAAACTACCATTCTATAGACCGACCCCAAAACGGCCAATTTAGCATTTGTTTACCATGTGAACGTCAATTGAGAGAGCTTATCTCGGTTATGAGTAGCGAATGGTTAGAGGAGTCAGAGCTTTCCTCTGAAGTAATCCGAGTGGACACACCCTCTATAACTATACGCTGTGCTTATGATTCTGATCAATTTAACGCTCTCTATAATCCTGTTGTGGGGATCAATATTATGTCCGAAGCTTTTGCACTTAATTTATTTGGGAAACTTGTTTTAACCCCCACAACAAAGGTCATAAAGGAATCTTCGGGACGATTAGTCCCCAGTCTTGGAATTATTAATGTCCTACCCTTTATGGTAGAAGGCTCCATGGTTCATTTGAACTTTTATATTTTTGATATATGGGGTTTCGACCTACTGATTGGACAACCTTTTAGAAGACTCCTTTATGAGGGTCAAACTGGAAAGCTCCACATTTCCTTGGGAAAGGATTTTAAACTTCCAATTACAATAACTCACTCCTTGAATAATAAGACCAAGCCATATCTTTTGCCTGATCCTATGGAGGAGGTAAAGGCTACATCTCTAGAACTTTTAGATGATCCAGACTTAGAAGAGGAAGCCCCCTTCTTCACTGAAGAAGAGGCCGAACCTTCTGAACCTAAACCCTTAGATGAGTTTGCAGAAACACCTAGACCCCCCATAGAACTCAAAACTTTACCACTCGGTCTTACCTATGCTTTCCTAAACAATAATCCAGAGTTTCCTGTGATCGTTAGTAATAAACTCACTCAGGAGCAAACTCTGCGATTAATGACCATTCTTGAAAAACACCACTCTGTTTTCGGCTACTCACTTCAAGATCTCACAGGAATCAGTCCTATGATTTGTACCCATCGTATTCCGACAGATCCTTCTGTTACACCCTCTCGAGAGCCTCAACGTAGACTTAACAACGCGATGAGAGAGGTAGTTAAAAAAGAAGTTATAAAGTTGTTGCATGCAGGGATTATATATCCTGTGCCGCATAGTGAGTGGGTAAGCCCTGTTCAAGTTGTGCCTAAAAAGGGAGGCATGACTGTTGTTACTAATGATAAGAATGAGCTAATTCCGCAACGCACCGTCACTGGGTGGCGGATGTGCATAGACTATAGAAAACTTAATAAAGCCACGAAAAAGGATCATTTTCCTTTGCCTTTTATAGATGAGATGCTTGAGTGGTTAGCAAAACACTCATTTTTCTGTTTTCTAGATGGATATTCAGGGTATCACCAGATCCCTATCCATCCTGATGATCAAAGCAAAACCACTTTTACATGCCCATATGGAACATATGCTTATCGTAGAATGTCTTTTGGGTTATGTAATGCACCAGCTTCTTTTCAAAGATGTATGATGTCTATATTTTCTGATATGATTGAAGAAATTATGGAAGTTTTCATGGATGATTTCTCAGTTTATGGAAAAACTTTTGATAGTTGTCTTGAGAACTTAGATAAGGTTTTGCAAAGATGTGAAGAAAAGCACTTAATCCTTAATTGGGAAAAATGTCATTTTATGGTTAGAGAAGGAATAGTGCTAGGACACCTAGTGTCTGAAAGAGGTATTGAGGTAGATAGAGCTAAAATTGAAGTAATTGAACAACTACCTCCACCTGTGAATATAAAAGGAATTCGAAGTTTTCTTGGCCATGCTGGTTTTTATCGCAGATTTATAAAAGACTTTTCATTTATTGTGAGACCACTTACTCTTTTGCTAGCCAAGGATGCTCCTTTCGAATTTGATGATGCATGTCTAAATTCTTTCAATTTATTAAAGCAAGCACTCATCTCTGCACCAATCATTCAACCCCCTGATTGGTCGTTGCCTTTTGAAATTATGTGTGATGCTAGTGATTATGCTGTGGGGGCAGTTTTGGGACAAACTAAAGATAAAAAGCATCATGCAATTGCTTATGCAAGTAAAACTTTGACAGGAGCTCAACTTAATTATGCAACCACTGAAAAAGAGCTTCTGGCTGTTGTTTTTGCCATTGATAAATTTAGATCTTCTTTAGTTGGAGCTAAGATAATTGTTTACACTGATCATGCTGCACTAAAATATTTGCTCACTAAGAAAGATGCTAAACCTCGCTTAATCAGATGGATTTTATTACTCCAAGAATTTGACTTAGAAATAAAAGATAAAAAGGGAGTAGAAAATTCTGTTGCTGATCACTTGTCTAGAATGTACTTTAAGAATTCACAGGAACCCCCCATTAATGACTCACTCCGGGACGACATGCTTTACGGGATTAACAGATCTGACCCCTGGTATGCAGATATTGTTAATTTTATGGTTTCAGGTTATGTACCACCCGAAGCAAACAAGAAGAAGCTTATTCAGGAAAGTCGTTCACATATATGGGATGAGCCATATCTCTTCCGAGTATGCGCTGATGGCCTACTTAGAAGATGTGTGACCACTGAGGAAGGATTGAAGATCATCAACAGATGTCACTCATCACCATACGGAGGTCACTATGGAGCATTCCGTACACATTCAAAGATCTGGCAATGTGGATTCTACTGGCCTACGATGTACGATGACACGAAGCAATATATCAGAAGATGTGGGCCATGTCAAAGGCACGGAAACATAAATACAAGGGATGCCATGCCACTCACCAACAACCTTCAGATTGAACTCTTTGATGTCTGGGGAATAGACTACATGGGTCCATTTCCCCCATCTAAGAAGTGTGAGTTCATCTTGGTGGCGGTTGATTACGTCTCCAAGTGGGTAGAGGCACTACCTTGCAAACATGCCGACAATATCAGTTCGAAGAGGATGTTTGAGGAAATCATATTTCCAAGATTTGGAGTCCCCAGGATAGTGATAAGTGATGGAGGATCACACTTCATTGACAAGCGCTTCGAGCACTATCTATCAAGACATGGAATCCGTCACAACGTCGCTACTCCCTATCATCCTCAGACAAGTGGCCAAGCAGAGACTTCTAACAAGCAAATCAAGAACATTCTTCAGAAGACGGTGAACGAGATGGGAACAGCATGGAAGGACAAGTTACCCGATGCACTCTGGGCTTACCGGACAGCATACAAGACCCCAATTGGAATGTCTCCATACCAATTAGTATACGGAAAGACCTGTCACCTACCTGTTGAACTTGAGTTCAAGGCACACTGGGCCATAAAAAGATGGAATATGGACCTAGATATCGCCGGAAAACATAGAAGAATGCAATTATCGGAGTTAGAAGAATGGCGGGAGAAAGCATATCACAATTCAAAGATCTACAAAGAAAGAGTCAAGAGATGGCATGACAAGAGGATCAAGAAGAAGGAGTTCTCACCCGGAGATAAGGTATTACTTTTTAATTCCAGGGTGGGGGCATGGAAAGCTCCGGAGCAAATGGGAAGGACCATTCAAGGTAATTCATTCATCATCCCACGGAGTTATCGCACTTCAAAATGACGAAGGTACGTTATTCAAGGTAAATGGTCAACGTCTTAAATTATTTTTAGAGCCCAATAAAGAATTAGAAGAAATAGACGTGATCCATTTTTACCTTCCAATTAAAAATTAAAGCCCGACGCTTTTAATTTGACGTTTTTGGGCCAAGTATATATTTTTTGGGATAAAAACACGGTGAGAAACACGCTCGAGAAAGCAGGCTTGTAGAGGAGCCGGACACAGGGCGGGCGCCCTGAGGATGAGGGCGGGCGCCCTGCCCCTGTCTCCCCTCGGCCCCAGACTTTTCCCACGCGATAACCTCGCCCGTTGCTATCTGGAAAATTCCGTCCTCGGTTTGTTTCGCAAACATGACGGCGGGAAGAGTCCCGACCATGCACGAGAGCAGTTTTTACCCCCTATATAAACAGACCCCCAACGTCAGCTTTTAGCACCAATTCATTCAAGCCTTCTCTCCTTCCTCAAATTAGATCTTGCTTAGTTCCTAGCTGCTCCAATGGCCGAGAAGTTCCACGTCGATTGGGAAGTCGTCCCCTACGACCTCAACAAGAAGCCCAAGGAGGATCCTGACGCCTACGCTCTCGTCCCGGCCAACACAGAGCGACAGCTAGAAGCCATGCCACCACGTCAACGCAGCTCTGCCCAATCCTACTTTGCTCGCCCAGTTCTTACCGCACCTATGCAGCCCCTATTGCTCGAAGGCTCGCCATCATCGTCGAAGGGGAAGGAGATCATCAAGGTACCAGCCGGAACAAAGATCCTGCCGCCAAAACCCAATGAGCGGATCATCGGAGTGAAGACCAACCGGAGCGGCGAGATCTCTAGTGTCCGCTATACCACGGAGGAGAGACCTTACTTCGAGGGTGTTAGGGCAGCTAAGGTCCGCTTCGTTCCTCCGAAGGAAGCACCCAAGCATGCTCTTAATGCTTTCGAGACACCTCCCAAGCGCCGCAGGACCATTGCAGATGTGGATGAGGAGCTACGGGTGATCAAGAACAGCATTATAGAAATTCAGAACTCCAATATCTCTATGGATCGGAGGACCTTCAACCATAACACTACGATCCTAAAGCTACGGGATGACCTTGCCGACACCAACAAGAGGATCGATGAGTTAGAGCATAGTCTTAGGAGGCGTGAGCGTCGCTGAGCTATCTAGATTAGATCTTGGGGCTATATATGTCTTAGTTATTATTAGATTCGATTAGGTTCGCTTATAATCAGTTTAGATCTATTATATTCGGTTATTATTATTATTCGGTTGTAATAAATGCCTCAAGATTAATAAAGATTATTATTAGTATGTCTTGTGTGTCTCTATTTTACTTTTGTGCAAGAAAGCAGAAAACAAGTATGGGGGAGATTCCCTGACATGTCACACACACTTCGATCGCACCACTCCATAAACCAGGTACACACTCTGCACACTTTTATTACACACTTACACACTCACCTTAGTTTGTGCAGAATTTTATCTCTCTAAACATGATAAATTAAAAGGATAAAAATGCTTATAATCATGATCAATCTCACTCTGTGATATTTCCTGGAAACCTGCGATTATTAAAATTATTTCAAAACCCTGTGTTGCTAAAAGTCATTGTGGAATAAGAGATGGTAGGGGTATGAGTACCTTATTCTTAGTATCTTTATTGCTTGGAGAATTTGTTTTAAAAATCTCAAAATTATAGCTACCATCCTCAAGTTTTATATGCCTGCTAAACATGAAAATATTAATTAAAGCTATCTGCTTTGTATTGAGTTTGTTCAAAACAAGTTAGACCCTTGTTGAGAGATTTATCATACTCCTAAGATCAAGACATTTTTATTCAGAAAGATTCACTCTTCCGAAGTATTATTGCGTTAGAGGCATGGGCTATGCAAAATTATGAATATATCGAGGAAATAAAATGGAGCAAGTGCTCGATAACCTCGTGGAAAAAATGGACAAGTGTCCGGTAGTAGAATTAGGGGTACCTCGGTATCCACCCAAAATGAAAAAAAAGAGATATGATAAAAATATGATGGAAAGAAAATGATAGCCCATGGTCCCTCTAATAAGCAATATGCCAGTAAGAGTGACAAGTTTTTAATTTTCAAAATCTTTGATCTAAGAGTATGGCATTCTTCTCCTCGGATCCGGTTTTGACCATACAATAAATGCAAGGTATGTATGCTTAAAGAATTATTTTTGCAAAATCAAAACAGCCTCAGAGAGAAATATAAAAGATAATGAGTGATTCTGAGGGTACCTATGAGGATAAAGGTATGCTAAGTTTTTCTTTTCAAAAATATGTAAAAACTCCAAGTGATAGGGATTAAGAAGAAGAAAGGCTCTTTACTCTGACCATATATTTCCCTGACTATAAGTGCACAGTGGATTTTTACAACACCCTGCAGGTATGAAAGAATGTTTCAACCCCAGATGTTTTATTAACCAACCTTTTCTCGAGGACGAGTAAAAGCCTAAGTATGGGGGTGTTTGTTGATGGTTCTTAAGTATCAATTATAACCATCAAATAAATAAAGAAAAGGACCTATATGCAAGCAACACCTAGAATTAGGGTTTGATCTAACAGAATTCCACGAGTTTTGCTGTTTATCTATTTCTGCAGGGGGTTATGAGGAAATACGGAAGAAAGGCCCACATGTCAGATTAATGACGGGATATTAACCGAACACGTAATTATCTTACATCTAGAAGATTCCAGAAGCCACGGGAACGAACGGGAGCCGTAACGGGGCCGGACACAGGGCGCCCGCCCTGTGCCCTAGGGCGCCCGCCCTGCCCCCGGGACCAATCAGGTCGAGTCTCGCGGATTATGCTCCACCGCCTTTGAGGATCAAGGAAAACCGTAGGATGAAGGTCGGTTTGATCCGATGGTCCAGATTCATCCAAAAGGGCTATATAAGCAAGGCCCCTGACCCCTGGTGGAGAAGACCCCAATTCATTATTCAGTTGCATATCTCTAGTTAGGGTTTAGAGAGAGAGGTTCCCTCTAGGGTTCCCACCTCTTAGGGCTTAGCATCCAATGTGAAAGTAGAATTAGTTCTACTAGATTGAGAAAGATAGAGTGGAGGTGTAGATCGGAGGAAGCCGGCCTGTCGGTGTCTACTCCGAGGTTGTACCTGCGGGAGCAAGTTCTTCTAACCCGAGGCTTGTTCTCAGGATTCTTCAGTATTTCGACTTCTAAATTCTAGTAAGTTCTTTGTTTTATTGTTCTTTGGTTTATGAGTTTACTTTGATCTCTTCGCGTAGAGTTTAGAGTAATCATCTCTAGCGTAAACGTGGTGTTTAAGCTAGGATACTCATAGATATCCCCTCGTCTAGCCGGACCGTGGTAGTAGCGAGGAACGTGACAATTCCGAGTTACCTTTGTATTCCATATCCCGCTAGCAGGATCGATAGGGTTTATAGGTGCGGGTTGAACATCCTTTGTGGTGTCTAGATTCCGTCAACCTCCCCAATAGAATAGTAGATCATCCTTACCAAGGTTAGAAGAAGAGTGCGGTTGTAGTCTTCTCTATACATCACTCACATCGAATCATAGTGGTTGTAGCCTAAAGGTTAGTAGTAATAGATTTGGTTAGTCAGATGCACTCTTTATCCTAAAGGTAAAAATATAAATACGATACCCAGGATAACATCTCGGGTGAAGTGCTCACCGATATCCGTGCGCTTGCGGATCCTATTTCCTAATTGCGTTACCAAATATCAACAGTTCCCAGCCGGCGCCTTCACCTTCCTCAGAGCAATGGCGATCAACTTCAACGTCCCCGCAGTTCGTTCTACTTCCGTTACTTTTACCTTGACTCTTGATCTTTGCGAGTTCATATAGTTAGTAATTTTTCCCTTTTTCCTCATTCTTTTGATCCTCCAAACTTAGGAACTATGCAAGAAACTGGTTATTCCAACCGATCAACCACACCTCCAATGCCTAGGTCCAATGGGCGACCCAGATCCAACTGATTTGATCAACGCAGAAGCTAACAGAATTCCCTTCAAAGCTCAAAATTTTTCTTTGAATCTATGGAAAGATACATTCTGATCCTAGCCCAAACCCACCAAAGGATGGAAAGATTGGTATTTGAGGGTTAACAGGTCGATGCAGGTGTACTGGGCAGAGCAGAAAATAGACCAATGCATTAGGCTGTCTATTGCCGATAAGCAGAAGAATGAATCCATGATGATAGTCGCCGCTTACTTCTGGTCAGATACAACAAACACCTTCATGTTTGGCCATGGTCCATCCGCCCCTACTCTTACCAATGTATACATGCTCACTGGCTTGGACATCTCGACTATCGATGAGGCTTCCATCTATGGTAGGAGAGCTGAATATAGAGTGAACACACGCAACATCGGCGGCTAGACAGGATACATCCAGGAATACCAAAGGACTGGCACTGTTAACCAGAGGGAACATGCCATATTCTTGAATATGTGGTTGGAGAAATTTATCTTCTGCCGTCGAGCAGTAGGACCAACCAACGCCTTCCTTCCTGCAGCCGAACTCTTGGCCAACGGTGTAAGGTTCCCGCTCGGTCGATACCTTCTGAGCTCCACCTACCACCTCCTCCACCAAGTATCCCAGAAGCTTTTGCTTGGTGAACCCATCGGCAATTTGAGAGGCCCATGGTGGTTTATCAATATGTGGCTAAATGCCCATATGCATAAACGTCTGCAGTGGGATTTCTTCACCCAAGAATTCCCACGAGAAATCGCCGAAGATTACGTTCTTGGAGATGAGGAATCGGAAACACGCCCCCCCTCTCAACTTTGGTGAAGCCATAATTGTCCTCCCTGGAACAGAGGCCAATGAAGATCAAATCGGCAGATTTTTCCAGAACTTCTACAATGGTCTCCCTCACGATCATAGGGCTTGGGTACCCTATATCGATGAAGAGAACAAGTTCCCCCTTCTCATCAACTTTGCCGATGACGAGCTGAACCAAGATAATGAGCTTATGATGGCCATCATCACTCCCAGGGCAATCCCGGTGAACACATTTGGTAGTGGAAAAAATTCCAATACCACCTATGAGTTCTATAATCCATCGGCAGTATCCCATCAACTGGCTTTTGGGCAACTGTCAATCAAGCTGTGCTTTGCCGATGTGATCAAGCCCAGAGAAACAATCACCAGCGGAACTGAGTGGAGCAGGGTAGTGAGACTCGCCCCCGATGCCGATATCTCAAACGTTGATCTTTCCGTCTGGTCACCAGCGTCTTTTATTACCGAATCATATAAGCAATGGTGGCAAGAATGGAAGGAACAATTATTCGCAACATCCGTCCATACATATCGGCACATGATCGATCCCGACTACGCCATTCCTGATGATGCAGTAAGTTTCTTTTAACTTTCTTTTGTTTCTCCTTTTTCATATATCGGCAGCTAATCTTTCTTGTGACAGACCGATGACCCAGTTCCATCCATAAGCAAGAGTGGGAAACCTTTCAACCTCCAACCTATCTCCCCAATTTCAGTGATCGGCTACAACGCCCCCACCTTAGCCGCTTTAACTTTCCATAGGACCCGTGCCAAGACCGTCACCTCTAGATCAAAGCTAGCAATAGCTAGGGCTACTCCGTTAGCCGCCGCATCAAGCCTAATCAAAGCTTTCAAGGTAATAACCTCGTTTATTTTCACTCATGCCGATACAAACTATATTAATCATGTAACCATCAGGGTGTAAGAGCCGCTGTTGGATCATCATCGACAACTCTTCCAGCACCAAGTACCACTACCTCCAGTCAACCTTCAGAGGTATTCTTTCAACTTTACATTTTATCTGTTAAACATCCAATCTTACACTTGTTTTGCAGCAGCAAATGGGCACATCGGCAAACACACTAGGCGCTCAAGCTCCACGATCAACAAGTGCCGATGCCCCCCAGCCAACTGTCGCTGAGACCCAAGTAAAGCGTAAAGCTTTAACCGATGCCGAGGCTCAGCAAAAATGACAGAAATCTATGCCAGTCCCTGCATTTGCTCCAACACCTGTTAGTCAGCCAACCGGTGTAGTTGAACAAGTTGACCCTTCTGCACAAAATGTATCATCGGCCATCATACCCCAAGAGCCAACTATTGATGAAGTCGTAGAAGACATCCCATCGGCCAGCTCTGCCGATCCCTCACATGGCCCCCTTCAAGCTGCTCCTTCCAGCCAGGCCCAAGAAATCGCCTTGAAGCAGGTAAACCGATTGACCTATTCGATTTATAATATCCATATCTATCCTTAGGTAGGATCTCTGACTTCCTTTCCTCTTCACAGGAACAAGATTCTCCCAATAGCTTGTTTTTTTTGCTATTGACATCTCCGATGATGATGGAGAAGAAGCGAGTTCTTCCCTAGCACTGGGGACGATATCGGTAGAAATTTATGCCAAGCTAGAAGCCCTTCTGAATCTATTACAACAAGATACTGCTCAGTTGGTAAATTATTCAGATCCTGCAAAAACCATCTTCAAGACAATCCGTGGCCAAGTTCCTACCGATGTTGAAGAAACTCTCTTCCCAGCAGTCCATCTAGAGAGCCGACAACTTCAATATCAACGGGTTGCTCACCGTATCGCCGATAGAGCAGCTCAAGCCCAACTCAAGGAAGAGATGCTGCAGCTAAAACAAACTGCCGATGAGAAGCACAAAAGCATCAGCAACTTGTAGACCTCAGGTGCCGATCTTAAGCAGAAGATCCTGGATCTATCGGCAAAGAGAGCAGCTCTTCTAGCTGAACTGGAAGAAGTTGAAACAGCCCTAACTCACGCCAGGCAAGAAGAAGACCAGCTTCCTGACGTCATCAAAGCCTTTCAGCAAGAAAGGGATGTCCAAGCTCGCAAGGCCTTGGCCTTGAAAAAGAAACTCAAGCCTGTGGAGGGAGTTGCCGATGAATACGCTAAAGAATTGAAGGAAGCCGATGAGATTCGCCTGCGTGCAATATCAGCTATCCAATCTTTGTTAAATCTGTAATTCTCATCTAGTGCATCGGCAATGACACATTGATGCTTTGTTTAACTCTAGCCGATAGGATTATTATCGGCAATTATACTTTTATGCATCTATCCAGATACTAGGGTAATATTTCTTTAAATATTTTCCATTTAATGCTCTGGGAAACACAACCCCTTCGAGGGTTTTGAAAATATATGCATTACTAGGAACAGATTGATTTATCCGATATGGACCCTCCTAATTAGGCGACCATTTGCCAAACTTTGAACTTTTAGTCCCAATCGGTAAAATCAACTTCCAAACCAAATCCCCATCGACAAACTCCTTTATCTTCACCTTCTTGTCATACCATTTGGCTACCCTTTTCTTATTCTCTTCGATGCTAGCTAAAGCCTTTAACCGATGACCTGCCACATCTTCCAACTCATCTTTCATAAGGGTATCATAGTCATCGGCTGTCAATTGATCTTGAGAATGTATTCGCCTAGAGCCAGTTTTAATCTCCCAAGGCAATACTGCGTCGTGTCCATATACCAACTGATAAGGTGTTACCTTGGTTGCACCATGACACGACATCCGATATGACCACAAGGCTTCATTTAATACCGTATGCCACCTCTTAGGATATTCTTTAATTTTGCGCTTAATGAGCTTGATAATTCCTTTGTTAGAAGCCTCAGCCTGACCATTAGCTTGGGCATAATATGGAGAAGAATTTAAAACTTTAATCCCCATACTCACAGCAAACTCATCAAATTCCCCCGATGTAAACATGGTACCTTGACCGGTAGTGATAGTTTGAGGAATACCAAATCGGTAAACAATATGCTCTTTCACAAAATCAATCATATTAGCCGATGTCACCTTTTTCAAAGGAATTGCTTCAACCCATTTTGTGAAATAATCGGTAGCAACCAAAATAAATTTATGCCCCTTACTCGATGGTGGATAAATCTGACCGATGAGATCAATAGCCCAACCCCGAAACGGCCAAGGCTTAATTATGGGGTTCATAGCCGATGCGGGTGCTCTTTGAATATTACCAAATTTTTGACATTCCTGACATCCTTTAAAATATTTAAAACAATCTTCGAGAATAGTCAGCCAATAATATCCATTTCTTCTGATCATCCATTTCATCTTGAAAGCCGACTGTTGAGCCCCACATACTCCTTCATGAATCTCACCCATCAAGCTTTTTGATTCATCAATGCTAACACATCTGAGTAAAACTCCATTTATGGTACGGTAATATAATTCATCATCAAGGAGCACATACTTGGTAGCTTGGAATCTTATACGTCTTTCAACCTTTTTAGATGGATCCTTTAAATAATCAACAATTTCCTTTCTCCAGTCATCGGTATCAACTTCCGATGTTAATACTTCTTGAATAGGCTGATACCCTGAAGCATGCTGAGCTAATCGATTAGCCTCTTCATTATGCAATCGAGAAACATGTTCCAGATGAAAATTCCTAAACCCTTTCAACAATTGCAGACATTTCTCATAATATGAAATTAAAACTTCACTTCGGCATTCATAAATTCCAGCCAACTGATTTATAACTAGCATAGAATCACCAAAAATTTCAACAACATCGGCACATATCTCCTTAAGCAATTCTAACCCTTTTATCAAAGCTTGGTATTCAGCTTAATTGTTTGTTGATGTAGCAACAATCGGCAATGAAAACTCATACTTCTTCCCCTGAGGGGAAATTAACACAATACCGATGCCTGCTCCTTCACCACATGTAGACCCATCGAAGAAAAGTGTCCAAGGAGCAATCTCCAGAGAGTCCACTGTGTTGCAATGTTGAGTGACAAAATCAGCCATAACCTACCCCTTAACTGCCTTAGCCGATTCATAACATAGGTCAAATTCTGATAACGCTAAAATCCACTTGCCAATTCTACCACTTAATATCGACATCGACAACATATATTTGACCACGTCGTCTTTGCATATGACAGTACACTCAGCCGATAGTAAATAATGCCTCAACTTAATACAAGAAAAGTATAGACACAGACATAATCTCTCGATAGCTGAATACCTGGTTTCAGCATCCACTAACCGTCTGCTCAAATAATAAATAACACGTTCTTTCCCCTTAAATTCTTGAATAAGAGCTGAACCGATAACAGTATCATCAGTTGACAAATACAATCTGAAAGGTTTCCCATGTTGAGGTGGAACTAGCAACCGGAGGATTTGTTAAGTAGCTCTTAATTTCATATAGGGCTAATTGCTGCTCATCTCCCCATCTAAATTCCTAATCGGCTTTCAATTTCAGTAATGGACTGAAAGCCTTGATCTTACCCGATAGATTAGATATGAATCTCCTGATGAAATTAATCTTACCGATCAAAGATTGTA
>CM039613.1:39623895-39692122 GCA_022457205.1 Saccharum spontaneum | reverse complement strand
AAAATTATTTCAAAACCCTGTGTTGCTAAAAGTCATTGTGGAATAAGAGATGGTAGGGGTATGAGTACCTTATTCTTAGTATCTTTATTGCTTGGAGAATTTGTTTTAAAAATCTCAAAATTATAGCTACCATCCTCAAGTTTTATATGCCTGCTAAACATGAAAATATTAATTAAAGCTATCTGCTTTGTATTGAGTTTGTTCAAAACAAGTTAGACCCTTGTTGAGAGATTTATCATACTCCTAAGATCAAGACATTTTTATTCAGAAAGATTCACTCTTCCGAAGTATTATTGCGTTAGAGGCATGGGCTATGCAAAATTATGAATATATCGAGGAAATAAAATGGAGCAAGTGCTCGATAACCTCGTGGAAAAAATGGACAAGTGTCCGGTAGTAGAATTAGGGGTACCTCGGTATCCACCCAAAATGAAAAAAAAGAGATATGATAAAAATATGATGGAAAGAAAATGATAGCCCATGGTCCCTCTAATAAGCAATATGCCAGTAAGAGTGACAAGTTTTTAATTTTCAAAATCTTTGATCTAAGAGTATGGCATTCTTCTCCTCGGATCCGGTTTTGACCATACAATAAATGCAAGGTATGTATGCTTAAAGAATTATTTTTGCAAAATCAAAACAGCCTCAGAGAGAAATATAAAAGATAATGAGTGATTCTGAGGGTACCTATGAGGATAAAGGTATGCTAAGTTTTTCTTTTCAAAAATATGTAAAAACTCCAAGTGATAGGGATTAAGAAGAAGAAAGGCTCTTTACTCTGACCATATATTTCCCTGACTATAAGTGCACAGTGGATTTTTACAACACCCTGCAGGTATGAAAGAATGTTTCAACCCCAGATGTTTTATTAACCAACCTTTTCTCGAGGACGAGTAAAAGCCTAAGTATGGGGGTGTTTGTTGATGGTTCTTAAGTATCAATTATAACCATCAAATAAATAAAGAAAAGGACCTATATGCAAGCAACACCTAGAATTAGGGTTTGATCTAACAGAATTCCACGAGTTTTGCTGTTTATCTATTTCTGCAGGGGGTTATGAGGAAATACGGAAGAAAGGCCCACATGTCAGATTAATGACGGGATATTAACCGAACACGTAATTATCTTACATCTAGAAGATTCCAGAAGCCACGGGAACGAACGGGAGCCGTAACGGGGCCGGACACAGGGCGCCCGCCCTGTGCCCTAGGGCGCCCGCCCTGCCCCCGGGACCAATCAGGTCGAGTCTCGCGGATTATGCTCCACCGCCTTTGAGGATCAAGGAAAACCGTAGGATG
This sequence comes from Saccharum spontaneum, assembly GCA_022457205.1. NCBI lineage: Eukaryota > Viridiplantae > Streptophyta > Magnoliopsida > Poales > Poaceae > Saccharum > Saccharum spontaneum. The sequence goes on along the minus strand of CM039613.1, from coordinate 39,690,824 downwards.
AAGGTCGGTTTGATCCGATGGTCCAGATTCATCCAAAAGGGCTATATAAGCAAGGCCCCTGACCCCTGGTGGAGAAGACCCCAATTCATTATTCAGTTGCATATCTCTAGTTAGGGTTTAGAGAGAGAGGTTCCCTCTAGGGTTCCCACCTCTTAGGGCTTAGCATCCAATGTGAAAGTAGAATTAGTTCTACTAGATTGAGAAAGATAGAGTGGAGGTGTAGATCGGAGGAAGCCGGCCTGTCGGTGTCTACTCCGAGGTTGTACCTGCGGGAGCAAGTTCTTCTAACCCGAGGCTTGTTCTCAGGATTCTTCAGTATTTCGACTTCTAAATTCTAGTAAGTTCTTTGTTTTATTGTTCTTTGGTTTATGAGTTTACTTTGATCTCTTCGCGTAGAGTTTAGAGTAATCATCTCTAGCGTAAACGTGGTGTTTAAGCTAGGATACTCATAGATATCCCCTCGTCTAGCCGGACCGTGGTAGTAGCGAGGAACGTGACAATTCCGAGTTACCTTTGTATTCCATATCCCGCTAGCAGGATCGATAGGGTTTATAGGTGCGGGTTGAACATCCTTTGTGGTGTCTAGATTCCGTCAACCTCCCCAATAGAATAGTAGATCATCCTTACCAAGGTTAGAAGAAGAGTGCGGTTGTAGTCTTCTCTATACATCACTCACATCGAATCATAGTGGTTGTAGCCTAAAGGTTAGTAGTAATAGATTTGGTTAGTCAGATGCACTCTTTATCCTAAAGGTAAAAATATAAATACGATACCCAGGATAACATCTCGGGTGAAGTGCTCACCGATATCCGTGCGCTTGCGGATCCTATTTCCTAATTGCGTTACCAAATATCAACAGTTCCCAGCCGGCGCCTTCACCTTCCTCAGAGCAATGGCGATCAACTTCAACGTCCCCGCAGTTCGTTCTACTTCCGTTACTTTTACCTTGACTCTTGATCTTTGCGAGTTCATATAGTTAGTAATTTTTCCCTTTTTCCTCATTCTTTTGATCCTCCAAACTTAGGAACTATGCAAGAAACTGGTTATTCCAACCGATCAACCACACCTCCAATGCCTAGGTCCAATGGGCGACCCAGATCCAACTGATTTGATCAACGCAGAAGCTAACAGAATTCCCTTCAAAGCTCAAAATTTTTCTTTGAATCTATGGAAAGATACATTCTGATCCTAGCCCAAACCCACCAAAGGATGGAAAGATTGGTATTTGAGGGTTAACAGGTCGATGCAGGTGTACTGGGCAGAGCAGAAAATAGACCAATGCATTAGGCTGTCTATTGCCGATAAGCAGAAGAATGAATCCATGATGATAGTCGCCGCTTACTTCTGGTCAGATACAACAAACACCTTCATGTTTGGCCATGGTCCATCCGCCCCTACTCTTACCAATGTATACATGCTCACTGGCTTGGACATCTCGACTATCGATGAGGCTTCCATCTATGGTAGGAGAGCTGAATATAGAGTGAACACACGCAACATCGGCGGCTAGACAGGATACATCCAGGAATACCAAAGGACTGGCACTGTTAACCAGAGGGAACATGCCATATTCTTGAATATGTGGTTGGAGAAATTTATCTTCTGCCGTCGAGCAGTAGGACCAACCAACGCCTTCCTTCCTGCAGCCGAACTCTTGGCCAACGGTGTAAGGTTCCCGCTCGGTCGATACCTTCTGAGCTCCACCTACCACCTCCTCCACCAAGTATCCCAGAAGCTTTTGCTTGGTGAACCCATCGGCAATTTGAGAGGCCCATGGTGGTTTATCAATATGTGGCTAAATGCCCATATGCATAAACGTCTGCAGTGGGATTTCTTCACCCAAGAATTCCCACGAGAAATCGCCGAAGATTACGTTCTTGGAGATGAGGAATCGGAAACACGCCCCCCCTCTCAACTTTGGTGAAGCCATAATTGTCCTCCCTGGAACAGAGGCCAATGAAGATCAAATCGGCAGATTTTTCCAGAACTTCTACAATGGTCTCCCTCACGATCATAGGGCTTGGGTACCCTATATCGATGAAGAGAACAAGTTCCCCCTTCTCATCAACTTTGCCGATGACGAGCTGAACCAAGATAATGAGCTTATGATGGCCATCATCACTCCCAGGGCAATCCCGGTGAACACATTTGGTAGTGGAAAAAATTCCAATACCACCTATGAGTTCTATAATCCATCGGCAGTATCCCATCAACTGGCTTTTGGGCAACTGTCAATCAAGCTGTGCTTTGCCGATGTGATCAAGCCCAGAGAAACAATCACCAGCGGAACTGAGTGGAGCAGGGTAGTGAGACTCGCCCCCGATGCCGATATCTCAAACGTTGATCTTTCCGTCTGGTCACCAGCGTCTTTTATTACCGAATCATATAAGCAATGGTGGCAAGAATGGAAGGAACAATTATTCGCAACATCCGTCCATACATATCGGCACATGATCGATCCCGACTACGCCATTCCTGATGATGCAGTAAGTTTCTTTTAACTTTCTTTTGTTTCTCCTTTTTCATATATCGGCAGCTAATCTTTCTTGTGACAGACCGATGACCCAGTTCCATCCATAAGCAAGAGTGGGAAACCTTTCAACCTCCAACCTATCTCCCCAATTTCAGTGATCGGCTACAACGCCCCCACCTTAGCCGCTTTAACTTTCCATAGGACCCGTGCCAAGACCGTCACCTCTAGATCAAAGCTAGCAATAGCTAGGGCTACTCCGTTAGCCGCCGCATCAAGCCTAATCAAAGCTTTCAAGGTAATAACCTCGTTTATTTTCACTCATGCCGATACAAACTATATTAATCATGTAACCATCAGGGTGTAAGAGCCGCTGTTGGATCATCATCGACAACTCTTCCAGCACCAAGTACCACTACCTCCAGTCAACCTTCAGAGGTATTCTTTCAACTTTACATTTTATCTGTTAAACATCCAATCTTACACTTGTTTTGCAGCAGCAAATGGGCACATCGGCAAACACACTAGGCGCTCAAGCTCCACGATCAACAAGTGCCGATGCCCCCCAGCCAACTGTCGCTGAGACCCAAGTAAAGCGTAAAGCTTTAACCGATGCCGAGGCTCAGCAAAAATGACAGAAATCTATGCCAGTCCCTGCATTTGCTCCAACACCTGTTAGTCAGCCAACCGGTGTAGTTGAACAAGTTGACCCTTCTGCACAAAATGTATCATCGGCCATCATACCCCAAGAGCCAACTATTGATGAAGTCGTAGAAGACATCCCATCGGCCAGCTCTGCCGATCCCTCACATGGCCCCCTTCAAGCTGCTCCTTCCAGCCAGGCCCAAGAAATCGCCTTGAAGCAGGTAAACCGATTGACCTATTCGATTTATAATATCCATATCTATCCTTAGGTAGGATCTCTGACTTCCTTTCCTCTTCACAGGAACAAGATTCTCCCAATAGCTTGTTTTTTTTGCTATTGACATCTCCGATGATGATGGAGAAGAAGCGAGTTCTTCCCTAGCACTGGGGACGATATCGGTAGAAATTTATGCCAAGCTAGAAGCCCTTCTGAATCTATTACAACAAGATACTGCTCAGTTGGTAAATTATTCAGATCCTGCAAAAACCATCTTCAAGACAATCCGTGGCCAAGTTCCTACCGATGTTGAAGAAACTCTCTTCCCAGCAGTCCATCTAGAGAGCCGACAACTTCAATATCAACGGGTTGCTCACCGTATCGCCGATAGAGCAGCTCAAGCCCAACTCAAGGAAGAGATGCTGCAGCTAAAACAAACTGCCGATGAGAAGCACAAAAGCATCAGCAACTTGTAGACCTCAGGTGCCGATCTTAAGCAGAAGATCCTGGATCTATCGGCAAAGAGAGCAGCTCTTCTAGCTGAACTGGAAGAAGTTGAAACAGCCCTAACTCACGCCAGGCAAGAAGAAGACCAGCTTCCTGACGTCATCAAAGCCTTTCAGCAAGAAAGGGATGTCCAAGCTCGCAAGGCCTTGGCCTTGAAAAAGAAACTCAAGCCTGTGGAGGGAGTTGCCGATGAATACGCTAAAGAATTGAAGGAAGCCGATGAGATTCGCCTGCGTGCAATATCAGCTATCCAATCTTTGTTAAATCTGTAATTCTCATCTAGTGCATCGGCAATGACACATTGATGCTTTGTTTAACTCTAGCCGATAGGATTATTATCGGCAATTATACTTTTATGCATCTATCCAGATACTAGGGTAATATTTCTTTAAATATTTTCCATTTAATGCTCTGGGAAACACAACCCCTTCGAGGGTTTTGAAAATATATGCATTACTAGGAACAGATTGATTTATCCGATATGGACCCTCCTAATTAGGCGACCATTTGCCAAACTTTGAACTTTTAGTCCCAATCGGTAAAATCAACTTCCAAACCAAATCCCCATCGACAAACTCCTTTATCTTCACCTTCTTGTCATACCATTTGGCTACCCTTTTCTTATTCTCTTCGATGCTAGCTAAAGCCTTTAACCGATGACCTGCCACATCTTCCAACTCATCTTTCATAAGGGTATCATAGTCATCGGCTGTCAATTGATCTTGAGAATGTATTCGCCTAGAGCCAGTTTTAATCTCCCAAGGCAATACTGCGTCGTGTCCATATACCAACTGATAAGGTGTTACCTTGGTTGCACCATGACACGACATCCGATATGACCACAAGGCTTCATTTAATACCGTATGCCACCTCTTAGGATATTCTTTAATTTTGCGCTTAATGAGCTTGATAATTCCTTTGTTAGAAGCCTCAGCCTGACCATTAGCTTGGGCATAATATGGAGAAGAATTTAAAACTTTAATCCCCATACTCACAGCAAACTCATCAAATTCCCCCGATGTAAACATGGTACCTTGACCGGTAGTGATAGTTTGAGGAATACCAAATCGGTAAACAATATGCTCTTTCACAAAATCAATCATATTAGCCGATGTCACCTTTTTCAAAGGAATTGCTTCAACCCATTTTGTGAAATAATCGGTAGCAACCAAAATAAATTTATGCCCCTTACTCGATGGTGGATAAATCTGACCGATGAGATCAATAGCCCAACCCCGAAACGGCCAAGGCTTAATTATGGGGTTCATAGCCGATGCGGGTGCTCTTTGAATATTACCAAATTTTTGACATTCCTGACATCCTTTAAAATATTTAAAACAATCTTCGAGAATAGTCAGCCAATAATATCCATTTCTTCTGATCATCCATTTCATCTTGAAAGCCGACTGTTGAGCCCCACATACTCCTTCATGAATCTCACCCATCAAGCTTTTTGATTCATCAATGCTAACACATCTGAGTAAAACTCCATTTATGGTACGGTAATATAATTCATCATCAAGGAGCACATACTTGGTAGCTTGGAATCTTATACGTCTTTCAACCTTTTTAGATGGATCCTTTAAATAATCAACAATTTCCTTTCTCCAGTCATCGGTATCAACTTCCGATGTTAATACTTCTTGAATAGGCTGATACCCTGAAGCATGCTGAGCTAATCGATTAGCCTCTTCATTATGCAATCGAGAAACATGTTCCAGATGAAAATTCCTAAACCCTTTCAACAATTGCAGACATTTCTCATAATATGAAATTAAAACTTCACTTCGGCATTCATAAATTCCAGCCAACTGATTTATAACTAGCATAGAATCACCAAAAATTTCAACAACATCGGCACATATCTCCTTAAGCAATTCTAACCCTTTTATCAAAGCTTGGTATTCAGCTTAATTGTTTGTTGATGTAGCAACAATCGGCAATGAAAACTCATACTTCTTCCCCTGAGGGGAAATTAACACAATACCGATGCCTGCTCCTTCACCACATGTAGACCCATCGAAGAAAAGTGTCCAAGGAGCAATCTCCAGAGAGTCCACTGTGTTGCAATGTTGAGTGACAAAATCAGCCATAACCTACCCCTTAACTGCCTTAGCCGATTCATAACATAGGTCAAATTCTGATAACGCTAAAATCCACTTGCCAATTCTACCACTTAATATCGACATCGACAACATATATTTGACCACGTCGTCTTTGCATATGACAGTACACTCAGCCGATAGTAAATAATGCCTCAACTTAATACAAGAAAAGTATAGACACAGACATAATCTCTCGATAGCTGAATACCTGGTTTCAGCATCCACTAACCGTCTGCTCAAATAATAAATAACACGTTCTTTCCCCTTAAATTCTTGAATAAGAGCTGAACCGATAACAGTATCATCAGTTGACAAATACAATCTGAAAGGTTTCCCATGTTGAGGTGGAACTAGCACCGGAGGATTTGTTAAGTAGCTCTTAATTTCATATAGGGCTAATTGCTGCTCATCTCCCCATCTAAATTCCTAATCGGCTTTCAATTTCAGTAATGGACTGAAAGCCTTGATCTTACCCGATAGATTAGATATGAATCTCCTGATGAAATTAATCTTACCGATCAAAGATTGTAATTCAGTTTTATTGGCAGGAGCAACCACCTTGTTGATTGCCTCAATAGACTTCCTACTAATTTCAATGCCCCGCTGATGCACCATAAAACCCAAGAATTGTCCTGCCGATAGACCAAATGCACATTTATTAGGATTCATCTTTAGTCCATGCTTCCTTGTGCACTCCAGTATCTTTCGTAGATCGGTTAGATGCTTTGTGATATCTCCAGACTTAATCACTATATCATCGATGTAGATCTCTACCAATGTGCCGATGTATTCATGAAAAATAAAGTTCATAGCTCTTTGATAAGTAGCACCGGCATTTTTCAAACCAAACGTCATAGCTATCCATTCAAATAATCCCACATGACCTGGACACCTAAAAGCAGTCTTGAGAATATCTTCTTCAGCCATGAATATTTGATTATAACCCGCATTACCATCCATGAAGCTGATAATTTGATGTCCTGCTGTAGCATCAATCAACAAATCAGCAATCGGCATTGGATAACCATCCATCGGTGTGGCTTTATTGAGATTCCTGAAATCAATACAAACACGAAGTTTCCCATTTTTCTTATAAATAGGAACCACATTAGAAATCCACTCCGCATATCGACACTGCCGAATAAACTTTGCCTCAATTAATTTAGTTATTTCGGCCTTAATATCAGGAAGTATATTAGGATTGCATCAGCGCGCTGGCTGCTGATGTGGCCAAAATCCAGACTTAATAGGCAACCGATGTTCAACTATCGATTAGTCTAATCCATGCATTTCAGTATAATCCCAAGCAAAACAATCTTTATACTCTTTTAACAAATTGACTAATTGTTGTTTACACTTGGAATGTAACTTAGCACTAATAAAAGTAGGCCTTGGCCTATCACCCTCACCAATATCTACTTCTACTAAATCATCAGCCGATGTAAACCCTTGACCTAATTTTCCATCATCGGCAAACCTATCCATTAAAATTCTTCTTCAGAACCGACTGCTTGGATTGGTGGAATTTCATAATCGGCAACCTTGAGGAACTCTTTTTCCCAAGCTTCTCCTGATATGCACTTGGTTCGTTCATAAGTATCTGATTCTGCCAATGCGATGATGTAAGAAGAATCACCAGGAACAACTTCAATTTTATCCCCAATCCATTATACGAGGCACTGATGCATTGTAGAAGGAACACAACAATTAGCATGAATCCAATCCCTTCCTAGAAGCAGATTATATGCACCCTTGCCATTAATAATAAAGAAAGTCATCGATAAGATTTTGCTGCCGATGGTCAACTCAACGCACACTACCCCTTTAGCCGGTGACACATTGCCTTCAAAATCCTTTAGCATCATATCGGTTTTGGTTAAGTCTTGATCTCCCTTACCAAGTTTCCGATACATCACATAAGGCATAATATTAATCGTAGCTCCTCCATCAATAAGTATCTTAGATACAGGCTGCCCATCAACTCTGCCTTTCACAAACAAAGCCTTGAGATGCTGTCTCTCATCATCGGCAGGTTTCTCAAAAATAGCCATCATTGGATCTAGCGTTAATTGAGCAATTTGGTCAGAGAAAACAGCTTCTTCCTCATTATCAGGGAGTGCCAAAAATTCCATCGGCAACATAAACACCATATTGACATCTGCCGATGGGCCTTTATTTTTGTGCTTTATTTGCCACTGCTAATTACCAGATCTCTCATTGGAGGAATTCTCTTCTCGGTATAAGTCCTCTTGACGCTCTCACTGCATCCTCCTTTTCTGTGTCTTTGTCAAACCTTCTAGACACCATTGAGGAAGTTTAGTTTTCCAAACTGGCTGATAATAGGTCCTAGTTGACTCTACAGGACGTATATTAGGATCCCTGTAAAATATTTCTTCATCAGGAACCCTTGCGTTTGCCATCTCTTCAAGCTCCTCTTGGTTCCTCGGAAAATATGCAGCGCGTTTACCAAGCCTCTCATGTACACTAAGCCTGCCCCCCAGCTGATCATGTACTGATGCTTTACCCCTGATCGGCTCATTGATGGACAAACCTTGATTGCCAGGTTGAAACCTCCTTTCTGAATAATTAACTCCATAATAACCATTGCACTCTGGGCAATTTTCAACAGTAGGTAATTTAATACCTTCTTCCCAACAATGAATAAAAAACGGACACCTCCAATGATCCTTATGCCAATTCCACTCCTCTCGGCATCTCTTCGCTGACGCCAGCCCTCCTGTTGCCTTCGATGGGTAATCACAATGCCAGATTGAGGAGGCTTTCCAGAATTGCTACTTTCTCCTAGTAGCCCCTTGCTTTTTGCATCATCGGTAGTTATCCAATGTTGGGGATCCACTGATGCATTTTTCTCAGCAGCTTCTGATGTCAACACCTTAGTCTTTCCTTCAGCATCCAACATATTTGCTGGAAAAGGATGTTGATCAATTTTCATCGGCTTCTGGATCTTGGAATTACCAAATTTAATTCTCCCATATTCAATAGCTAATTGTAACTGTTGCCTAAACACTTTGCACTCATTTGTACTGTGTGAAGTTGCATTGTGCCATTTGCAATATAGCATTTTCTTCAACTCTTCTGCCGATGGGATCACATGATTAGGTGATAGCTTAATCTGGCCCTCTTGAAGCAGAAAATCAAATATCTTATCGACTTTGGTGATGTCGAAAGTAAACTTCTCTGGCTCTTTTTGACCAAAGGGACAAGATATCGGCTTTTTATTTTTAACCCACTCAGCCAAACCGATAACTGGCTCTTCATCTAAATCAGAATCTTCTACCTCTCCGACAAATGAAACCTTCTTGTTCCAATTCCTTTTGGGTTCAAAAACCCTAGTATCTTGATCAGAAATCCTTTGCACGAGATGACTTAGGCTTTCGAACTCTTGAGAAGCATATTTGTCCTTAAGGTGTGGCAACAATCCTTGGAAAGCCAAATCGGCAAGTTGCCGATCATCCAGTACCAGGCTATAACACTTATTTTTCACATCTCGTAGCCTTTGCACAAAGCCTTCCACCGATTCATCATTACGCTGTCTCAATTTTACCAAATCAGTAAGCTTCTTTTCATGAACTCCAGCAAAGAAATATTTATGAAATTGCTTTTCTAGATCAGCCCAAGTAATAATAGAATTTGGCGGTAATGAAATAAACCATGTGAATGCTGATCCAGACAAAGATGATGAAAACAAACAAACTCTTAATTCATCTCTACTAGCTGCCTCTCCACATTGAATAATGAAGCGATTAACATGTTCCATGGTTGATGTATCATCTTGCCCAGAGAACTTAGTGAAATCTGGTATCTTGTACCGATTTGGGAGAGGAATTAAATCATATGCCGGAGGATATGGAGTCTGATAAGAATAAGTATTGACCTTGGGTTTTATCCCAAACTGATCCTTCATAATCTCTGCTATTTTATCGGCCCAAAAAAACATCAACATCTTGTTGACGATATGGCTGAATTTCCACAGGAGGTACTTGCTGATATCCCTCTGCATATCTTTGTGGCCCACGATCTCCAGCAATCGGCATATTTGTGTAACACCCAAATTTTAGGAGTAATGAATTCCAAATTTTAGAGTTAATGGGTTTCAAATAATTTAGATAGCATTTAATGGGGAAATTAGAATTTAGAAAAGAATATTTGGTGATGCATTCATGCTGTTGCATTTATTTTATTTTGTGGTGTGGATTTATTTTATTTCGTTTTGGCTTAGAAAATTTTATTTGAAATAGTTTGAAAACAAGCAAATAAAGAAAAGAAGAAAGAAGAAAAAAAAAGAGAAAACCGAAAACCATTACCTTTTCCCCTGGCGGCCCGAAGGCCCGACGGAGTGGCCTGTCTCCCCCGTGCTGGCGTAGGCGGGCCGAGGCCTGTCTCCTCTGCGCTTGCGACCGAGTGGGCCGGCCCAGTGCCGCAGCAACAGCGCCTTCCTTTCTTCCTCTCGCTGACGAGTGGGGGCCACACGTCAGTTGCTTCCTCTTCGTTTCGCCGTGTTCGAGCCGGAGACGTCACCATTCCAACCGAACCGAATCGCATATCTTGAGATTCCTAACCAAAAACGAGGATGTGAAGCTATAAATTGGTAGCCGCATGTTTCCTATTTCCGTTTTTCATCTAAAACACGAGTTCAACCACGTGAAATCGAGTTGGCGAGTTGGAAAACCTAGGCGGGTTTCGGTTGAACGTCGTCGTCGGTTGCGGTTAGTTTGGTGCCTTTCTTCTTCGCTTAGGTGAGTTCGTTAGCTCCTCCTCTCCCTCCCCATGTGTTTCTTTTGAATTCTTGCGCGTTTTACCGCGAGATTTGGAGTTCACCGCAGCCGGCAATGGCACCGCCGCTCTCCTCTCATCGCGCGTCTTGCTCGATCCATTGTAGCAACCTTTTACCGTCTAGATGAGTTCGTATTGAGTTTCTCTTCCGCTTGGCACAAGTTCCGGGTCGATTGGTGTTCTAGTTAGGGAGAACCGCCATCTCCGGCGAGGTGGAGCACGCCGGCCATGGCGGCCGCCGGCCGGAGGTGAAGGGGGAAGCCGCGCCCCTCTCTGTAAAGGTGAAACCGATTGATGACCGTCCATCTTCCGATCGACGGTCTAGAAAAGAAGATACCCTTTCGGGGGTAGATTTCTTAAAGAGTCCCTGGACTTTTTAATAATTAACCTGCCGTCCATAGCGTATAGCTGAAAATGCGTTTTCGTGTTTTAAAAGCATATTTTCTCCCGGTTAAATCAAAAATACGTTTTTAGGTATTTACAGTTTTGCCACTAGGATTGTTTTGGTCATAAAATCTTCGTTTTAACTCCGATTTGATCCGTTCAAGTTGCGTTAGGTTCGTATTTGCGAGCTCTACATGTTAGTGTAGTTGTACAGTTAGTTTTGATAATTTATTTTTCGAGTTTATAATTAAGTATTTATTTATCTATAGGAAATCTTAGAAAATTCATAACTTTCACGTTTTAACTCCGAATTTGGTGATCTTTGCATCTGTGTGATCGTAGAAACGTGTAGAAGAGTTTTATAAACTTTTATTACTGTTTTGCTACTGTTGGTGTACTGTTCTAATTATATCTCTTTGTTTGCTTCGTGTATGTTTGATTGGATGCATGTGTGTTGTTGATTGATGATCGAGTATAGAAGGTGAGCAGTATCTGGACGATCAGGAGTATTACTTTGAGCCAGATCAGTAGTATCACTCGGAGAGTTTTGATCAAGGCAAGTATAACACAGGACTATCCTTGTTACCTATACATTGAAATTATCATACATATGCATGTGCTTACCTTGACAACCTTAGAGATTGTAATTTAGTGATTGTTATCTTGATTCCTTGTCAACCTTGGGAATGCATATGGGTAGCTACTGCTAGTGCTTAAACTATGGACAATGATCTTGTAATTTGATTAATGGATTAAGCAATCAACCATTAAGATGATTTTACTACTGTTAAAAAGGGGCTAGAGCATGTGTATTATTTTGATGCTCTGGTTTCTCTCCATAAGGACTTATCTGTAAGTGATAACCGGGATATACAGTACAGCTGTGAGGGCTATATGGCTCTGGCTTTAGTTGTTTAAAAGACCTTTTCTAGCTTGTTAGTGGTTACCTTAAATGGCGTAAGAAAGGCTTGCCACGTTGGGTGTAGGGCGAGCCCCTGTCCTTAGTGTGTATAGGCTGCGGTTGTTGTGCCACTAGGAAGGGGGGTTCTACATCTGCCTGCCGAGTGAATCTAATGGCCCTAACTTGTTAGACAAACTTTTGAATGGCTTTATATGGTTCTCCGGTGTATGGGCTTGATCTCCCCACGCATTTGGAAATCATGACTCACAGTGAAAGTGTACACCTCTGCGCAGAGTTAAAAACTGGTATACTAGCCGTGCTCACGGATACGAGCGGCCTTGGGGATTCTTACGGAATAGTTGATCATAATTGTTATACCATGCTTAATTATTGTTGATTATTATTATGCTCATGTTAATGCTATTCATTATCTATATTACAATTGATCATTGTTTCATTAAAGGGATTGGAGTATCTTGTTGCTACTTAAATTGTTAATTATATAATGGTTTAAAAGCTAAACGTAGTCAAACAGTGTCTAACCTTTTGAGCCTCATGAACCCTATGTTATATTTGTTGAGTTCGACATGGACTCACCCTTGCTATTTCCACCATAATAGATGAAGATTATGATGAAGAGTATCGTAATGAGTACTAGTCTTGGTGTCAACCAGTCAACCATGTCCCTGTGTTTGGAGTTTCCGCTGGAGATCTACTATTAGTTATTATTATTTATTGTTCAAGACTATGTTTAAATATTTATTCGATATGTAATAAGCACTGTGATGATACTATGTAATTTGTCTACTTATGTGTGCGATCATGTCCTGGGGCGCACATGAGTACTTTATGCATCCTGATGAATCCCTACAACTTGCTGATTTGGCTGAACTATATGTTGAGTTGGAAACTGCCCTGACCAACTATTATTAGCGTTCATCGATACAAAATTTGCCGATGGCTGGTAATTTGCTGGCATTGCTGGATAATTACAACCAGCTTGAGGCATGAACTGGACTCCAGGTTGACTTACAGCAGGAGCCTTCTGTTGCATCGGTAACAAGTTTGCCGGTGGACTTGAATTAGATGTTTGACCCAAAGGCATCTGGAAATTTCCTAGAGTTGGTTGCACAGTAGTTGTTGTAGTATATTGAGGCACTTGAGCTATCGGCAAACCAGTCGATGGCATAGGAGCTTTTCCTGCTGTGTCAAACACTTGAGGTAACCCAGGGTTAAAAGCATATGGCTCTGGAGGCATACCGTATCCCCACCAATTAGCAGGAGTCTGGTTATTCGGTGGCACAGGACCTGATAAAGCCGATGCCGATAGATCTGTATTAAGCTGAACTCGTCCTGATAATATTGAATCTGATCACATCGGTGTAGATTGTACGTTAGATAAGCCTGCTGATACTGGAGGGGAAGAAACTTCTGTACCCACAACGGCTGGGGGAGCTGATGGAGTAATAACAGATGCTGACTCTGGTTGATGATAGGCAGGCCCAACGTAATGCGGTGATGCTTGCCCTTCTTTGAAAGTTCAAAACACAGCATTATGAACAGTATTGGACAACACATTGGAGTGATTAATTAAAGCATGATTTACTGCAGAATTAACCATCTCTTGAAGTTTACCCGGATTAGAATCAAAGGTAACTTGCCGAGGCAACGACAAATCTTGCTTCTGGATGACTTGTCCACTCTTGTTCAAGCTGAATGACTTCAAGCAAAGCTGTCTGTATTCTTCTATAGCCTTTTCCATAGCCTGCTTCTATTCTTCCTTAAGATCTTCTTCTGATACCTCGATGATGTTCCCCGCATCGATCTTAGGATTGAACATATTGATCAAATCTGGTCCCACTGGGCGTGCCAAAAGATGTGTTGATGCAAAAGTGGATCTGCAAACACAAAGGGCTAATACCTGAAATCGATATCCAAAGCGTGCCAGTCGATTTGACCTGTTAATCGACAAGGATGAAGATACGAGCACTTTGGTTCCACGAGTTGTGTTTCTTGTGTCTATTTTGCAGGATGAGTAAGTTCATCGGGGAGGTCAAGCGTGCAGTGTCATTTTGATCTACGAGAAGCTCTTCATCATGGGTAGGCTCTGACATGGAGGTTGATCCTCCATCTCTCGCTGCTAGTGGATCATCATCCCAATTAGCTCTCATAGAGAACCACGTCCTTCTACAAGACAAGCAGCTCAAGCTTTGGGATGATAGGGAGAAGGAAATCCACAAGAACCTAAAGGACTGGGAATTCGTCCTCACTCCTGCCTTTGATCTAGCCCTACTCCAGGCCATAGGTATGGATTTTGAATTTGATCTTGTTTTTAAGAACATAGGATGGGAGGATGCATGGAAGATTAATGAGTAGGGGTGCAAGCTTTTGACTATTGAATTTTTATGCACTTTACAAACCACTGACTCAGAAGTTTCATTAAGGTTTTTTGGGAAAGAATTTTCTATTCATTGGAAGAACTTTAGTGGACTCCCAAGGTCCCTGCCCAGTGCACAGTAGATGTAGACTCGACCATAAAAGACTTTGATAGGAATAAATTTTGGAGGGAGATCTCAAAAGAAATTGTTTGCTACCGCCCTCGCACTAATGAAATTCACCACTCGACTTTGCGGTCCATGCACAAATGGCTAGGATTTTCTCTTTTTCCTAGAAATGATTTCCGCATGGTTAGAAATGATGAATTAAAATTGCTTTATGCTATGGTTAAAAGAAAGAAGGTTTCTCCTTTAAAATTTATGATGACACAATGGGTAGAATTTCCTAGACTTAAGGTAGCAGTTGGGTGCACTTCCTAAGTTACCCGCATAGCCGAGAATTTAGGTTTGTTAGAAAATGCTTCTGTTACATACATTAACACCTCCCGTTGGATTATTGATTATGGCTATTTCAATCATGCACACATGCTTAAGAAGGGTAAAGATGGGAAAATAGTCATGATGTACATGGACTACACAAACGAGTTCTCGTTACCAGACCGGAACCTCAGTCTGTATGCGGTAGATTCTTTTGTTTTTGACTTACAGAGAAAGGAGGAAGCATCTCGCAGGAGTGCCTCTGTGAGGATCACGCGCAATCTGAATCCTCGATACCGTGGAGATGACCTTGCCCCAGAAGGCCCTACATTCACCAGTTACATAGGTTTTGAGCAAGTAGAACCTTCCTAGGTGCACCATCATCAGCATGCAGGCTGGGACCAGCCGGAATCTTCCCGTATGCACCAACCTAGACATGTTGGGTGGGAGCAACCTTCACCGCATCATTCATAGAGTTCCTAGCATCAAGGCTCGTGCGCGCAATGGTAGGACAGTAACTTCAACTACTACCAGCAACAGTCCTATGAGGAGATTTCCAGCGGCTTCTAGGGAGGATGCATGTCCTTCTCTGCTCATGGCTTCCATGACCACCCCCACAGGTGCGCATGATCATCACATGGGCCATCATCCACCGCCCATGGGATATCATGAGCAGCAGATGGAGCAAGCTCATTCACTACAATCGAGGAAGGACAACAGGAGATCAAGTACACTCTTCATCAACACACCCTGTGGCAGGAAGAAGCAGGACAACGCCTCGTCGCCATCCAGCAGCAGCAATAGGAGAATAACATCTAGAACTGGTTGTTCCAAGCTCTCAACATTGACCCCCCGCCTCACTGAAAGACCATAGCAACACCGACCTTGGGGGAGGACCCCCGTTATCCAAGGTAAGTTCTCTTTCTTGCATTTTATTTTTTGTTATTATTTATTTTTGAGTTTGTTATATATTAGTTTATAAAAATGAAAAATGCAAAACTAAGAAAACAAAATAAAAATTTGCCCTTATCTTTTATATATATATATTACTATAGTGTGATCTAAAAAATGAAAACCAAATAAATAGAGTATGTATAAAGTTTGCTTAAGGTGTGATTTAGTTTGTTATCTTGTTTTAAGAGTCAAGTAAATAAATAGAACTTGAAGGATGATCTCACATAATGGAAATGATGAATAGTTACTCTCTTGTAATTTCTTTCAAGTACCTAGTTTTTAGCCTTGAATTCTCCCGAGTTTTGGATAAAATTGATTTGACACAAGAATTTGCTCTAAATTTTAAACTCGTGGGTAGCATATGCTTGATCTAAGTCTAGGTAATTGACGGATATGATATGAGAAGGTCTGAGCTGCTATTTATCTTGTTCTAAGTGACACTTGAATTCTAGAGATTTCTTTTGAAAACATTAAAATCCACATGATGAGATTCTATATGATAAAGCTTAAATTCCTACTAGAGCCAAACATGCTGATATTTGGGCTAGGAAAACTTCCACTTATATACTACTTGCTTTGCATTGAGTTTGGTCGAGCTTTGTTGATGCCTTATGAGAGGTTTGTCATGCTCTTAAAATGACCACTTGCGCAGCTAAGTTGTGACCGAACGCGCTGATAGAAACGACCTGACGCCACGCCTCCAGAGTCCGGTCAACTCTAATAAGCATCCAAGGAGGCTTTTTGTTGACTGAACGTGTCCGGTCAGAGGTGACCTCTATGCACTTCTCCTCTTTGCGCGCCTACGAAGTTGATGCCAACATACAACACAAGCCAGCCTGACGTGTGCCCTTGCGTCTGATCGTGCAAAGCCACTGCCACTCAACATGTGATCGGAGGTGCCAGTCAAGCCAGGCCAGCGTCCGGTCATCACTTGGCTCTCCCAGCCACTTCACGCCATGTTTAAAAATTGACCAGACTCGCTTGGCCAGCGTTCGGTCAAGACATGTCCAGCGTCCGATCAACGTGCAGCTCCTCCTTTTCTTTTTTCTAAATCCACAACCACTTCACCCTTACTTCCCAATTGCTAACCATGAAGTGTAGAACTTGTGTGCACGTGTGTTAGCATTTTTCAAAGCATTTTACAAGGGTCAAAGTTAGCACACTAGGTCCCTAAATGCATATGCAAGAATCATGTCACCTAGTGGCACTCAATAAACCGTTTAGCCAAAGATTTTCCCTCTTCATAGTACGACTATTGATCCTAAGTCACTCACACGTTCTATGGTGTCTTGAGTGCAAAGCAAAAACCTATCATATACCTTTGCCTTGATCATCTCATTTTTTGTTTTTCTCTTTCTTCTTTTCCAAATTGAGCTTGATCATCATCAACACATGTCCATCTCCATCTCCATGGACCTCATCTTGCTCAATCACCAACTTAGCTCATATTACCACTCATGACAAAGGTTAGTGCTAGGTTTCAACAATTATCCAAAACCAAACTAGGGCTTTCACCCGAGAAGCGACTAGACGAACGACAACTCGGGGTGGCTACCTATTATGGGTACGACACCTCAAGGAACCTAGAGACGATGACGAATACCATGACGGACACCGCGTTGCATAGGACAGCTGATGAACTATCACCATGGCTATAGTGCTACCACGACTAGCATAGTAGTACCACGTCAGACCCTACCGCGGCATGGCCATAAGACCATGATGACAGCCATGCCCGGGCGAGCATCAGAAGATGGCGTAGCTTGCAAGCCAAGTTAGCCAGGACCTCCCATAGGCTCTCGACCCTTCGGTCAGGGGAAGCTCCACCTTGTAATGCGCCCTAGCCCAGAACTCTATATAAGGGCAGCCAGGGCTCCTATCTCAGGACATGGTCTCATTCTTCATCCTCTACCATTCCATCCATAGCAGTAGGGCTCCTGGAGCTTCTCTCCAGGCTGCCTCTTGTCTAGCATAGGTTCCACCACATCTTTTACCATTTGTGCACCCCCATTGTAAGAACTTCAGAGCATTCAAGTAAGGAACACACACTTGATCATCTTTGAGACTGGATGTAGGGCTCCGGCCTGAACTAGTATAAATCCTCATGTCTATTGGATGCTACCATCATCTTCCTAGAGCAGCACGGCAATCATCTAAATTTACTAGTCCAGTTTACAAAACATCGACAGTTGGTGCACCAAGTAGGGGACAGTCACGCACTCTAGTTTGATTGAGGAAGGAAGTGATGCCTCCTCGCACCGCCAGTGGACTCGCTAGTGGAATGGCCCACAGCGGTCACATCCGTCGTGAAAACTATGAGTTCATTAGCATTGACGAGCCAGTGCCCACGTCTGCCTTCAGCCACAGTCCAGACCCCTATTGGTGATGCTTAACTCATAATCACACCACCAACATTTACATAAAATATACAAAATTTGCACATGAAATCATAAAGCTAGGGGTTATATACTCACATTCTCCACAAGTTTTGGTGCATCACATTCCTGCAAATCACAAACATGAGTACACAAAGAAGCTCATCGAAAAGGCATTTTTGACCTGCAATTGCGCAAAGGAGCAACAAGTACACCACCCCAATTAACTCCAACAAAATGAAGCACCACGGGGAAGCAAAGGAGGTCTAGCCCACGGCCTGCCACTTGAAGGCGGTGGGCAGAGGTGGTGGTCAAGGACCGGCTACTCCTAGGGGGCGACCACTCCCTCCGTGGCGCCTCCTCACCCATCCTTCGGCGTGGCGGTGGCATGTCCCCATGCTATGGTGGTGCAACTCAAGCTTAGCCAAAAATAGTTATGCAGCACTACTTTAGCTCGTGCATAAATAGGGGGCACCCCTCCTCTCTACACACACACAAAGGGGCAAGAGCACCACACTTGAGCATCATTCCAAGGGCTTAGGACCTAGATAGTGTCGTGTTTGACCACCGATAGCCTGCCCACGGGGGTACCCAGGACAGTTGTTCGGACTTCGGTGTATGCTAGAACTTGACGGTGAACGCAGAGACAGTCGATTTATACCAGTTCGGGACCTCGATCGTAACCAAGTACTAAACTTTACGTCCAGTCAGTGTTAGCTTTTACGTTGGATTGATTGTGTTGTATCATCCCTTCTTACAAGGGTGCCCATGGCCTCTCTTTATATCGTTAGAGGAGGCTGTGGTGCGGTTACAATCCTAGTCAGATCTAAAAAAAGTGTCCTAAACTAAATACAGAAGGTACTTTCCTTAGGAGTTCGGCTAGTCTGACCTATTCTACTCGGAATCGGCGTAGCGAGTGTCGTGCCTTTCCCTGCTCCTACCCGTGAGCCAGGCCAAGGCCACATGTTGTAGTCATGATGCTGGGGGAACCCTATGGGTCCCACATCGATAAGCCCCCGAGCGTTTCAAGGTTGAACTCGAAGGCTTTCTTGTCTTCTTTGGTCTTGCCTGGTGAAACAAGTTTGGTTCGGGTTCTTTCAAAGTGAAGCCTTGAAGTGGTCATATCTTGAAGAAGTCTCATGAGTGACGTGCACTTTTTTGTAGAAAAAAGTGCACTCGCTGAGTGTAGCCCTCGAGCCTCTTGCTATTTGGTACAAAAAATTGGAGGGTCATTGAATCTTGATTGTTTAAAAAACTAAAAATCTCTTCTGAGGATATGTACCCTACAGCCCCCGAGCATCTTTTTAGGTTCTTTTTGATCGTCAAGAACTCGGATAGAGGGTCTTTTATCATCTTCTTAGGTAGCTAGCTTTATGTCAGAGGTTGGTAGTGGTTAGCGGTTGAATTGAATTCTCTGTAGTCATGAGGTGTGCAGTGTTGGCATATTCCTTTGAATATGCTTGACCTTGAGTACTGTTCATTCACGTGCATGTCCTCTTTTACTGCTTTCTGTCTTTTCGCTCAATCCTTTATCAAGCTTGTTTTGTTGGTGCCCCTGGTCTTTGTGCACCACTTGTTGGCCTATAAATACCCCCTTGGGGCACTTGCTGTAGACCGATGAAGTCCTGGTGTAAGTCTTGATGTTTTGTATCATGAATATGATAGTTTGTGAAATAGAGTAGCCCCCAGGCATGAGTAGTAAGTCTTGTATATCTTGTAGAGGTTGGAAGAAGTCTTGTGATCAAGATTAGAGGTAGACTAATCTCGTAGCAGCATTGTACTAGGTAGTATGTGCTAGCAGTTGGAAGAAGTCTTGTGATGTGGGACACATTCCATTATCCAGTAGCTCCGGATTGATCCTTCCACTCTATCTTACGACTGTCTGGTGCAGATCGGTACCTGATCCAGCATCACATTGGGCTTGGGTAGACTGATGCCTATGAGCCTCACCTAGTCCGTGTTGTCTCATGGTGCTGCTGATATCCGTCTTGGATGCACTACGCCCTTCCTTTGAAGAAAACAATGTAGTCAAGTAGAGTGCATTCTACCATGTAGCAACTAGGAGCGCATAGTCATTTCTAGAGCTGTGTTCTTTATGAGCTTCTCTTTGCTACCTTGCTCGTTGTTGTACCGAGTTCATTGGGTCTTGTAAGATCTGTAACCTTGTATCCTTTGAGTATGTTTGTAATGAAAAAATATTGTCCTCTGAGTTGTTCTTCTTACTGTTGTATTATCTTGGTTGTTTTTGAGACTCTCGAGTTCTTTCTATAAAAACTGAGTTCTTTGTCTTCCTGGTGTGGTGACCTTTATTTGCTTCTTGGTAAATGAGTTCTTTTTGAGTAATATAACAACTATGCCGTGTTACTAGATGGATAAGTCTTGAATCTGCCCATTGTACTGTACCGTTGTGAAAAGGTGTGTCGTCCATCATTTTAGCCATGTCAGTTATGGCAGGAAACAGATCATTGCGTTCCCATGCCATATCAAGTTGGCCTGGTGGGCCGCGTTTTCACTACTATAAATTTTTTAAGGGCCTTTCTTCTTCTTTTTCTTTCTTACCTGCTTTTTGCCTTCTAGCTTTTATCCTTTGTGAAACCCTAGCACCTAGAGCATCACCGCTGCCATTGTCATGGTTATCTGAGCACCGTCGCCTTTTGTTCTTAGTGCTTTGCTAGTGCATGGGCAAGAAGAAGTCATCGAGCAAGTCCAAGGTGGTCTTTGTGGACGAGGAGGCATCGCTTTCAGTGATTGAGAATCAAGAGTTCATGGCCATGAGGGCTGCACAAAAGATATGGCCGGCTCTGACCACGATGGAGGACTAGTTGCGTAAGCTTGTTAGTGACGGCCTGATCCAGGACAAAGAGTTTGACGATTGGAAAACCCTAGGCCAGCACCGGGTCCCAACTCCAGGTCCTAGTGAGATTGTTCTTTTTGTCTCCTTTATTCATGCTAGACTCTGCCTTCCTGCCTCTAGTTTTCTTCATCGCTTTCTTAGTTATTTTGAGATTAGCTTGAACCATCTTGCTCCCAATGTTGTCCTCCATCTCTCTATTTTTGTTCATCTTTGTGAAACTTTCCTTGGAATTCCTCCTTCCCTTTCTCTCTTTTGCTATTTCTTCTATCTGAAACCCCAACCCCGCAGTGACGACACCCATGTTCTTGGTGGTTGTGGGATCCAGTTTCACCAAGGTCATAAAAATCAATTCTTTAATTATGACTTGGTTGATTCTATGAGGGATTGGCGTGCCGACTGGTTTTATGCCGCCAATATGATTCCTCCCCTCACTGTTCATTCTGGCTCTGGTCCCACGGTCAATGACCGCTGGGAAAAGAACCTCCTGACGAATGATGAGCTCTAGGCGATCAAGCCATTTCTTGAGAGGATATGTACTCTAAAGTAGCAAGGCTTGACTAGCTTCGGGATCATCACCAGCTTTCTGTGCCACTGAGTTTAGCCTCTAAAGGAGCGGGAGCACTATGGCTTTGAGTACTCTAGGGCGGAGGACCCTTCTTGTATGGTCCCTACCCTCGAGTTGACTGATGAGCAGGTGCTCGAGCGCCTTCGGAAGATCTTGAAGGGAGTGAGCATTGTCCCGCACACGGTCCCTAAGCACCATGCCAACAACCCACCTCCCGCTATGAGTTGTTTTACTTTTGCGAGTACTAATCTTTATATTTACATCATTGTTGGTACTTTCTGTCTTCACTTTCTTGCTTAATCTTTCTCCTTTGGTTGTTTTGCTTATTTGTAGGAATTGGGGCGTAACTTTGTTGACCCGATCCCCACCGATGACAACCTTGCTGGGGTGGAAGTTGGGGAGAACCTTGCTGGGGCGTCTTCAATCAGTAAGTCTCAAGCCACCACAATCCTTCCTGGTGTTTCCTTTGTAGAACTTGACCCCTACATTGAGTATGTTCCTTGTCCAGTTCCTCGAGCTCCTTGTAGCATCAACAAGAGGGTGCTGCGGGTGATGTTTCTGCCAGCGTGTCTACTACCAAGAAGCCTCATCAATCGAGTACTCATCCAGGTACTCAAGTTGTTGGTAGCATGCTCCTAGGTGAGCATATCGATATATTTTGTCTTCTTTATTGTTTGTTTGTGTCCTTAACTGAGTACTTTCTCCTTTCTCAGATGGTACTGTGGTTGAGTTGCTCGAGGGTGAGGAGGATGATGCGGCCCTTGACACACGTCAATGAGTTGTTGTTGTATTTTCATTTTCTAGCTGTTATTCTTGAGCACTTCTTTTAACTTGTCCTTGTCCTTCACTTTTGCAGTAAGCGGGTGTTGAGCCTGAGTTCTTCTGGGGCCCAAGCGCCAATCACGCCATCCCTGGCATAGGGTGGTGATGATATTTTTGCTGCCACCATGCCTCCGCCAAAGTCTTCAGTTTGGATTAGGGGTTTTAATATGAAGAGAAAGACGGACATGTAAGTGAATCCCATTTAGGTTGTTTGTCTCTATTCTCCCTTCTTCTAGTTCTCTTCTTATTGTTGAGTTCTTCATCATCTTGTAGGCTCTCACCCTCGCCATCCCCCAACCCCCAGTCGGCTTCTTCTCAGTCCGCTGGTGTGCCCCTGTGTACTAGGTCTCAGGACTTGAAACATACGGTCAGCAAGGCGGCTGTGGGGGAGATGAGGGCCCCTGATGATCATGCTACCGTAGAGTCGCCAACTCTGGAGGTGACCGTGACTGTGGTGGCGGATCCGTCTAAGGAGCTGGTCGGGGCTTCTACTGCCTAGGATATGGCCTTGGTCTTGTCCTCTCTGCGTCGGCCAACTTCTCCCTCTATTGCTCTTGCTACCAGCAGTCAGCGTCTAGATGACGACGTGATG
Source organism: Saccharum spontaneum (assembly GCA_022457205.1). NCBI lineage: Eukaryota > Viridiplantae > Streptophyta > Magnoliopsida > Poales > Poaceae > Saccharum > Saccharum spontaneum. The sequence continues at coordinate 39,667,826 of CM039613.1, read as the reverse complement.
CAAGAATTCGATGCCACCCATCGTTTATCAGAGCTGACTATGGCCTAGGGAATCCTGGTAGCCGGTGCGACTTCTTTTGGGGAAAAACTCCAGGTAAGTTTTCCTTAAGCTTTTTCTTTGGTTGCTCGACTTCTTTTGTTCTTAAATCTTGTCTTTCTCTTTTCTTCTTATTTGATCAATACTTCTCTCGAGACCATACCGACTTCTTTTTCTTGTCAGAGGGAGGAAAAGGCTCTCTGTGCCCATGTGATTGAGGCGAGAGAGCAGAGGGATGCTATCGTCCATGAGGCCTTAGAGAAGGTGGAGGCCATGAAGAAGAAGAGCGATGGTATTCTGGGTTTTTTTATGTCTTCTGTCTTCAAATTTTGCCTTCAGCTGACTTGTTTTTGTTGCTTGGTCTAGCTCTCCGTGTTGAAAAGTAGAAGCTCTTGGAGGGTATTGAAGAAATGAAAGTACTTGTCCGGAATAACCACAACAGGGCTGTAAGGTCCTAGATGGCTAGAGGGGGGTGAATAGCCTATTAAAAATTCTACAAGAACCACTAAGCAAACTTGTTAGAATAACAAACGGCGTAAAGCGAGTTTTGCTTAGCCAAAGGTTGTGATGCAAGCCTCCTATCCACAAGTCTAGTAGATTAAGATCTCTAGTTCACACAAGAGCTAAGTCACTAAGGTTACACTAGAGAACAAGCTAACACTACTAGCAAAGCTACTACTAGAGCTACACAAGATAGAGTAGTGAATGTAAATGCAAGAGAGAGGATTGTGATTATTATACCGACGGTGAAGTGAAGATGTTGCCAATCACCAAGATGATATACAATCAAACAATATTGACAACAACACAATATGGAGACCAATCACCGGGAGACAAGAGACACAATATTTGTTCACCCGGTGTTCACTTGTGCACCGACAAGCTACGTCACCGGTTGTGTCGACCAACACTTAGATGGTTCCTCGGTGTGACCCTCAAGTCACTTGCCCCTCAAGGCACGCCCCGCAAGGCACCGCAAGACACCACTCTCAAGTGAGGTAACTCAATGACACGCGGATTCCACTAAAGTTGCTTTTGGCGTCCCGCCGAGGAAAGCACAAGAACCTCTCACAATCAACCGGAGGTGGCCAAGAACAATCACCTTCTCTTGCCAACACCTCCAACAATCTCCAAGCCGGCTAGGAGCGGTACTCTCCAAGAGTAACAAGAAATCCACCGGCTAAACCACCCACAAGTGCCACTAGATGCCCTCAAGCTATGCAATGCACTTTGGGATCACTCAATCTCACTTTTGATTTGCAATCAAGCAAGAGAGATGAGTGGGAGGAGTTGTTCTAGCTCAAAGGATGCACAAGAGTGTTAGAAATGCCAAGAGACCTCCCCAAGGGCCGGCCAACAAGTATTTATAAGCATCCCATCCAAATAGAGCCGTTACAACTCCACTCACGATTTTCGCGGGACCACCGGACGCGCCGGTCGTAACAAACCGGACGCGCTCAACCGCGTCCGGTGTCCCTGCGACGTCCACGTGTTCACCGAAATTCAAATTCGTCCGTTAGATCCTCCAACGGTCACTGCGCGCCAACGGTCAAACGCTCCACCGGACGCGCTGTTGCGAATCACCGGACGCGCCGGTGCGCACAGTCCCCGCACGCCCGAAGACATGACCGGACGCGCTCCTCGCAACCACCGGACGCCACAGTACCCGCGTCCGGTGCGAGTCCAGTAAGCTCCCTGGACCACCGGACGCGTCTGATGGTGAGAGACCGGACGCGCACGGCGTCCGAAGACTTCGTGACTCGCTGTTCGCCAGACCGGACGCGCCGGTCCCGTGGGTCACCGGACGCGCCGGTGTCAAACCCTAGCCCGCGCGCCTGACGCCCGCGCTGCACTGACCGGACGCGCCGGTCGAAACAGACCGCGTCCGGTGCAGCGTCCGGTGCTGCGTCCGGTGCCTTCTGTGACCGCGTTCGCCTCCGTTTCTTTTCCGACTTCCGGCGCAATGGAAAATAGGCATTTCATTTCCTCGAAATCGCCTGAATCCCGCGCTCGCACGCTCGGCGGGAGAGAGAAAGGAACCAAACCCTTCTCTACCCGCAAACCACATCGCGACCAGCGCCACCTTTGCAAATGTGCCAACACCATCAAGTGTACATCTCCATGTGCTTGTGTGTTAGCTTTTTCTCAATCATTTTCAAAGGTTTTCCAGATAGCTCACTAGGCCCTACATGCAATGCACTTCATGAATTCACCTAGTGGCACCCATGCGTCGAATAACCGATAAGACTTCCCCTCTTAATAGTTCGGCTATCGATCCTAAACCACTCACACCCTCTATGGTGTCTTGAGTGTGAAACAAAATGGCCCTATGGTTATACCTTTGCCTTGAGCCCATTTTGTTTCTCCAAATGATATGATCCACTTCATATCATCACATGACCGTCTCGATCCATCGACCTTGATTTCACTTGCTCTTCACCGTTGTATTGATCCGTCGGTGCCAAGTCTTGCTCAAGCTTCACCATCGCATGGTCCTTCGCTTCGAAGCCTCGACTTGCCCTTCACCTTCACAACCGGTCCATCGAGCCAAGCCTCATCTTGGTCTTCACCATCTTGGTCACATGAGTCAATGTCATGTCTCATATTCGATGACCACCTTTATCTAAATCATCCACTTAGATACAAAGGTTAGTCCTAGGTTTCATCAATTAGCCAAAACCAAACTAGGGACTTTCAATCTCCCCCTTTTTGGTAATTGATGACAACCCTCACAAAGATGATTTTGATAATAAAAGTTTTGAACTTGTCATACTTGTCCAATCATTTTGCTCATAAGTAAAGTTTGGACAATTATCACAAGCTCGGTTTTGGTAGCATTAGCTCCCCCTACATATGTGCATAGAGTTTGGATTGAAAGCTTTGCACATATGCATGGATAGAAGTGTTGGGAGAGTAATTCTACCAAAAAGATGCTAAGGTGTAAGAAATGGACCTTTGAAGCGTGATACCAATCGGAGTTGCCTTTTACACCATCCTTAGCATCATGAAGTAACTAGACATCCAACAAAAACTCAAGAACCCCGTGAGATCAACATTATATGTAAAGGTTCTTGGACCACTTGTAAAGCTTTAGGCAAGTCTAGATACCACATGTAAAACTATTCCTATGCATGCTAGTAGATCATTTCATCATCCAAGTTCTATACTAGCATTGCACCACACAAGCATGTATAATGAATTTAAATACATGTGCAATGAGCAAGTCATATGAAAGTGCACAAACAAATGCAACAACTTTGTTTATGAGCTTGCTCCCCCTACTTAAGTGCATCAAAAATTTTATTTACCCCTTTATCACGTTGAATCATCTTTTTCTCTCCCCCTTTGTCAACAACTTACCCAAAAATGGGATCAAATTGTGGAGAGAAGAAAAATGTGTGATGGAGTAGGTTAAAATTTATCAAATTTGGTTCAACCTAGAACACTTGCCAAAGATATATAATTCGATTTGAACCAAAGACAAGCTTCTTCACACCTCCTAATAAGGGTTATCTTGTCTATGTTGAATTAAACACTTATAGCAAATTTTCTAGATTCAACACTAGGTTTGCAAGCTCACAAACATGTCATATGCCACCACTAGATCAAATCAAACATAGAGGCAATAGTGGTAACATATATCCATCAAATTCATTTGATTTATCATGAATGCTCATGCATACCACTTATTATGTCTACATGCTCTAGCAAGTCCTTAGCAAAGAATGAATGACATGTCAATCAACTTTACCTTGCAATGTCGAAGGAGAGGCATGTCAATAAGTGAGTGGGGTGCATTCAACTCATGTTTGAGAAATCAAGGATGTTCAATTCATTCCTTAGCTTGCAAAACCTCTTTTCATCAAGTGGCTTAGTGAGAATATCGGCAAGTTGATCATCGGTGCCAACACTCTCAACGGCAATATCTCCCTTTTGTTGATGATCTCTAATGAAATGATGCCTTATGTCAATATGCTTTGTTCTTCCATGTTGAACCGGGTTTTGTATCATCTTGATTGCACTCTCATTATCACATAGCAATGGCACATTCTTGAAGTTGAAACCATAATCCTTCAAAGTTGATTTCATCCATAGCAATTGTGCACAACAACTCCCCGCACTCACATATTCGGCTTCGGCGGTGGAGATTGCCACACTATTTTGTTTCTTTGAGGACCATGACACAAGTGATCTTCCAAGTAGTTGACATGTGCCACTTGTGCTCTTTCTATTGATCTTGCAACCCCCATAGTCGGAGTCCGAATATCCAATCAATTCAAACTTTGACCCCTTGGGATACCATAGTCCAACATCTCTTGTTTGCTTCAAGTACCTCAATATTCTCTTTGCGGCCGTGAGATGACTCTCTCTAGGTGAGGCTTGATATCTAGCACACATGCAAACACTAAACATGACATCCGGCCTTGATGCGGTGACATAGAGTAGACTTCCAATCAAAGACCGATATTCCTTTTGATTCACCATATTGCCATCAAGATTACTATCCAAATTTCCATTTGTACCCATTGGAGTTGAAATTGGCTTTGCATCTTGCATTCCAAACTTCTTCAACATGTCCCTAATGTATTTCCCTTGACTCACAAATGTCCCATTCTTCAATTGCTTTACTTGAAGACCAAGGAAGTAGCTAAGTTCACCAATCATAGACATTTCAAACTCTTTGGCCATCATAGCACCAAATTCTTCACAATAAGCTTGATTGGTTGATCCAAAGATGATGTCATCAACATATATTTGCACTATGAATAGATCATTTCCAATCTTCTTGGTGAATAGAGTTGTATCAACCTTGCCCATCTTGAATCCCTTAGAGAGAAGGAAATCCCTTAGCCTCTCATACCATGCTCTAGGTGCTTGCTTTAAGCCATATAAAGCCTTCTTTAACTTGTACACATGGTTGGGTTTCTTGTCATCTTCAAATCCGGGAGGTTGCTCAACAAAGACTAACTCATTGATGATCCCATTGAGAAATGCACTTTTGACATCCATTTGATATAGTTTGATGTTGTGTGCACAAGCATAAGCCAATAGAATCCTTATTGCCTCCAATCTTGCCACGGGAGCATATGTTTCATCATAGTCAAGACCTTCTACTTGAGTGTAACCTTGAGCAACTAGTCTTGCTTTGTTTCTCACCACAATGCCATCTTGATCTTGCTTGTTTTTGAACACCCACTTGGTTCCAATCACATTGTAGTCATTTGGCCTTTCTACCAACTCCCAAACATCATTTCTTGTGAAATTGTTAAGCTCTTCTTGCATAGCCATGATCCAATCGGCATCCCTCAAAGCTTCTTCTATCTTCTTTGGTTCTATGGTTGACACAAATGATGCATGCTCACAAAACATAGCCAATCTTGATCTTGTTTGCACACCACTTCTAATATCACCAATAACACTATCAATGGGGTGATCTCTTGCAATATGTTGTGGTTGGAGTACTTGCACTTGATAGCTTGAGCTTGGTTGATCACTTGATGTATCTTGATGAGAAGAACTAGCACCATGATCTTCCACTTGAGAGTCACTAACTTGCTTGAATGGTGAATTGAGCACTTGATCTTTATCATCATCTTGAATATCAATTACTTGCTTTGCTCTAATGTCCCCAATGTCCATGTTCTTCATTGCTTCCACTAATAGAGTTCCACCAATATCATCTAGATTTTCTTCTTCATCTTGTGACCCATTGGTTTCATCAAATTGCACATCATGGACTTCTTCTAGAATGCCACTTGAATTGTTCCAAACTCTATAAGCTTTGCTTGTAGTTGAATAACCAAGTAGGAACCCCTCATCACATCTCTTGTCAAACTTTCCCAATCTAGTGCCTTTCTTCAAGATATAGCATTTGCAACCAAACACCCTAAAGTAAGAAATATTGGGCTTTCTTCCATGAAGTAGCTCATATGGGGTCTTCTCTAGCAATGGATGACAATATAGTCTATTGATGTAGTAGCAAGCGGTATTGATTGCTTCATCCCAAAATGATTGACTCACATTGTACTCATGAAGCATTGATCTAGCCATATCAAGCAATGTTCTATTCTTCCTCTCAACTAGGCCATTTGATTGTGGAGTGTACTTGGCCGAGAATTGATGTCCAATACCATAATGATCACAAAGTTCTTCAATTCTTGTATTCTTGAACTCACTTCCATTGTCACTTCTCACTTTCTTGATTCTAATCTCAAACTCATTGTGAACTCTAGTGAGAAATGTCTTGAAGGTGTCAAACACTTCACTTTTGTCACTAAGAAAGAATACCCATGTGAATCTTGTGAAGTCATCCACTATGACAAAGCCATACTTGTTGCCGCCTATGCTTGTATATGTTGTTGGTCCAAATAGATCCATATGCATCAACTCAAATGCTTTGCATGTGCTCATTGTACTCTTCTTTGGATGTGAGCTTCCAACTTGCTTCCCGGCTTGACATGCACTACAAAGCTTATTCTTTTCAAATTCAACATCTTTCAAACCATTGACAAGATTGTGAGTTGTAAGCTTCTTCAATTGTTTCATGCCAACATGACCAAGCCTTCTATGCCAAAGCCAACCCATGCTTGATTTAGAGACTAAGCAAGTTGTCAAAGAAGTTTCTCTAGCATTGAAGTCAACTAGATAGAGATTCTCATATCTAAAGCCCTTGAATGCCACATTTGAACCATCCACACTAATAACTTCCACATCATTATCCCCAAAGATGCATTTGTAGCCTAGATCACATATTTGTGCCACAGATAGAAGATTGAAATCCAAGCTTTTAACTAGTAACACATTGGAGATACTCATGTCATTTGATATTGCAATCTTGCCCAAACCAATAACCTTGCCTTTCTTGTTATTGCCAAATGTGATTGAATCAACACCACTATCATTGTCATTGATTGAGTCAAACATTCTTGATGTACCGGTCATGTGTTGAGTGCACCCACTATCAATAATCCAATGCCTTCCTCCGGCTTTGTAATTGACCTACAAGCAAATCAATGAAGTTTAGGTACCCACTTTTGTTTGGGTCCTTGTAGGTTAGTAACTAAGCTCTTTGGTACCCAAATAGCCTTCTTCTTTGGGCCCACAATTGGTGTACCAACAAACTTAGCTTGCACACCCTTCACACCCTTGGTAAGCACATAGCAAGAATCAAAAGGTATAGCATTAACAAGGTTCTTGCTTTGGTTCTTTTTATTGCAATTATGCTCTAGGTGCCCAACTTGCTTGCATCTATTGCAAAACCGACCATTGCCCTTCACAAAGCTAGGCTTTGGAGTTGCAAGGGCCGACTTGCCTTTCTTGGGGGTGTAGCCCAATCCCTCTTTGTTAAGAGAGAACCTTTGGCTACCCAAGCACTTAAGCAAGCGGGCCTCACCACCATAAGCTTTGCCTAGGGCGTGAGTGAGCTCATCCACCTCTCTCTTGAGAGTCTCATTCTCAACCATTAGTGAGGCATCACAAGTGAAACCATCACTAGTAGTGGAGGTAGAGTTAGTGGTGGTGGATAAAGAGTTATAAGAAGGGTTAGTATTTGACATGATGATAGGTTCATTAAAGGATTCATCAATTATATCACATGTAACACCTATATCACATGATACAACAACCTCCTTCTTAGCTTGTTGCTCAAGTAGCAATGAGTGAGCTTTTTCAAGCTTGGAATGAGCCTTATCAAGATCCTCATGGTCTTCCACTAGACTCTCATGAGTGGTCTTAAGCTCACTAAGGACTTTCTCAAGTATTGCTACTTTCATTGAAAGCTTCTTACACTCTTTGTCCTTGGCAATAGCTATGTCTCTAGTTTGTTGCATCAAGTCATATAGTTGTTCTTTAGTTGGTTCATCATCATCATTTTCATTATCATTATCATTATCACTATCATGAGCATATTCCATTTCACTTTCATCATCACTCTCATCATATAATACCTTAGCTTCTTTAGCCATGAAGCATGAAGAGGATGAATCAAATAATGATGGCTTCTTGTTGATAGCAATGGAAGCAAAAGCCTTGTTGGATGATTCTTCTTCTTCTTCTTCATTATCTTCACTTTCCCAAGTGATCACATAGGCACCATTTTTGCCTTTCTTGAATGTCATCTTGGCCTCTCTCTTCTTCTTCTCAAACTTGTCCTTTTTGTTCTTCTTCTTATCATAAGGACATTCCGCTTGAAGGTGCTCGGTGCTATCACAATTAAAACACTTTCTTTGTTGCTCATTTCTTTTGAAGTTGTCATTTCTCTTCTTAAAGCCTCTTCTCTTGATGAACATATGACCCATCTTCTTGACTACAAGAGCAAGTGCCTCATCATCAATTTCAAATTCCCCATCTTCATTGTTGTCTTCTTCTTCTTCAATGATGGTAGCTTTGCCCTTGGAGGAGGTGGCTTTGAACGCCACGGTCTTCTTCCTCTTCTCATCTTCCACCTTCTCCTTGTCATCAACATCTTGATCATATTTGTCATAGGTCAATACTTCACCAAGCAAATCATTAGGCTTCATTGCTTCAAGCCCATCTCTTTGCAACATCATGATCAACATCTTGAATCTTCTAGGTAAGCTCAATAAGAACTTGTGACAAAAGTCTTGATCTTGAGTCTTGTGTCCTAAGCTCTTGAGATCATTGACTATCACTTGCAATCTATGAAACATTTCAATGATTGTTTCATCATCCTTTTTCTTGAAGTTCTCAAACTCACTCTTGAGCCCATATAGCTTGGCACTTTTCACAACCTTAGTGCCCTCATATGTTTCACTCAACCTTGTCCACACTTCATTTGCCAAATCTAAATCCTTGATGCCCTCAAATACTTTTGTGTCAATACCATTGTAAAGTGTATTGAGAGCCATTCTATTGCATGTTCTATTTGCTCTATCTTCATCGGTGAGATGATCGGGATCAATGATAGCAAAATCATTCTCGGTGACTTGCAATACTCTCTCATGAATAGAACCAAGGTACATTGTCATTTTTCTCTTCCAATGAGCAAAAGAACTAACACCATCAAAGAACGGTGGCTTGCCCCCAACATGATTGAACACAATTTGAGCCATTTTTCACACCGAAGGATGTTAAGCCTTGATTAAAACGGTGACCACGGCTCCGATACCACTTGTAAGGTCCTAGATGGCTAGAGGGGGGGTGAATAGCCTATTAAAAATTCTACAAGAACCACTAAGCAAACTTGTTAGAATAACAAACGGCGTAAAGCGAGTTTTGCTTAGCCAAAGGTTGTGATGCAAGCCTCCTATCCACAAGTCTAGTAGATTAAGATCTCTAGTTCACACAAGAGCTAAGTCACTAAGGTTACACTAGAGAACAAGCTAACACTACTAGCAAAGCTACTACTAGAGCTACACAAGATAGAGTAGTGAATGTAAATGCAAGAGAGAGGATTGTGATTATTATACCGACGGTGAAGTGAAGATGTTGCCAATCACCAAGATGATATACAATCAAACAATATTGACAACAACACAATATGGAGACCAATCACCGGGAGACAAGAGACACAATATTTGTTCACCCGGTGTTCACTTGTGCACCGACAAGCTACGTCACCGGTTGTGTCGACCAACACTTAGATGGTTCCTCGGTGTGACCCTCAAGTCACTTGCCCCTCAAGGCACGCCCCGCAAGGCACCGCAAGACACCACTCTCAAGTGAGGTAACTCAATGACACGCGGATTCCACTAAAGTTGCTTTTGGCGTCCCGCCGAGGAAAGCACAAGAACCTCTCACAATCAACCGGAGGTGGCCAAGAACAATCACCTTCTCTTGCCAACGCCTCCAACAATCTCCAAGCCGGCTAGGAGCGGTACTCTCCAAGAGTAACAAGAAATCCACCGGCTAAACCACCCACAAGTGCCACTAGATGCCCTCAAGCTATGCAATGCACTTTGGGATCACTCAATCTCACTTTTGATTTGCAATCAAGCAAGAGAGATGAGTGGGAGGAGTTGTTCTAGCTCAAAGGATGCACAAGAGTGTTAGAAATGCCAAGAGACCTCCCCAAGGGCCGGCCAACAAGTATTTATAAGCATCCCATCCAAATAGAGCCGTTACAACTCCACTCACGATTTTCGCGGGACCACCGGACGCGCCGGTCGTAACAAACCGGACGCGCTCAACCGCGTCCGGTGTCCCTGCGACGTCCACGTGTTCACCGAAATTCAAATTCGTCCGTTAGATCCTCCAACGGTCACTGCGCGCCAACGGTCAAACGCTCCACCGGACGCGCTGTTGCGAATCACCGGACGCGCCGGTGCGCACAGTCCCCGCACGCCCGAAGACATGACCGGACGCGCTCCTCGCAACCACCGGACGCCACAGTACCCGCGTCCGGTGCGAGTCCAGTAAGCTCCCTGGACCACCGGACGCGTCCGATGGTGAGAGACCGGACGCGCACGGCGTCCGAAGACTTCGTGACTCGCTGTTCGCCAGACCGGACGCGCCGGTCCCGTGGGTCACCGGACGCGCCGGTGTCAAACCCTAGCCCGCGCGCCTGACGCCCGCGCTGCACTGACCGGACGCGCCGGTCGAAACAGACCGCGTCCGGTGCAGCGTCCGGTGCTGCGTCCGGTGCCTTCTGTGACCGCGTTCGCCTCCGTTTCTTTTCCGACTTCCGGCGCAATGGAAAATAGGCATTTCATTTCCTCGAAATCGCCTGAATCCCGCGCTCGCACGCTCGGCGGGAGAGAGAAAGGAACCAAACCCTTCTCTACCCGCAAACCACATCGCGACCAACGCCACCTTTGCAAATGTGCCAACACCATCAAGTGTACATCTCCATGTGCTTGTGTGTTAGCTTTTTCTCAATCATTTTCAAAGGTTTTCCAGATAGCTCACTAGGCCCTACATGCAATGCACTTCATGAATTCACCTAGTGGCACCCATGCGTCGAATAACCGATAAGACTTCCCCTCTTAATAGTTCGGCTATCGATCCTAAACCACTCACACCCTCTATGGTGTCTTGAGTGTGAAACAAAATGGCCCTATGGTTATACCTTTGCCTTGAGCCCATTTTGTTTCTCCAAATGATATGATCCACTTCATATCATCACATGACCGTCTCGATCCATCGACCTTGATTTCACTTGCTCTTCACCGTTGTATTGATCCGTCGGTGCCAAGTCTTGCTCAAGCTTCACCATCGCATGGTCCTTCGCTTCGAAGCCTCGACTTGCCCTTCACCTTCACAACCGGTCCATCGAGCCAAGCCTCATCTTGGTCTTCACCATCTTGGTCACATGAGTCAATGTCATGTCTCATATTCGATGACCACCTTTATCTAAATCATCCACTTAGATACAAAGGTTAGTCCTAGGTTTCATCAATTAGCCAAAACCAAACTAGGGACTTTCAAGGGCTAAGGAGGTAATTACTCATGCTGAAGAAGAACTTACTGTTGCCAAGTTGATTAGGCGTGGAGCTAATAGGGATCTTGTGTAGGTCCAAAAAACTATTGAGGTCTTGACTGGCAAGGTGGCGACGGCTGTTGATATTTGGTAACGCAATTAGGAAATAGGATCCGCAAGCGCACGGATATCGGTGAGCACTTCACCCGAGATGTTATCCTGGGTATCGTATTTATATTTTTACCTTTAGGAGAAAGAGTGCATCTGACTAACCAAATCTATTACTACTAACCTTTAGGCTACAACCACTATGATTCGATGTGAGTGATGTATAGAGAAGACTACAACCGCACTCTTCTTCTAACCTTGGTAAGGATGATCTACTGTTCTATTGGGGAGGTTTACGGAATCTAGACACCACAAAGGATGTTCAACCCGCACCTATAAACCCTATCGATCCTGCTAATGGGATATGGAATACAAAGGTAACTCGGAATTGTCACGTTCCTCGCTACTACCACGGTCCGGCTAGACGAGGGGATATCTATGAGTATCCTAGCTTAAACACCACGTTTACGCTAGAGATGATTACTCTAAACTCTACGCGAAGAGATCAAAGTAAACTCATAAACCAAAGAACAATAAACCAAAGAACTTACTAGAATTTAGAAGTCGAAATACTGAAGAATCCTGAGAACAAGCCTCGGGTTAGAAGAACTTGCTCCCGCAGGTACAACCTCGGAGTAGACACCGACAGGCCGGCTTCGTCCGATCTACACCTCCACTCTATCTCTCTCAATCTAGTAGAACTAATTCTACTTTCACATTGGATGCTAAGCCCTAAGAGGTGGGAACCCTAGAGGGAACCTCTCTCTCTAAACCCTAACTAGAGATATGCAACTGAATAATGAATTGGGGTCTTCTCCACCAGGGGTCAGGGGCCTTGCTTATATAGCCCTTTTGGATGAATCTGGACCGTCGGATCAAACCGACCTTCATCCTACGGTTTTCCTTGATCCTCAAAGGCGGTGGAGCATAATCCGCGAGACTCGACCTGATTGGTCCCGGGGGCAGGGCGGGCGCCCTAGGGCACAGGGCGGGCACCCTGTGTCCTGGCCCGTTACGGCTCCCGTTCGTTCCCGTGGCTTCTGGAATCTTCTAGATGTAAGATAATTACGTGTTCGGTTAATATCCCGTCATTAATCCGACATGTGGGCCTTTCTTCCGTATTTCCTGATAACCCCCTGTAGAAATAGATAAACAGCAAAACTCGTGGAATTCTGTTAGATCAAACCCTAATTCTAGGTGTTGCTTGCATATAGGTCCTTTTCTTTATTTATTTGATGGTTATAATTGATACTTAAGAACCGTCAACAAACACCCCCATACTTAGGCTTTTACTCGTCCTCGAGAAAAGGTTGGTTAATAAAACATCTGGGGTTGAAACATTCTTTCATACCTGCAGGGTGTTGTAAAAATCCACTGTGCACTTATAGTCAGGGAAATATATGGTCAGAGTAAAGAGCCTTTCTTCTTCTTAATCCCTATCACTTGGAGTTTTTACATATTTTTGAAAAGAAAAACTTAGCATACCTTTATCCTCATAGGTGCTCTCAGAGTCACTCATTATCTTTTATATTTCTCTCTGAGGCTGTTTTGATTTTGCAAAAATAATTCTTTAAGCATACATACCTTGCATTTATTGTATGGTCAAAACCGGATCCGAGGAGAAGAATGCCATACTCTTAGATCAAAGATTTTGAAAATTAAAAACTTGTCACTCTTACTGGCATATTGCTTATTAGAGGGACCATGGGCTATCATTTTCTTTCCATCATATTTTTATCATATCTCATTTTTTTTCATTTTGGGTGGATACCGAGGTACCCCTAATTCTACTGCCGGACACTTGTCCATTTTTTTCCACGAGGTTATCGAGCACTTGCTCCTTTTTATTTCCTCGATATATTCATAATTTTGCATAGCCCATGCCTCTAACGCAATAATACTTCGGAAGAGTGAATCTTTCTAAATAAAAATGCCTTGATCTTAGGAGTATGATAAATCTCTCAACAAGGGTCTAACTTGTTTTGAACAAACTCAATACAAAGCAGATAGCTTTAATTAATATTTTCATGTTTAGCAGGCATATAAAACTTGAGGATGGTAGCTATAATTTTGATATTTTTAAAACAAATTCTCCAAGCAATAAAGATACTAAGAATAAGGTACTCATACCCTTACCATCTCTTATTCCACAATGACTTTTAGCAACACAGGGTTTTGAAATAATTTTAATAATTGCAGGTTTCCAGGAAATATCACAGAGTGAGATTGATCATGATTATAAGCATTTTTATCCTTTTAATTTATCATGTTTAGAGAGATAAAATTCTGCACAAACTAAGGTGAGTGTGTAAGTGTGTAATAAAAGTGTGCAGAGTGTGTACCTGGTTCATGGAGTGGTGCGATCGAAGTGTGTGTGACATGTCAGGGAATCTCCCCCATACTTGTTTTCTGCTTTCTTGCACAAAAGTAAAGTAGAGACACACAAGACATACTAATAATAATCTTTATTAATCTTGAGGCATTTATTACAACTGAATAATAATAATAACCGAATATAATAGATCTAAACTGATTATAAGCGAACCTAATCGAATCTAATAATAACTAAGACATATATAGCCCCAAGATCTAATCTAGATAGCTCAGCGACGCTCACGCCTCCTAAGATAAAAGCGTCGGGCTTTAATTTTTAATTGGAAGGTAAAAATTGATCACGTCTATTTCTTCTAATTCTTTATTGGGCTCTAAAAATAATTTAAGACGTTGACCATTTACCTTGAATAACGTACCTTTGTCATTTTGAAGTGTGATAGCTCCGTGGGATGATGAATGAATTACCTTGAATGGTCCTTCCCATTTGCTCCGGAGCTTTCCATGCCCGAAAAGCTTCACCCTGGAATTAAAAAGTAATACCTTATCTCCGGGTGAGAACTCCTTCTTCTTGATCCTCTTGTCATGCCATCTCTTGACTCTTTCTTTGTAGATCTTTGAATTGTGATATGCTTTCTCCCGCCATTCTTCTAACTCCGATAATTACATTCTTCTATGTTTTCCGGCGATATCTAGGTCCATATTCCATCTTTTTATGGCCCAGTGTGCCTTGAACTCAAGTTCAACAGATAGGTGACAGGTCTTTCCGTATACCAATTGGTATGGAGACATTCCAATTGGGGTCTTGTATGCTGTCCGGTAAGCCCAGAGTGCATCGGGTAACTTGTCCTTCCATGCCGTTCCCATCTCGTTCACCGTCTTCTGAAGAATGTTCTTGATTTGCTTGTTAGAAGTCTCTGCTTGGCCACTTGTCTGAGGATGATAGGGAGTAGCGACGTTGTGACGGATTCCATGTCTTGATAGATAGTGCTCGAAGCGCTTGTCAATGAAGTGTGATCCTCCATCACTTATCACTATCCTGGGGACTCCAAATCTTGGAAATATGATTTCCTCAAACATCCTCTTCGAACTGATATTGTCGGCATGCTTGCAAGGTAGTGCCTCTACCCACTTGGAGACGTAATCAACCGCCACCAAGATGAACTCACACTTCTTTGATGGGGGAAATGGACCCATGTAGTCTATTCCCCAGACATCAAAGAGTTCAATCTGAAGGTTGTTGGTGAGTGGCATGGCATCCCTTGTATTTATGTTTCCGTGCCTTTGACATAGCCCACATCTTCTGATATATTGCTTCGTGTCTTCATACATTGTAGACCAATAGAATCCACATTGCCAGATCTTTGAATGTGTACGGAATGCTCCATAGTGACCTCCGTATGGTGATGAGTGACATCTGTCGATGATCTTCAATCCTTCCTCAGTGGTCACACATCTTCTAAGTAGGCCATCAGCGCATACTCAGAAGAGATATGGCTCATCCCATATATGTGAACGACTTTCCTGAATAAGCTTCTTCATGTTTGCTCCGGGTGGTACATAACCTGAAACCATAAAATTAACAATATCTGCATACCAGGGGTCAGATCTGTTAATCCCGTAAAGCATGTCGTCCCGGAGTGAGTCATTAATGGGGGGTTCCTGTGAATTCTTAAAGTACATTCTAGACAAGTGATCAGCAACAGAATTTTCTACTCCCTTTTTATCTTTTATTTCTAAGTCAAATTCTTGGAGTAATAAAATCCATCTGATTAAGCGAGGTTTAGCATCTTTCTTAGTGAGCAAATATTTTAGTGCAGCATGATCAGTGTAAACAATTATCTTAGCTCCAACTAAATAAGATCTAAATTTATCAATGGCAAAAACAACAGCCAGAAGCTCTTTTTCAGTGGTTTCATAATTAAGTTGAGCTCCTGTCAAAGTTTTACTTGCATAAGCAATTGCATGATGCTTTTTATCTTTAGTTTGTCCCAAAACTGCCCCCACAGCATAATCACTAGCATCACACATAATTTCAAAAGGCAACGACCAATCAGGGGGTTGAATGATTGGTGCAGAGATGAGTGCTTGCTTTAATAAATTGAAAGAATTTAGACATGCATCATCAAATTCGAAAGGAGCATCCTTGGCTAGCAAAAGAGTAAGTGGTCTCGCAATAAATGAAAAGTCTTTTATAAATCTGCGATAAAAACCAGCATGGCCAAGAAAACTTCGAATTCCTTTTATATTCACAGGTGGAGGTAGTTGTTCAATTACTTTAATTTTAGCTCTATCTACCTCAATACCTCTTTCAGACACTAGGTGTCCTAGCACTATTCCTTCTCTAACCATAAAATGACATTTTTCCCAATTAAGGACTAAGTGCTTTTCTTCACATCTTTGCAAAACCTTATCTAAGTTCTCAAGACAACTATCAAAAGTTTTTCCATAAACTGAGAAATCATCCATGAAAACTTCCATAATCTCTTCAATCATATTAGAAAATATAGACATCATCCATCTTTGAAAAGAAGCTGGTGCATTACATAACCCAAAAGACATTCTACGATAAGCATACGTTCCATATGGGCATGTAAAAGTGGTTTTGCTTTGATCATCAGGATGGATAGGGATCTGGTGATACCCTGAATATCCATCTAGAAAACAGAAAAACGAGTGTTTTGCTAACCGCTCAAGCATCTCATCTATAAAAGGCAAAGGAAAATGATCCTTTTTCGTGGCTTTATTAAGTTTTCTATAGTCTATGCACATCTGCCACCCAGTGACGGTGCATTGCGGAATTAGCTCATTCTTATCATTAGTAACAACAGTCATGCCTCCCTTTTTAGGCACAACTTGAACAGGGCTTACCCACTCACTATGCGGCACAGGATATATAATCCCTGCATGCAGCAACTTTATAACTTCTTTTTTAACTACCTCTCTCATTGCGTTGTTAAGTCTACGTTGAGGCTCTCGAGAGGGTGTAACAGAAGGATCTGTCGGAATACGATGGGTACAAATCATAGGACTGATTCCTGTGAGATCTTGAAGTGAGTAGCCAAAAACAGAGTGGTGTTTTTCAAGAATGGTCATTAATCGCAGAGTTTGCTCCTGAGTGAGTTTATTACTAACGATCACAGGAAACTCTGAATTATTGTTTAGGAAAGCATAGGTAAGACCAGGTGGTAAAGTTTTGAGTTCTATGGGGGGTCTAGGTGTTTCTGCAAACTCATCTAAGGGTTCAGGTTCAAAAGGTTCGGCCTCTTCTTCAGTGAAGAAGGGGGCTTCCTCTTCTAAGTCTGGATCATCTAAAAGTTCTAGGGATGCAGCCTTTACCTCCTCCATAGGATCAGGCAAAAGATATGGCTCGGTCTTATTATTCAAGGAGTGAGTTATTATAATTGGAAGTTTAAAATCCTTTCCCAAGGAAATGTGGAGCTTTCCAGTTTGACCTTCATAAAGGAGTCTTCTAAAAGGTTGTCCAATCAGTAGGTCGAAACCCCATATATCAAAGATATAAAAGTTCAAATGAACCATGGAGCCTTCTACCATAAAGGGTAGGACATTAATAATTCCAAGACTAGGGACTAATCGTCCCGAAGATTCCTTTATGACCTTTGTTGTGGGGGTTAAAACAAGTTTCCCAAATAAATTAAGTGCAAAAGCTTCGGACATAATATTGATCCCCACAACAGGATTATAGAGAGCGTTAAATTGATCAGAATTATAAGCACAACGTATAGTTATAGAGGGTGTGTCCACTCGGATTACTTCAGAGGAAAGCTCTGACTCCTCTAACCATTCGCTACTCATAACCGAGATAAGCTCTCTCAATTGACGTTCACCTGGTAAACAAATGCTAAATTGGCCGTTTTGGGGTCGGTCTATAGAATGGTAGTTTGAAATGTTTCCAAAATCGGCAAAGAGATCGGATTCTATGTCTATCATGAAATCAGATGGTAGAATTTCTTCCTTTTGTGGCTCAGAACCTGGGATAGCTAAAGTAGATGAAAAATTTGGCAGAGTGTCTACTTCGGCTTCGTAGGTTTTATCATGGAGGGCATTATCCATCTCAGCTTCTAGGATTCTATTCAAGATCCCCTTAGCTTCATCAGTAGGGATACGAAAGAAAGAACCTCTAGCCATAGTATGCAGCATTTGTTTATTATCTTTCTGAAGACCTCGAAAAAAGTGAAATAAAAGAACAGTGTCTTCAAGCAAAAGTTTTGGACCAGATTCTAAAAGATCAGAAAAACGTTTCCAGGATTTCCCCAAAGTTTCATTATCTTTTTGTTTAAAAGATAGGACTTCGAGTCTAAGGTCACCAGTACGGTCAAGGGAATAAAAATCTAGACAAAAGTTGGCTCTTAAAACTCCCCATTCACCTTGCTGTTGACTTACCTTCTGACTATACCATCGTCTAGCTTCTCCTCTTAAAGAAAAAGGAAAAAGCTTCCAATGTAAAGTCTTATCAGAGATGCCATCAATGCGAAGACAATCGCATGTCTGCTCAAAATCTCTAATATGAAGGTAAGGGTTTTCGTCTTCCTTTCCCGAAAAAGATAAATTTTGAATCATCGCAATCAACCTTGAACTTAACTTATACTAGGATGTTTGGATAGGCTGTGATGACTCCCATGGTAAAAGGTCAGTTGCTGAAGGTGTTGCGGCATCAAAGATAGATATAGAACCTTGGTTTTCCATTTTTGGTAAAAAGAAAAAGAAAGAATGAAAAAGATAAGAAAATAAAAAGTATGAATACAAGATAGTAGTAAGACTCAAGGTTATCTCAGCAAACCATCTTTCTCCCCGGCAACGGCGCCAGAAATGCTTGTTGATATTTGGTAACGCAATTAGGAAATAGGATCCGCAAGCGCACGGATATCGGTGAGCACTTCACCCGAGATGTTATCCTGGGTATCGTATTTATATTTTTACCTTTAGGAGAAAGAGTGCATCTGACTAACCAAATCTATTACTACTAACCTTTAGGCTACAACCACTATGATTCGATGTGAGTGATGTATAGAGAAGACTACAACCGCACTCTTCTTCTAACCTTGGTAAGGATGATCTACTGTTCTATTGGGGAGGTTTATGGAATCTAGACACCACAAAGGATGTTCAACCCGCACCTATAAACCCTATCGATCCTGCTAACGGGATATGGAATACAAAGGTAACTCGGAATTGTCACGTTCCTCGCTACTACCACGGTCCGGCTAGACGAGGGGATATCTATGAGTATCCTAGCTTAAACACCACGTTTACGCTAGAGATGATTACTCTAAACTCTACGCGAAGAGATCAAAGTAAACTCATAAACCAAAGAACAATAAAACAAAGAACTTACTAGAATTTAGAAGTCGAAATACTGAAGAATCCTGAGAACAAGCCTCGGGTTAGAAGAACTTGCTCCCGCAGGTACAACCTCGGAGTAGACACCGACAAGCCGGCTTCCTCCGATCTACACCTCCACTCTATCTCTCTCAATCTAGTAGAACTAATTCTACTTTCACATTGGATGCTAAGCCCTAAGAGGTGGGAACCCTAGAGGGAACCTCTCTCTCTAAACCCTAACTAGAGATATGCAACTGAATAATGAATTGGGGTCTTCTCCACCAGGGGTCAGCGGCCTTGCTTATATAGCCCTTTTGGATGAATCTGGACCGTCGGATCAAACCGACCTTCATCCTACGGTTTTCCTTGATCCTCAAAGGCGGTGGAGCATAATCCGCGAGACTCGACCTGATTGGTCCCGGGGGCAGGGCGGGCGCCCTGTGTCCTGGCCCGTTACGGCTCCCGTTCGTTCCCGTGGCTTCTGGAATCTTCTAGATGTAAGATAATTACGTGTTCGGTTAATATCCCGTCATTAATCCGACATGTGGGCCTTTCTTCCGTATTTCCTGATAACCCCCTGCAGAAATAGATAAACAGCAAAACTCGTGGAATTCTGTTAGATCAAACCCTAATTCTAGGTGTTGCTTGCATATAGGTCCTTTTCTTTATTTATTTGATGGTTATAATTGATACCTAAGAACCGTCAACAACGGCTACCGAGAATTGAAACAACTTGTGGAAATCCTTTCACTCGGTAGCCGACCTCCTCCGAACTCTGGCAGATTACAGTCAGTCTTGGGCTCAATTTATCCCCCAGGTACTAACCCATTTCTAGGAGTTTGTGAAGAAATGAGTCTAACTCTGCACCAGAAGCATCCTTGCCCAGGTCTGGGTTCTTGCTCCAGAGGTTCCTTTGTCCAAGATTGCGAAAGAAGCCGAGAGTCAAGAGTACTTGGATGCTATTGAAAAAGTGGAGCCTAAGGTTGATGATTTAGCCGAGAGGATTGCTGAGAATCTTAGTATAAATATTTCTTCTGCCAATGACAATGCTTGACTTGATTGTAATCAACCTTTGCACTCCAGGTTCTGTAAAAGAATAGTATACTCTTCTTTCTTGAATGAAGATTTTTTATCTTTTGTTGTAGCTTCCTTTTGTTTCTCTGTATGTATGCCTTCGCTTTGTTTTGTCCTTTTAGGTGAATTCTCTGAGTAGTCAATCTTAGTTTTTGCACGTACTCGTAGTGCCGTATAAGATTTGTAGCTTGAGCTTTTTTGGCTTAGTAGCCTTATTATCCTTCATCTGATGTTGGAATTCAGACCTGAAAAAAGTTCTCTCAACTCGAGTAGTCCAAACTTATTAGTTCTCTCAATCCAGGCCAGAAAGAGCTCTTTGGATCGGAGGAGCTCAAGCATCTTTTCAGCTCTTTTGCTCTAATCTAGTTGTGAAAACAACTCGGGATAGGGCAAGCACCTCTAGCTCTCAACCAGGCCGCAAAAATAACCTAGGGTAGGTTCGAGTGTTAGCTTATTAGCCTTACTCTCATCTAAGCCTAAAAAGACTTAGGATAGCAAGCTCAAGCATCTTTTCAGCTCTTTTGCTCTCATCCAATTGTGAAAACAACTCAGGATAGGGCAAATTCCTCTGGCTCTCATCCAGGCCATGAAAACAACCTAGGATAACTTCGAGTGTCGGCTCATCTAAGCCTGAGAAGGCTTATGATAGCGGGCTCAAGCATCTTTTCAGCTCATTTGCTCTTATCTGAGTTGATTAACTCTGAGATTGTCAAAGTGTTTTGTCTTCTATCTAGTAACAATAAGAACTCGGTTGGGCTGGAAGCTAGCCTCTTAAGGGTTAGCATTCTACTCAGTTCCTTGTTACTATTTGTATGGTTGCTCTTGCTGCCTTTGTTGAGTCTTGTTTTGTACTATTATTTCTTATGTCCTATAGCCCTTTGGTTGATGAAATGAAGAGTACTTTTGCTATTTTGGCCTTGTGCTAATCTATTTGTGCGGGTTCTCATCCACTTGGATATCGGACGGAGGAATCTAAAATATGTCCATTTTGCTGCTCCGCATGAAAAAGGTGTGCCACTATCACATCGGTCGTGTTGCGTAGTTAAAGGTGGAAATTGAAGCGCCATGTTGGTTTTGGTCAAGAAATTAACTCTGCATTTAACTTGAAGAGAAAAAATTAACTCTGCCCTTATCTTGAGGAGGCTGTTGGACTACTCGATAAGATGACTTGGTCCTATTTAACCGGCCCCTTCACAATGGTTTTGCCACTTTCATCTTTTCAATCTTGCCATAGCCAAAATGACGAAGGAAGTTTATCATAGACAGTGTATCTGTAAGGTGTCGCGTTCATCACTTGTTCGCTCTCCAAGGGCGGCAGTTGTGGTGGCGTCATCGAGCAGAGGGTCTTTATCATCATCGTCTTCGTTGTTGGCATCGTCGTCTTTTGGTGTTCGAAAGGCTCTGGTGGTGAAGGCTCCACTCGTCAGGACATCAGTGCTAATTCCACCTTTGCGGAAGGAGGACAGTCTAGCAGCTACTTCTGTGGCCAATCTTGTCCCCATCTCTCTTGTTTATGCCACTTCAGTGGGGGCGGATTTGATCGTCCTCAGTAGCGACAGTGAGGAGAAAGTTGACTAGGAGGCGCTCGCTGCCAAAGATGAAGTTGACTAGGAAGCCCTTGTAGCTAAAGATGATGATGACATCGAGTCCGTGGGTAGCGGGTCCTTGACGAGGAACTAATGACGTCTTAGATGCGTTGTTGTTAGCCCTCGCTTTGATGTTAGCGTAAAGGAGATCGAAGGGCGGACTATCTAGTCGTGGATCCATCTAGTTAGTTTGTCAATGTATCTAGTAATTCTGTATGTCGTGCTCGTTTGAACTCCTATGATCATCTCAAATCTTTTGTTTATCCTTAAATCTGAGTCATTTCTTGTGGTGGAGTCCAATCTTGAAGATCTATCATCAAGGATTGTTTCAACTCTCAAAGTGTCTTTTTCTTCTTCTGATGATGAATCTGAGAATTAGGTCTCCATCTTGTTGTTTTTGTAAAAACTTGTCCATGATGGCACTACTGTATAAAACTTGTTTATTTTGTAAATGCCTCTGTCTTTTGCTGTTGAAAGTTTCTTTTATGTGACTTCTTTCTATCTTGTTTGATCATGAACCTTGGTGAGCATTGGCGCTTTTGTTTGTATTAGGAGTAGTCTTGGTGGGCTGAGGCTTCTTTCATCCTTTTTCCTAATGTAGCCTAGCTTTTACTCAGCCAAGAATAGACTTAGTCTCAATCCAAGTTTGAAGAGTTCTAGATGTAGCGAGCTCAAGTATCTTTTCAACTCTTTTGCTCTTAATTTGTGAATTGCGAGCTCAAGCGTCTTTTTAGCTCTTTTGCTCTCATCTGGTTGTGAAAACAACTTAGGATAGGGTGAGCACCCTCTGGCTCTCATCTAGGCTGTGAAAACAACCCAGGATAAGTTCGAGTGTCAGCTTGTCAGCCTTACTCTCATGTAAGCCTGAAAAGACTTAGGATAGCAAGCTCAAGCATCTTTTCAACTCTTTTGCTCTCATCCAGTTGGGAAAACAACTTGGGATAGGGTAAGCACCTCTAGCTCTCATCCAGGCCATAAAAACAACCCAGGGTAGGTTCGAGTGTCAGCTTATTAGCCTTACTCTCATCTAAGCCTAAAAAGACTTAGGATAGCGAGCTCAAGCATCTTTTTAGCTCTTTTGCTCTCATCCGGTTGTGAAAACAACTCGGGATAGGGCGAGCTCCTCTGGCTCTCATCTAGGCCATGAAAATAACCCAGGATAACTTCGAATGTCTGCTCATCTAAGCCTGAGAAGGCTTAAGATAGTGGGCTCAAGCATATTTTCAGCTCTTTTGCTCTTATCCGGGTTGATTAACTGCGGGATTGTCCAAGTGTTTTGTCTTCTATCTAGTAACAAGAAGAACTCGGTTGGGCTGGTAGCTAACCTCTTCAGGGTTTGCATTCTACTCAGTTTCTTGTTACTATTTGTATGGTTGCTCTTGCTGCCTTTGTTGGGTCTTGTTTTGTATAATTATTCCTTGTGTCCTATAGCCCTTTGTTTGATCAAATGAAGAGTATTTTTGCTATTTTAGCCTTGTGCTAATCTGTTTGTGTGGGTTCTCAACCACTTAGATATCAGACAGAGGAATCTAAAATCTGTCTGTTGTGCTGCTCCGCATGAAAAAGGTGTAGCACTGTCACATCGGTCGCGTTGCGTAGTTATTGGTGGAAACTGAAACACCATGTTGGTTTTGGTGAAGAAATTAACTCCGCATTTAACTTGAGGTGAAAAAATTAACTCTGCCCTTATCTTGAGGAGGTTGTTGGACTGCTTGGGAAGACAAATTGGTCCTATTTAACCGGCCCCTTCGCAATGGTTTTTCCACTTTCATCTTTTCAATCTTGCCATAGCCAAAATGATGAAGAAGAAGTTTATCCGTAGGTGGTGTGTCCGTAAGGTGCCGCGTTCATCACTTGTTTGCTCTCCAAGGGTGGCAGTTGTGGCAGCTTTGTTGAGCGAAGGGTCTTCATCACCATCGTCTTTGTTGTCGGCATCGTCGTCTTTTGGTGTTTGAGAGGCTCCGATGGTGGAGAAGGCTCCGCTCGTCGGGACATCAGCGCTAGTTCCACCTTTGCGGAAGGAGGACAGTCTAGCGGCTGCTCCTATGGCCAATCTTGTCCCCATCTCTCTTGTTGATGCCACTTCGGTGGGGGTGGATTTGATCGTCCTCAGTAGTGACAGTGAGGACAAATTTGGCTGGGAGGCGCTCGCCGCCGAAGATGAAGTTGACTGGGAAGCCCTTGTAGCTAAAGATGATGATGACGTCGAGTCCGTGGGTAGCAGGTCCTTGACGAGGAACTAACAACATCTTAGATGCGTTGTTGTTAGCCATCGCTTTGATGTTGGAGTAAAGGAGATCGACGGGCGGACAGTCCAGTCGTAGATCCATCTTGTTAGTTTGTCAATGTATCTAGTAGTTCTATATGTCATGCTCGTTTGAACTCCTGTGATCATCTCAAATCTTTTGTTTATCCTTAAATCTGAGTTGTTTCTTGTGGTGGAGTCTGATCTTGAAGATCTATCAACAAGGATTGTTTCTGCTCTCAAAGTGTCTTTTTCTTCTTCTGATGATGAATTTGAGAATTAGGTCTCCATCTTGTTGTTTTTGTAAAGACTTGTCCATGATGGCACTACTGTATAAAACTTGTTTATTTTTCGAATGCCTCTATCTTTTGCTGTTGAAAGTTTCCTTTATGTGACTTCTTTATGTCTTGTTTGATCATGAACCTTGGCGAGCATCAGTGCTTTTGTTTGTATTAGGAGTAGTCTTGGTGGGCTAAGGCTTCTTTCATCCTTTTTGCCCAACATAGCCTAGCTTTTACTTAGCCAAGAATAGACTTAGTCTTGATCCAAGTTTGAAGAGTTCTAGATGTAGCGAGCTCAAGTATCTTTTCAACTCTTTTGCTCTTAATTTGTGAATTGGGAGCTCAAGTATCTTTTCAGCTCTTTTGCTCTCAGTCGATTGTGAAAACAACTTGGGATAGGGCGAGCACCCTCTGGCTCTCATCTAGGCCATGAAAACAAGCCAAGGTAGGTTCGAGTGTCAGCTTGTCAGCCTTACTCTCATCTAAGCCTAAAAAGACTTAGGATAGCGAGCTCAAGCATCTTTTCAGCTCTTTTGCTCTCATCCGGTTGTGAAAACAACTCGGGATAGGGCAAGCACCTCTGGCTCTCATCTAGGCCATGAAAACAACCAGGGTAGGTTCAGTGTTAGTTTATTAGCCTTACTCTCATCTAATCCTAAAAAGACTTAGGATATCGAGCTCAAGCATCTTTTTAGCTCTTTTGCTCTCATCCGGTTGTGAAAACAACTTGGGATAGGGCGAGCACCTCTAGCTCTCATCCAGGCCATGAAAACAACCTAGGATAGGTTTGAGTGTCAGCTTATTAGCCTTACTCTCATCTAAGCCTAAAAGACTTAGGATAGCGAGCTCAAGCATCTTTTTAGCTCTTTTGCTCTCATCCGGTTGTGAAAACAACTTGGGATTGGTCGTAATAAGATAAATGTTGATGAGGAACATCATCTTTATTTTATTGATCATGAATTTTGATTACATGTGGATCTCTTACTACATAAATTTTGTCTTGAGTTCTTCAAGCGTAGAATCTTCTTAGTTGGCTGATGTGCCATGTATTTCTGACTTCTATTCCATCTTCAGTCATCAACTCATATGTGCCTGGCTCGGTGACTTTTGTGACAATAAAAGGACCTTCCCATGGGCTGAAGAGTTTATGGCACCCGTCAGTTTTTTGTATTCTTCGTAGTACTAGGTCTCTGACTTGAACTAAGTGAGGCCGAGTACTTTTATTGTAGTGGCTCCTTAAACCTTGGAGGTATTGAGCTGACTGAAGGGTAGCGTTTACTCTGACTTCTTCTATACTGTCGAGTTCCAATCTTCAGGTGTGTTCTGCTTCTCCCTCCTTGTATTGTTTGATTTTTGGGATGTCTGGATCAAGTCTGTTGGTAGTGTAACACCCCTGGTGTTTGCCTTGCATCTGTGCTGCATATGAGCATGACATGAGCCTGTGCACTATCAATTCATGTGCATTGTCATTGAAACATAACATTGAAACATCTGCAACATTCATGTTGAGTGTATGTACTATGTGTATTCTTGCTTGCAGTAATAGCTCATGTATGCCTTAGACTTGTAGTAGCATGATGTGTGACACAACACCTTGAAACATGATCATGCAACACATGCGACATGCCTAATTAACCCATGCAACACATGCTTGCAACACCATGTTTCAATAGTGCTTTTAGTGTTGTTTCAATGCACTTGGATGTGACTTCTGATCATATGAGATGCTATTGTGTAAATTGTTGCTTCGAAACATTTTTAACATGTTAGTGGAGCAAAATATTGCTAGGGTAACATGCCAAGTTTAAACTTGCAACAAAATGAGAAATGTCATTGTTTGAATTGTTTCAACACATGTGGTATTTAGAAGCTGGTGTAACAAATGTGTAGAGTGGTTAATTATGGTCTAACACACCTTAACTACACTTAGGGTAATTAGTGGAGCACTGTTCATGATGACCAAATTGACTAATTTGCCCTCTAGGTGAGGTTTGACCATGAGATGACCTATAGAGTGTCTTACTTTGACTGTTTAAAAAGTCTAACCTAGAGATCTTGCATGGATGTGCACCCTCTACCAAAGTTGTAGCAAATTTATTGAGGAACAAAAGTCTCAATATGATCATCTCATGAAAATGACTGGAACATGCTCAAACAGGGCCCACAAGTCAGTTAGAGGACTGCCCAACACTTAGCAAACTTTTTCTAAGTCATGCACTGACTTACAGTTTCAAGGTACCCCACTTTAGGGCTCTATAGTTCCAAATCCAGGCCAAACTAGCTCAAGTTCTTATTGACAAAGTTGAAGCCCTCACATAGCTCTACAAGTTTGTCAATTACACTTTGCACTAACTCGATCTAGATTGGGAGTTCTAGGGCTCCAAACTTGCTGTCAGTCGGCTTCCTTACTGAATTGGCGTCTTCCGTTCAGTTAACTGAACTCGGTCATGGCCGACCAGCCTCAGGCCGTCGATGCCATGTGGGCATGTCGTGGCATCCATACGCCGGCTTAGGGTCCACTAGCCAGGTCATGGCGCCATCAAGATCGCCACGACTCCCTCCGCTCGCTTCCCCTCCATTTCACTCTCTCCACTCTGCGGTGCTCACCGAGGCGAAAGAACCGAGCACCATTGCCGCCGCCCGCTCCGACAAGCTCATGAGCGCTCGCCACCGCATCACCACCAACCTAACTTCATCCCTCCCTTTGCCTTAAGCTCCTCGTCCTCCTCACACTCTCCTCACAACAATCCAAGCCACAGTAAGGCCGCATTGCCACTCCACCGCCGCGGTGACCTCACCGGAATTCTTCCGCACGAGCCACTCACCATGGTCCCGCCTCTTCGGTGCATCCCACCTACACTAGTCTGACTTAGGAGTCGCTCTTGGAGCCGTAGTGGTGTAGCTGTCCTCACTGGGAGCCGCCATGGCCGGAGTTGGCCGGCGCACCGCGCACAGCGCCACCGCAACCGCCATTGCCGGCGGCGTGCCCTTCCGACCAACCCTAGGAACTCCTAAGTACATCACCTGGTGCGGAATCATGTAGGGAGCACGAGGGTGGCCTCGGCTTCGCTAGCCGGCTTGCTAGTGGCGAGTTTCGCTGGCGTCCCCTCCTTCTCTGTCTCTATCTCCCCGACATGTGGGACCTGAGCGTCAGCGCCATCGGGCGGGATCCAACCGAGCGGGCCACGCAGGCGAGTGGGCCGCGCAGGCCAGGTGTGTCGCACGCGCTGCGGGGCCGCGCAAGGGTCACCGGGCCGGCCCAGTAGCCAGTTTAGGCCGTTCGTTTTTATTTCTCTTTATTTATTTCATAGATTTGATGCTAGATTCAAAAATTCATATCTCAAGTTTTAGAGCCCCAAATGATATGGTTCAAAATGTGTAGTGCTCTGTATGACCTCTAGTTTATTTAGAAAATATAATATGTGTCATGTTTATT
This sequence comes from Saccharum spontaneum, assembly GCA_022457205.1. Taxonomy (NCBI): domain Eukaryota; kingdom Viridiplantae; phylum Streptophyta; class Magnoliopsida; order Poales; family Poaceae; genus Saccharum; species Saccharum spontaneum. Next base: position 39,640,009 of record CM039613.1, on the reverse strand, counting down.
GATGTTTTCTGAAGTTTATAATTAATTTTGCTATGCCTCTATTTAACTATGTGATTTTGGTAATTTTTGTATCTCACGGTGTAGTGATGCTTTTGCCATGAAATTTTTGTGAGATGCTAAGTATGGTATAATGATTCTCTAGTTAAATTTCCAGCCATGTTGTATGCTATATATTCTAGTTATGCAATATCTTTGTAATAGGCTTTATGTTGCTTATATATTTGTTTATTTTGATATCTCCATATTTGCTTGTCAAAATGAGGTGAAATTTTTATGGTAGCCTCCTGGTATCATGTATTTGCCTTTGTAATTTTATTAGAATTTTCTAGGTACATTTTATATGTGATGCCATTTATGCTTATGCACTCTAAATAAATAGAAAAGGGTGACTAGATAAATGTTTATGCTAGTGCCATGACTTGATTTGGTGTTAATTAAACATGATCTAACTGTTAGTGAAGTTGGGTAGGTCATTTGTGATGTTCTCAACATCACTTAATATTTAATTGTACAAATCTACCTTTTATGGACAGATTTGCTAGTTAAGAGAATTAGTCTATGATAATGATGCTTTCATGCTTGGTGAACTATAATAAGTTGTTAAAAACTTCATTAACTAGTTGCTGGTAAAATTTGGTGACCTTTGGACACATGGTTTAGAAATGGCAGCTGTTCAAACTTCGAGTCAGAATTGTTTTGCTCTCTGTCTATTTAGAACAGTTTCTGTGTGTGTACTATTGTGACCTGGTAAATGATGAAATCATGCTTAGATGTTTATAAATGAATTGTAGAAAATTTCAAAAGCTTTCCAGAATGTCCTCTTGCAAGTCAGTTGGATTTGTAGAACTCCAGTTATGAATTTTCTTAGCTACTACTGTTAACATGTTGGAAATGCTAAATTTCTCAAATCTTGTTATGTGTATGTTTAGTCTTAACTTTGTGGCACTTAGTGGTTTCTTAGGGGTGTTTAAACATGTTAATACCAGAGAGGAGATTTGCACCTAAGCTTAAAGTGATTTGAATAGAGCACCACATGAATTGGTTTTGTGCTTATGATGTTGCAATGTCATTACAATCATCTTCGCATCATTCATACATGTTCATAAATCATCATGTCATCCTTAGTGCATACATGAAATTCATTGGGTGCATATACATGCAATAGGTGTGCCAAGAATCGTGTCACGAGCGAAGTCCCACAAGGCGTGAACCTCGAAGTTGGAGTCCATTCGGGAGCCGGAGGTCCAGTCCGACGCAGCCGGAGAAGACGTGGGAACCGTTCTTGAAGCCGAACCTTGATCTATCTTCTTTCGGTTAAGGCAAGCCCTGGAGCATTATAAGTCTTCTACTTTTAAAGCAATTATCTATATATATATGTTGTATATGTATTGTTGCATTACGTTATAGGAGTTGATTGGAAACCCTTGCTGCATTGATAACACTCCTTGTCTAGCAATTTGAACCTTGAATCCTATGTAGACAAGATCGTATCTATGCTTAGCCATACTTAATTAGACCGGTAGAAGTCGGGTGATTCCCTGTCACCTGCGAGATATAGGGCTTTACCTGGTCACGGTTGGCTATATTTGCTATCGTGGAAAAGAACCATGTGTTAATATGAATAAAAAACTAGGAGGGGTCTTACGGTTGTAGTGATGCCGCCTGTGTCGATTAAGGACCGAGACCTGGAGCCTTCTATGTCATTTTGAACGCATGCCTGACATTTAGCTAGCTGGCCTGAGGTTGCCGACTGTGAAGCCTAGTAGCTCAACTCAGGCTGCGAAGTCAAAAAGTGGAAGTCGTCTTGGAAGGGAGCTAGAGGGTCCAAGGGCAGGTGAGTTAAAAGTCCTGAGCATCCTGGCCACTGGTATCCCCGAGAACACGGCGCTGTTCAGGCCCACCCTGAGTTGTACCAAAGGTTATCTATGGCTGCCTTTAGCGGGGTTTGCCAGGTGAGTGTCAGGAATACCCCCTGAGCTGAGTTGGAATCGATTTGAGTCGCCGTCTCTCCCGGATAGTGAGAAACTTGACTGGTTATTTCCAGCGTAGATACACTAATTATATTGATGGTTCGGAATTGATGATAAGGATGATGATGACAGCCATGATTAAATCGGATATGGTTATTATTGCTTGCTTAGCTTAATCAAGTGATTGCTATAGTACAGGTGCTAATCTAGTTAGCAAGTTAATGATGATTAGCTTGATGCTTAAGCAAATAATGGTTACTTATCTGTATGAAGCTTTTCTGCAAATGAGTCCAACTAGCCCACTTTACAAAGCCTTGCATACTCCTTGGTGTCACTTTTTTCTGGTTTTTGACGGGTAAGTCTAGCTGAGTACCTTCTTGTATTCAGGGTTTATTTCCTACTTGTTGCAGGTAGCAGATTCATACTTGTTGCCGCAAGTATTGTCTTTGCCATGTGGGGCATGAAGACTAGACCATATGGGCATGGTCTCTGTAGTATCTCTTCTGGTATGCTTTTACAGGATGTGACTATGTACTGGCAGTATTTGACTTCAAATGGTTTCAGAAATTATGTTGCTTCTACTAAACTTTACTTTGGTTTTGTAATAAATTATTTGTACTCCGATGTATGAGAGGTACTTACGAACTATTGTGACAAGTGGTGTGTTATGTTGAATCACTACGATCTTGGCTCGTTATGGTTTGGCTTGAAATCCCTCGTGATTTCGTGGACTACCGGAGTTATATGGGCTGAAGTTTGAAAATTTGATCACTTCGGCGATTGTTTTTGGACTTGTGCTCTTATAATTTGGACGGTTCCATGACAGGTAGCACGGCTTCTGACCCATAGACTAGGAAAAAAGGTGAGTATCCAGTCGCTCTGCTTACTTGAGTGCGTAGCCCCCAGACTACTTTGGGTAATTCTTCAATCCACTTGGAGCCATAATCTTCTAGTTCTTTATACAATCTTGGTTTCAATCTGGCTAGTATGACTCTGTTGGCTCTTTTCACTTGTCCGTTGGCTTTAGGGTATGCAACTGATGAATAATCTATACTAATGCCGCAGTCCTGTGCCCAACTTTTGAACTCGATGGCTGTAAAAGGGGAACCCAAATCCATGATGACATGGTTGGGTATTTCGAAGCGGTGCATGATGTCTTGGATGAACTCGACTGCTTTTGCTGCACTGTGCTTCACGAGCTGCTTGTATTAGATCCATTTGGTGAATTTGTTGATTGTGACAAAGATGTACTCAAATCCACCTTTGGCCATCTTGAGTGGTCCTACTTGGTCCAACCCCTAGCATGCGAGTGGCTAGGAAGGAGGGATGCAAATTAGATCATGTGCTAGTACATGAGCTTGCCTTGCAAACATTTGGCACCCTTTGTACTGTCTAACAGTTCTTCTACATCTTTCAAGGCTATTGGCCAATAGAAACTGGTATGGAAAGTTTTGCCCACCAGTGTCCTTGAGGCTGCATGGTTGCCGCAACAACTTGAGTGGATTTCTTCTAGGATTTCTTTTCCTTTTTCTCTTGAGACACATTTAAGAAGTACTCCTAATGACGTGGCTCTTCTATATAGGTTGTCGCCTACAAGGACGTAGTTCTTCCTTCTTCTGATTATCCTGGTGGCTTCTTCCTTATTAGCTAGTAGCTTGTTTTCTTTGATGTAGTCGATGAAGTCTTGAGTCCATGATCTAGTGACTACCATGATATGGGTTATTGGTGCTAGTGGCCCAGGGGTTATCTCATTGGGTTGTTTTATGGAGGGTGATGGCAACTCCTCTACAAACACACCGGGTGGGACCTTCGCCCTGTCCAATCCTAGCTTGGCGAGAACATCTGTTGCTACGTTTGACTCTCGTAGAACATGCAGGATTTCTAATCCTTAGAAATTTTTTCTCTAGTTTTCGCACTTTAGCACAACAGGCATCCATGTTTTCCTTGGTACAGTCCCAATCTTTGTTGACTTGATTAACGACCACAGCTGAATCACCATAAACAAGTAACCATTTGATTCCAAGAGAAGTCGCAATCCATAGTCCATGGATGAGTGCTTCATACTCTGCTTCATTGTTTGTGGCTTGCCACAGTATCTGGGGTACATATTTAAGTTATTTTCCTTCTGGGGATATGAAAAGAACACCTGCACCAGCCCCGCCTAACTTGACTGATCCGTCGAAGTACATCTTCTAATGGTCAAGGAGGGCATCTAGCGCGGGTTGTTGAATTTCTATCCATTCGGCCACGAAGTCTGTGAGTGCTTGTGATTTTATTGCTTTTCACAAAGAGAAATTGATAGTTAGAGCTTCGAGTTCTACTGCCCACTTTGATATATGTCCTATCGCATCTCTATTGCGCGGGATGTCTCTGAGAGAGAAATCTGTTACCACGGTAATCTTGTGGCCTTTGAAGTAGTGTCGTAGCTTGCGGGAAGTGATCAGGAGGGCGTAGAGTAGTTTTTGTACATGCAGATACCTTATTTTTGAGTCTGTCAGAACCTCGCTGATGTAGTATATCGGCCGCTGTACTTTGTATACATGCCCTTCTTCTTCCCTTTCTACCACGATTGTTGCACTGACCACTGTAGAAGTTGTCGCTATGTATAACATCGTGTCTTCGTGCTTCTTTGGTGGTGTGAGTACAGGTGATGAGGTGAGGCACACCTTAAGGCTTTCAAAAGCCTCCTTGGCTTCCTCTGTCCACTCAAACTTGACTGTCTTCTTTAATAGCTTAAAGAAAGGGAGTCCTTTTTCGCCGAGTCATGAGATGAAGCGATTAAGGGCTGCCAGGCTTCCTATTAGTTTTTGCATGTCTTTTACATAGCATGGGGGTCCTATCTCTGTTATGGCTCAAATCTGCTTGGTACTTGCTTCTATTCCACGATTGCTAACCAGGAATCCGAGTAGTTGTCCTGACGATACTCCGAAAACGCACTTGTTCGGGTTCAATTTCCACTTCCACTTATTTAGGTTTTCAAAAGTCTGTTTCAAGTCTTTAATTAGCATGTCCGGGTTCTTTATCTTTACTAATATGTCATTGACATAAACTTCTGCATTGTCACCGATCTGTTCCCCGAGGCATGTTTGAATAGCTCTTTGATAGGTAGTGCCGGTGTTCTTGAGTCCAAAGGACATGGTTTTATAACAATAGGCACCGAATCAAGTGATGAAAGATGTCTTGCTCTGGTCTTCTTCATTTAATGTGATTTAATGATATCCTGAATATCAATCAAGAAAAGATAGCAGGGCGGATCCTGCTGTTGAATCGATAACTGATCAATTCGCGGTAACCCAAACGGGTCCTTTGGGCAATGCTTGTTGAGATCCGTGTAATCGACGCACATGCACCATTCTGCCGTGTTCTTTTTCTATACTAAAATGGGATTTGCTAGCTAATCTGGATGAAGAATTTCTCTTATAAATTTGGCTGCCATCAATTTTGTAATCTTCTTTTTGATTGTTGTCTTCTTGTTCAGTGAAAATCTTCTTAACCGTTGTTTGACTGGTTTGGAGCCTTCATTGACATTAATTCTGTGCTCAGCCAACTCTCTTGGGACACCTGGCATGTCAGCCGGCTTCCAAGCAAAGATGTTTTTGTTCTCCTGAAGAAAGTTGGCGAGCGCGAGTTCCTAATTAGCCGAGAGGTGAGCACTGATGGTCGCCGTCTTCTCGGGATCACCAGTACCCAAGTTGATTTTCTTCACGTTGGCTTCTTTTGGTGGTGCAAGGATGCAAGGCTTCTTAGCTGGGATCTCTAGCTCTTTTGGATTCATCTGTGCAGCAACGGTGGCTATTTCTTCTCTGCCGTTGGCTGCCTGTGCTTTGGCTGTGATTTGGATTGCTTGTTTGTCACAATCAAAAGCGCGCTTCAAGTCGCCCCGGAGGGAGAGTATTTCGTGAGGCCCTGGCATCTTGAGTAGGAGGTATGGGTAGTGAGGTATAGCCATGAACTTAGCAAGTGCTAGTCTTCCAAGGATGGCATGATATGATGTCACAAAGTCTACAACTTCGAACTGAATGAATTCTGTTCGATAATTGGTCGGTGTCCCAAATATGATTGGTACAGTGATTTGTCTAAGTGGCATAGCGGCCTTGCCAAGTACTATTCTATAGAATGGCACTCCTATTGGGGTAATCAACCCGGCAAAGTCTAGCCCCATCCTCGTTAGTGTTTCTGAAAATATGATGTTGAGTCTAGCTCCTCCATCGATTAGGACCTTGGTGACTATCATCCCCACTATAGTTGGATCTAAAACCAGTGGATATAGGCTAGCATTCCCAACACTAGTCCATTGATCTTCTCTTGAAAACTGGATTGGGTACTGTGACCAACTAAGGTACCTTGGGATGGCAGGTTCTGCTGCCATGATGCTGTGGAGAGCCAGCTTGTCTTGGTGCTTGCTTCTGGAACCTAGAACTCTAGAGAAGATTATTGCAACTGTTCCCTTCGACTATTGGAAACCTTTGTCTTTCGGGTTATCTTCATCTTTCTTCTAGTTATCTTCTTCTTTATCTTTGTTTTTTCCTTTTCTTGCGTACCGATCAATGAAGAAATGGCAATCTGCTGTTGTGTGGTTTCCTTATGGGTGCCATATACAATGCATATTCTCAATGTCTTCAAATCTCCTAAACTTTGAAAAATTCTTCATCTTGTCAGCCATTACGATGGTGTTGTCGGGTCCACACTTCCTGTCCTGATGTTCGTTGTTTGAATTTTTTCTTCTGTCCAAGTTGTCTCTGTTGTTTTCTCGGTTGTTTCTGTCTAAGAATTTTTCCCTCATCTTTTCTTTTGCCATAATCAACTTTTCTACTACGCGTCTGAATTCTTCATTGTACCTTGGGTTCTCTTTGCAAAAATCTTGAAATGGCCATTTAGCCATGATCTCATGAGAAAAGGCTTCAATCACTTCTCATTCCGTGATGTCATGTACTTGGGCACGTAATTCTCCAAAACGTTGATAATAATCCCTGAGGCTCTTGTCTCCCTTCTGTTTGAGTCCTTTAGCTCTGCATGCGTGATGGGATGTGCAATAATGCCTGTGAAATTTTCACATAAAGCTCTTTGCAAGTCCTCCCAGCCTCTAATTGACCCCGAGTTCAATTTGTCGAACCATTGGAGGGGCATGGTTTCTAGGGCCATGGGAAAGAACAATGCCTTGATATCGTCGTCTCCTCCGGCTAGTTCAATTGATTGCGAGTAGATCCTGAGCCACTGCCTTGGTTCGGTCTTCCCATCATATTTGGAGTGGTTTCACGGTTTGAACTTGTGAGGCAGTCGTACTAAAATAAGTCAGCTTAAAAAACAGGGAAATCTATCGTGCGTTCTGGCTTCTCTGTATTCTGACTCAGCCCCTCCTTGCCAGTTGGTATTTAGCCTAGGAAAAAGCCATGGGGATGAGTGGTAAGATGCTATGTGCCTTTCTTCTCTCGGATGCTCAACTTGATTACTTTGGGCGTGGTCTCTTCTTTTCTCTCGACTCTGGCTCCTATTTGGTCCTAGCCTTTCAAAAGCAGACTTCCTTTGGCTTTGTGCTTCTTGTCCATGTGATGCTAACCTAGCGGGAAGCTTGGAACGAGTTCTTCCATTGTGTGCCCTTAGGGCCATTGTTCGGAGAACTTCTCGGAGTTGTACTTGTTCTTCGTTGGGATGCAAGATTGCTTCGAGTTCTTCTAGCACCTCTCATATTTTGTCATAAGGAGCTTTGCGTGCTCTGGCCACACGCCTCTCTTTGGCTTCTCTCTCTGATTTCCTCTTGTTATACTCGACGAGCTCTGCCTCGTACGTGTCCCATGCTTCTTTTTGTTGCCTGGCACGATGTATGCGACCTTTTAGTTTGTTCCTTCTTTCTCTAGCTCATTTTTTGTCCTTAGATTTGCCATCGTATTCAAGAGCGTTGGGTGATATGTTTGATTCTGATTCATCTAAAGACCTGTCATCCGGTGCGGTTGGTGGCATCGGTAGTGGCCATCAAATCATGAGGACTTCTTAGGCCTACGCTATTCCTGCCTTGCTAGAGTTGCTGATGACTTCAGTTAGAGCATTGGTATCACAGAACGCATTGCCTTCTTGGTAAGGTATAGTGATAGCTTCATCAACTAGTCGAGTATTGCTACCTTGGGTGAAAGTACTCGACCAGTGGATGAGACAATCTTCAGGGGTTATAGTCATGACGAGGCCCTCTTGAGCCCCTAAAAGTAGTAGCCTTCGTATTGGTCTGACTTCTTCTTGAAGTTGACTTGATAAGATCATGCCATGTCATTGAGCCCCATTGGGAAAGGACTCGGCCCCATGATCGAACATTGGAATAAGTCAGTGCTAATCTTTTAGGAGATAGATGCCGCATCCGGAGCCCCATCAGAAAAGAACTCAGCCTATCTTGAAGAGAACTCAGATTGGTCTTCGAAGAGGATTCCAACCCAGATTTGGAGTCGAAATTGGTTGTTGACGGGGCCTGAGTCAATTCAGACACCGTAAGCTTTGAGAGCCTTTCGGCGAGATCCCCTGACCCTGTCGGAAGGATGAATTCTATGTGGTCTTCTTAAGTCTCAACAAGCCATCCTTGAAGGTTTCCCTTCTTGTCTGTCTTGCGGGCCCATGACCCAAAGATGAATTCTAATCCTAGCGGGAAGATCATGTCGTCAAAATCCGTAGAGCTCTTGGTCATGATTGCGCCGAAAGCCCCTACCTGGCGTGCCAATTGTCGCTGTTTGACCACCGATAGCCTACCATGGGGGTACCCGGGACAGTTGTTTGGGCTTCAGTGTATGCTAGAACTCGATAGTGAACACATAGACAGTCGATTTATACTGGTTTGAGCCCTTGATCGTAATTGAGTAATAACCTTTATGTCCAGTCGGCGTTAGCCTTTGCGTTGGATTGATTGTGTTGTATCATCCCTTCTTACAGGGGTGCCCATGGCCTCTCTTTATATCGTTATTAGGATATTGTGCGGTTACAATCCTAGTTGGATCCAAAGGTGTCATAAACTAAATACAGAAGGTATTTTCCTTAGGAGTCTAGCTAGTCTGACCTATTCTACCCAGAATCGGCATAGCAAGTGCCGCGCCTTTCCCTGCTCCTACCCGTGGGCTAGGCTAGGGCCCACAGGTTGTAGTAATGATGTTGGGGGAACCCTATGGGCCTCTCATCGATAGATAGCTTGTATAGTGGGGAGAGATGTGAGGAAGAGTACGGGGAAGCACCGGGCTTGTCGGTGTCTCCCCTAGCTTGTACCTCAATGAGCATCTTCACTTCAATGGGTTTTCTCGCTAAGTGAGTGTTCATGGTTCTTTTGGTTATAAAATCTTTGATTGGTTAATCTTTAATCATACTTGTTTATAGGTTCATTGTTTGTCCCTATGGCGGATACTTTAGTAGAGGGCTCCGATAGAGATGGATAACCCTATGCGATGCTAGAGTAGCAGTCGATAGTGTAGACATGGTGTCTAGGCTAGAGGCTACCTTCATTTGTCTCATTTCCTATGGTTGAAGGGTAGACGGTAGGTGGTGACAACCCTGTCCGTCCCTCATATTCCCCCACATTCGAGTTTGACGCCGGCTACAAGCCGTCAATGCTTGGCAGACTAGGTGTTATGCAGTGCCCGAAGTAAGTGAGTAGAAGTAAAGTTTATCTGTCTTTAGACCCTATTACCATAGGAATCCATCTCAACCTCTTCTAACTCTACCCTTGTATTGTCCTTGGAATAATTAGCTAGAAGAGTACCTCCATTCCCTATGGAAAATATGATACCTTGAATACTTTCGGGTAAAGTGCTACAACGATAATTCCGTGAGCTTGCGGATTATTTCTGTATGCGTTAAGAAATACCAACAAGCATTTCTGGCACCGTTGCCAGGGAGCGGTTGCCGTATTTTCTTCAAACCTAATTCATCCTTGTGTCTGTATCTTTTTTATAAAAAAACACAAAAAAATTACTATGAAAACCACTCCTATCCAATACCGGTCCGCTTCAAAGGGTGAGTTCTCTAAGCCACCACCATAACCAAACCGTTCATCTGGCAGTGGACTCCACCCTAGTTTTATAGCCATGGTTCAAGCACAACCCTTCTCAGGGCAATACAATTAAAACCCCTGCCATCACCTGCATGAGTTCGAGGAGATGTGTTCATGCCTGAGCATCTCAGGCATGACACAAGAAACACTAAGGTGGACACTATTTCCCTTCTCTCTCACAGAGAAGGTGAGGCAATGGTACACATATGACGTAGAAAGTACAAATGGGGACTGGGATGAACTAAAAGACAGGTTTCACCTTGCATTCTTCCCTATGTCCCGTATCAATTCTGTACCAAGGGCAATCCTCGACTTTGAGCAGCACAAGGAGGAGTCTATAGGTGCAGCCTAGGCTAGGTTTTCAACATTAATACACACCAGCCTGGACTCATCTTTACCCGATAGCATTTTGTTGTGTCTCTTTTGTTTGGGTATTGACATAAAAGCTGACCTATGCCTAGACATGACTACTGGAGGCCGTTTTACACACAAACCCATGACGAAACAAGTTAAATTCCTTGAAAACTTCCTAGAAAGCTACACTTCCCCCGTCATGAGAAATAAAACCCTCTAGGCGAAAGTCTTATCGAGTGTTGAGGAGTCTTCATTAGTCAAATCCAAACCCACAACATCCCTAGACTCAACTAATGAGCCCTCACCCAAACCACGAACACCGAAGGAAAGAGTCATCTATCCTTCAGAGTTCCCTATCAAAATCGGGGATTATGGCAATACCTCAAAACTCTTTAGGCATGAAAAGCTTACACAACCTCCCGAGGAAGGTTCCCCAAAGTACCATCGAAGGAATGGATAATGGAAGTGAAACATTCTTCCGAAGCAATTCGGATTCTTTCACCTTCCATGACCATGCCTTGTTCATTAAGGGGAACAAACATAGAAGCCCTGCACAACCCCATAATTGGAACTAGTGTTATGTTAGAATTCCTTGCGAAAAGTCTTTTGGGCAACATGCTGCTAGTACCAACAAACAAACTCTTCAAAAGTCCCTCAGGACTTATCTTTGAGTGTTGTGGGATAGCTAGGGCAGTGCCAATCATGATTGACGAAACCGAGGTTCACCTAGACTTCCACATCTATGCCATCCTCGATTTTGATCTTCTCATAGGCTGCCCTTCTGAAATGCTTTTTCATGAAAAACCTACTCATGGGAGACTTAATGAAGAGTTTGGGAAGACTGCTTCTGCCGCTCACTTAGATATCCTAAAGGCGGAGCATCATCCCAACAATGACCCGTTCGAGGAGGTGAAATTCATAACCCCATTCGTTTCACCATCACCCTCGCTCAAATTTAAGCAATGTCCCCCTGGCCATCCAAAGGTGTTCTCAATAGTGGTCTACATTCAACCAATATATTTTTTGGGAATAGAAACTTTATGCCATGGACATGTTGCTTAGTACCCCGTGCCCTTACGAGGACCCCAATCATCTCCTGATCCTTGTTTTAAAACTTTTTAGGAGAATGGTTGTTGATGCCTTCGTTTATCATAACTATTGCAAATCTCGTAGTTGCATCGTGGCACTAATCTTGCAGCCTAAATAAAAATGCTCAATACTTTGTGGTGAAGTTGGGAACTACACCAATGATAGCTGCAAGATGAAGTCCCAAGGTCAAGCTTATGACCATAAACAAAGCATTGCCAGAAGATACCCTAGACTATCATAGAAGAAGGGGATTATCACAAAAGAAAAAAGGGGTTATTATAAAAAACAACTATCCTATTAATAAAAAGCAAGAACATGTTATCAAGTTAGTATGCACCTTCGGGTATTCTTGTGGGTTAACCCTTTTCAGGTTAAGATCAAGAAGAACAGGGATATACGATGCTTGAAAACATAAGAGCTACATCGACCACATGCTTTGACGATCTTTGTTAAGGAGACCCTAATCCTACACACTTGACTTTCACACAAAAGTCCAAGTGTGGGGGAGGATGGTGAGAATCCCAAAGTTCCATATACACCATTGATCATCTTGCTTAAAAAAAGAAATGATGATGTTAGCTTTACTTTGCTATAGAAAAAAGAGAACAAAAAAACCTATTACAAAAAAATGAATATTGAAAAAAGAGAAAATAAAACTAAAAGTTCACCAACTCCTTTAACTCATGCTTGTCTCCATTGGATATATCTTGATCATGCAAGTTCATGCTTCCTTTGTTTATGACAAATGCTCTAGTTTGGGTGTATTCACATGTAGTACATCCATAGGCTCTTTTAAAGTAAGCATAGTGCTTAGGTTAAAATTGCCTTCTTAATCAAAATTTAACATGGTGTTGAAATTTGATTGATGAACTTTGAGTATTCCCTTCATAAACAATAGAAGTAATCAACTATGGAGATAAATCAAGGCTATGTTTACTTTTGCAAACTTTACCTTAGTCTTGTTTATACTAAATGATGAAAAGTTTGGTGAACACATAAAATAAATAATAATAATAATAGTAGTAATAATAAATAATTAAAAAGTAATAATAATAATAATAATAATAATAATAATAATAATAATAATAATAATAATAATAATAATAAAACTAAGGCTCCCAAGTATTTCAACTGGTAGAGCCCTTGTCTATTTCTTTTTGTTTTCTTTATCAACACAAACAGGTACAAAAATAAGTGTGGAGGAGATCTCTCGAGCACGACAAGCACACATTTGAGATCTCCTCCCAACACGTTGCACATCATCGAATGATCTAACGCATAGAAGGACGGAACAAATGGCTTTAGAGAGGATTGGTTGAACCCCTGGTTTTGCCAAACCATTTCTAACTCCCCATAGCTCCTTCATCATCAAGGATGGTTCGTGCAACACTACCATCAACTCCCTACAATTTTGATTTGAATAAACATAAATCTTGATCATTCAAATTAAACTCAATTATCCCTGCTAGCTCCTAATGATGAATAATGCTCCTATTTGACAAACCACACTTCGTTTCAAATTTTGAAAAGTGACATGTTTATAACATGTTTAAGATCGAAGCTTGCATGAAGTTTATTCCATATACATACACTTATTCTTGTGAGAAAATATTCTCATAGGATAATCATGTTGACTAAGTTGTTGTGAGGTGTGATATAGTTCTAACTTAGAAATCCTACCATTTCTATTTGAAGTACTTGGAGAGTTTGTTTTGATAAAAATATAAAACCATAGTATCACATACTCCACAATTGGTGAGCAATTCCTACCAAAGCCAAATTTGACATCGTGCAAAGTTTCAAACCGTTCTACATATGCTGCTTGTTATTGTGTTGAGTTTGGTTAAGTCTTGTTAACCCTTGTTGAGAGATTTATCATGCTCCCAAGATCAAGATCACGTGCACTCCACATATACATGCTACTGTTACACTGGGAGTACGCAAAAAACATGCTTCCATCTAGATCCACTAAAAATTCTGCTCCTACACTAGGGTAGAAAAAAGTGTTTGTGAGGAAAATACTCCATGTTCTAAAAAGATAATGATCTCTCCCTGAATATGTGATTTAGAAGGAGAAACATGGGCTATGAAAAAAATGTTTAAAAGAAAAAAATGGACACATGAAGGTCCAAGTACAAAAGAAAAAAATGGTGAGCACATGAAGGCTCATGTATTCGAAAAAGAAGAAGAAAGATAGCCATGTTGCAAAATAATAAGTTATAGAGAGAGATCATATCTACAACAGGAGTATAGTTTCAGTTACCTTTTTCCACACACATGCACATCTTGATCTAAGAGTATGACACTTCTCTCCTTGGATCCATGATTTGACTTTACAACATATGCAATACAAGTATGCTATGTTATTTATCCCTACCTAAAGCTCCACATAAACTATTTTAGAAGTAGGTGAAGGCAAAACATTGCTACGCCTTGGTATGGATTTATACACCATTGAGTTGAGAGTGCCATTTGAGGAGTATAAAGCGAACTATGCTTTTTCTTGAGAAAAACTTCCAAAAACTCTAAGTTGCTAAGATGTAAAATTGGGAAGATGACTTTGTTTCAAGAACTGTTCCACTTTTCAACAACCCAAGGAAACATGTTAGCCAACGCCACCAATCCCACTTGCATAAAGAACGTGTTGGAATCGCTTTTATGTAAGTCATATATCTTAGAGTGTTATGCTCATGATTACTTTTATTCCATAACTTTACTCGAGGATGAGCAAAGGAATAAGTGTGGGGGAGCTTATTGGCGATGCTTAACTCATAATATCACCGCCAACATTTACATAAAATATACAAAATTTGCACATGAAATCATAGAGCTAGGGGTTATATACTCACATTCTCCACAAGTTTTGGTGCATCACATTCTTGTAGGTCACAAACATGAGTACGCAAAGAAGCTCATCGGAAAGGCGTTTTTGATGTGCAATTACGCAAAGGAGCAACAAGTACACCACCCAAATTAACTCCAACAAAGTGAAGCACCACAAGGAAGCAAAGGAGGTCTAGCCCATGGCCTTCCACACGAAGGCGGTGGTCAAGGACCGACCACTCCTAGGGGGCGGCCACTCCCTCCCTGGCGCCTCCTAGCCCCTCCTTTGGTGTGGCGGTGGCACGTCCCCATGCTATGGTGGTGCAACGCAGGCTCGGCCAAAAATAGTTATGTAGCACCGCTTTAGCTTGTGCGTAAATAGGAGGCACCCCCTCCTCTCTACACACACACAAAGGGGCAAGAGAACCACACTTGAGCATCATTCCCAGGGCTTAGGCCCTAGATACCTTGTAGAGTTAGTGGGGAGAGATGTGAGGAAGAGTACATGGAAGCACCAGACTTATCGGTGTCTCCCTGAGCTTGTACCTTGATGAGCTTCTTCACTTCATTGAGTTTTCCTGCTAAGTGAGTGTTCGTGGTTCTTTTGGTTATAAGTCTTTGATTAGTTATTCTTTACTCATACTTGTTTGTGGGTTCATCATCTGTCCCCATGGCGGATACTCTAGTAGAGGGCCCTGATAGAGATGGATAACCCTGCGCGACGCTAGAGTAGTAGTCGATAGCGTAGACATGGTGTCTAGGCTAGAGGCTACTTTCATTTGCCTCATTCCCTACGGTTGAGGGGTAGGTGGCAGGTGGTGATAGCCCTGTCTATCCCTCATATCCCCCCACATCTGGGTTCAATCCCGGCTACAAGCCATCAATGCTTGGTAGACCAGGTGTTAAGCGGTGCCCGAAGTAAGCGAGTAGAAGTAAAGTTTATCTGTCTTTAGACCCTATTACCATAGGAATCCATCTCAACCTCTGCTAACTCTACCCTTATGTTTTCCTTGGACAAATTAGCTAGAAGAGTACCTCCATTCCCTATGGAAAATACAATACCCTGAATA
Source organism: Saccharum spontaneum (assembly GCA_022457205.1). Taxonomy (NCBI): domain Eukaryota; kingdom Viridiplantae; phylum Streptophyta; class Magnoliopsida; order Poales; family Poaceae; genus Saccharum; species Saccharum spontaneum. The sequence continues at coordinate 39,624,686 of CM039613.1, read as the reverse complement.
CTTCCGGTTGAAGTGCTACAATGGTAATTCTGTGCGCTTGCGGATTATTTCTATATGCGTTAAGAAATACCAACAACCTCCACCTTGGAAATTTGGGTCCTATGGCTCACAATAGACACACTCCTAGAACTACCCATGGGGGCTACATCTTATAGTTCACTTACCCAGAGGGGAGGATCATATCATTGTTGATCTTGTTGGTGCATGTGTTGCATCAACATTGGAGGAGATGAAATGGAATGCGCAAGGCAAAGGTATAACCAAGGGCATTTCATTTCACCGGTCAAAGGTTGCATAGAGAACTGCATAACCAGGTTTAGGATAGATGGCCGTACTATCAAGAGGGGCAAACTTGTTTGCATATCGGTCATCTAGTGCCACTTGAGCGATCTAACTTTGCATACATGTTAGGATCGAGTGGCGTGGTGAAAGAAGTGACTAACCCTTTGGGAAATGTTTGTGTAAAGCTAACACACATGCACAAGGTAGTGATCACTTGCTGGTGTTAGCACATTTGCAAAGGTGGTGAAAAAGGCGAAGAAGAGGAGGCGAAACCAGGCTCGGAGTGCTGCCTAGGTGGCACTACCACCCCTGACCCGGTGGCACCACCACCCCAAGGGCGATGCCCACCTGGAGGCTGAGAGAGAGTTGGCTGGTGCCCTTGGGGGGCACCGCCATAGCTAGTCCAGTGGCACCACCACACCTAGGGCGGTGCCCACCATACCAAGGCCGAGAGTAGCAGTGGGTGACGTGGGTCACCACCGTGATCGATGTACACCACTGTGGTGAGG
>CM039613.1:39602663-39623795 GCA_022457205.1 Saccharum spontaneum | reverse complement strand
AACACCTTGTCCTTTCATCTTTCTTTTCCTGTCCATCTCCCGACGTTCATTGTCCAGCACAATAGCTTTATTCACAAGTTCCTGGAAGCTAGCATAATTGTTACCCTTCAACTGCAAACGAAGATCATAATAGATTCTCTTGAGAAAGAGACGCTGCTTATCTGCATCTTCCCTCACTTCATTAGGAGCATAGCGAGCCAACTGCGTAAACCTGTCATGATACTCACTAACACTCATCTGTCCCATCCTGAGATTTCTGAATTCTTCATGCTTCAGCTCAATTATACCCTCAGGAATATGATGGGCTCTAAAATCTCTAACAAATTCATTCCAAGTGATAAGAGGAGCATTGTCAGGACGTTTGGTACGACTCCCACCAAGTATAAGCTGTCCCCTGAAGCTGACCAGATGCATATAACACCTTTTCCAGATCATTATATTGAGTAATGTTCAATTGTTTCTCCACCGCTCGCACCCAATCATCCGCCTCCAATGGATCAATAGCATGAGAAAACACTGGAGGGCGTCCCTTCAAAAATTCACCACGTTTGTCTCTCACATGAACAGGTGGCGGTCCTCCTGCAGGGGGATTGTTTTGCATGTGTTGCATGAACATCTGCATCATCTGATCATGTGTATTCATAAGTTCTTCCATAGTGATGAGGACATCGCCACGCTGGACACACCGACGCTATGGTCTTCTCCAAGTTGCAATTTGTCCCTAACTCAGCTGCCACGTCACCCTCGGATTCAGCAGACACGTCGTCACTGTTTCGCTCATAACTCTCTCATACGACATCGAAATGGGGCGTTCTTGGATGCGTTGGAAAGGGGACGACGACGTCATCGTTTTGAATCTGGTCCCAACTCCAGAAGGTCCGTGGATCATTCTGTGTGACCACGGCAAGGTGCTGCGTCACCTATTTGGGCCAACTTGGCCATGTATCGTGTCGGGCCTTAAGCCCAAGTTGTGGGCGCCCAACCCCTGGCCGTCCTCAACCCTAGGTCGAGTCTTAGACTATAAACACAGCCGCCGCCGCTGCTAGACAATTGAGTTTTGTTTAGAGTTTAGTTTTCCATCGAGAAACTGAATCGTTCATTGTAACTATGGTGACAAATCCTTTTACAGTGATCCAGGGCCCCTGTTCTTGATCTCCTCCACTGTGTCGATTAGTCCTTTGGAACCGAGTTCTTGAACCCTCAATTGATATTCGCATCATTCATATTTGTAATTTCAGATTGCGTGTTTTACCTTCTTGCTTGTGTTCTTCGATTTGCTTGCAGAAAAAGCCTTCTTGGCGAGGTCAATCAAGTTGTGCTTGGTTGATAACCAACGGAGCAGTGGTGTAACGGTTGCAGGGTTTGAATCGTGTCTGATTTGAAGCCGGATCGCCAACGTCGAGATCTCCACAAGTCGAACTTACCGGTTACCTCTCAGAAGATCGGGCCTGTATCTCATCAATTGGTATCAGAGATTTTAGGTTTACCGCGAGGTATATTCTCGTTTGCCTTAGATTCATATTTATTCATTACCTAGAGTCCACAAAAAGCCCAAAAAGATTTCAATTTCCGCTGTCCTATCACCTTTTGTGCCTTTGCAATTTCGTTTCAGATTCGCGTTGTTGAGTTTGTGTCCGTGGTCGAGTCTTGTTGCTGGTTTAGGATTGTGTTCATGGTCGTAGTTCAATCGCCCGTTGCTGTGACTTTTTTTCGCCGCTATCCCATCCACCGTTTCCAAACAACAAGTCGAAGCCACCACATTACTCGACTTGCCCCCGCTAGCCGCCTTGTGTAACTTCTCGCCGCCGCGCAAACCCTAGATAGGTTGCCAGCCGTCCTTATTTTGCCTGCATCGCAGCCCTCCTTTCATCATCAGGCGAATACCTACTGTCGCTATTGGAGTCACAGGGACACTCTTGTGATCGGTGTTGGAGTTTAGGGACGCTTTGCCCTAACTGCCACTGTCGTGTTGTGCCTCCAGTCAAAACATAACTTGAGATACCTTCGGTAAAACAGGCATAACTTTTCGCTCGTTTATCAGAAAAATCTGAAATTTTTACAGCAGTTTCTTGACACCGTTTGGAGCCGACCCAAACTTGGCTTTGCCCTGTTTGGTTTCATCAAAATTGCCAAAAAACAAATCAGGAAAATAAAGAAAAAAATTGTCATAGTTTTTGCACGCTTTTCAGAGAACGTGCTGTTTTCTGTAGACCACATCCCACCTCAGTTGTAGGTACCAATTTTTGTGGTTGCATCTTTTGTGATCCTTGTTCAGAGAAAAATATAAAAAAAAATAGTGAAAAAATAAAAAAATTTGATTCCTACTAGTGCCTTTTGGAAAAATCAGGGAAAAATTCAGGAAAAAGGAAAAATCCGGTTATTTGCTTGTTCTGTGCGTTCTTTCCATCGTCCTTTGTTTTCACCCTGTTGTGCTACGTCTCGACACGTCTTAGCCAGCAGCTGTGATTTGTACTTTGGATCCGGATTGAACAATCGCTAATCTGTATTCGTTAATTGCTAATCCTTGCTGTCATATTGTTTGCCTACCCATAGCTCCACATATTCTTCTGTCAGCATAGGTTCATCTTGCAACTGTTACCCACGCTCAACAACAGATTGCTTCGCCACGTTGGTTTTGCTCTTATTTGGCGTTGGTAAGAATACAAGCAAGACGGTGGTAAGCCGCTTGTGATTTTGCATTCCACTTTCACCACCACCACCACTTGGTTCCTTTTAGTTGATAGGGATAATACTTTGGTGTTGTCTTTTTCTATCTTCTAACCATGGCAGGATCTCCGACGGACTTCAATGATTGCGTGTCCAAGGGTGAGCTTACAACGTTCATGACTGAACAACGCAATCTTATGATCGAGCTGACGCGCAATGTGAACAATCTGGTCACCCGCATTGAACAACTCGAGCAACATCCTCCACCTCATCGTGCTGCTGATGACGATGCCGATGATTTTGGTGATGACGATGCGGATGCTGACGGTTATGCCCGTCGCCGTCTCAACTTCAACCGTCGTGGTATGGGAGGTAATAATCATGGTAATAATGATCCTTTTGCTAAAATTAAATTTAGCCTTCCTCCTTTTGCTGGTAATGTTGATCCAGAGGCTTATTTAGATTGGGAGCTTGCTGTTCAACAAAAATTTGATTCTCATAATGTTCCTGCTGAGCATAGAGTTAGACTTGCTACTAGTGAGTTTACTAATTTTGCTTTGTTCTGATGGAGTGATCTTTGCAATACTAATAATGCTGCTGCTGTGCCTCAAACTTGGAATGCTTTAAAGCAACGTATGAAATCTCGTTTTGTTCCTCCTTATTACCAACATGATTTACGTTTGAAACTGCAAACTTTAAAACAAGGTGATAAAGGAGTAGAAGCTTACTATCAAGAATTGCTTATTGGTTTAGCCCGTTGTGGTATAAATGAAGATGATAATGATGCTAGTGCTAGATTTTTTGGTGGTCTAAACCATGATATCCAGAACATACTTGATTACAAAGAATGGCGCAATTTTTCCCAATTGTATCATCTTGCTATTAAATCAGAACGTGAAGTACAGGGCCGCAAACAACACCAGCCTTTTAGGTCTAACAATGGAAGGAATTTTCAGCAGCGTTCAGCGCCGGATACGCCCAAGATTCCTGTTGCATCACAGCCATCTACACCTCCATTGTCTTCCGGGGTAAGTCAATTGTCTAATGTGCAGAAGAAAGGTGCCACTCCGGGTGCTTCTACTAGCTCCTCCTCGTCCAGCGCTAAAATCATTTGCCACCGATGCAAAGGCATGGGACATGTCATGAAGGATTGCCCCAGTCGTCGTGCTTTCATTGCTACCGAGGATGGATATGTAAGTATTAGTGATGTTGAAGATGATTTAGCCTTTGCTGCTAACATTGATGCAGATTCCACCGAGGGCGATCAAGACAAGGAGGCCATCATCATTGACTCTGTGGCTGCTGCCGCGGACTACCCTAGCCTTCTTGTGCAGCGTGTGTTGAGTACACGTGTGGGACATGAAGACGAGATGAAGATTCAGCGAAACAATTTGTTCCACATGTATTTCATTGTGCAGGGTTATCATGTTCTCACTATCATTGATAGCAGAAGTTGTAATAACTTGGTGAGTTCAGATTTGGTTGAGAAGCTTGGCTTGACCACACGACAACATTCACATCCATATAAACTTTAGTGATTCAATAATAGTGGTAAGACTAAGGTAACTAAATCAGCACGCATTAGCTTTTTCACAGGTTCTTATCATGATACTGCTGATTTTGATGTTGTCCCTATGCAAGCTTGTTCTATTTTGTTAGGTCGTCCATGGGAATTTGATAATGATGCTTTACACCATGGTAGAACTAATACATACACTATCGTACATAAGGACAAGAAAATTACATTGCTGCCTTTGTCTCCTACGAAAATTATTAAACATGCTAAAGAGAATAAAAATAAACCTCCAACTAACATTGCTAAAAATAATGGGATTAAGTTAAAAGGAGGTACTTTTCTTGCTACAACTTCTGCTACTGCTGAGTTATGTGATAATTCTGATGCACCATGTTATACTATGTTTTGTCAACCTATTATGTCTGGTGCATTGCCTGCTGTCACTAACCTTTTGCAGGAGTTCGCTGATGATGGGATGAAGTCGAGGACGACTCCAATTCTAGAAGGAGGGGATGATGAGGACATCGCCAAGATGGAGTCCAGGACGACTCCAATTCAAGAATGGGAGGATGATGAGGACATCGCCACGCTGGACACACCGACGCTATGGTCTTCTCCAAGTTGCAATTCGTCCCCAACTCAGCTGCCACGTCACCCTCGGATTCAGCAGACATGTCGTCACTGTTTCGGTCATAACTCTCTCATACGACATCGAAACGGGGCGTTCTTGGATGCGTTGGAAAGGAGACGACGACACCATCGTTTTGGATCTGGTCCCAGCTCCAGAAGGTCCGTGGATCATTCTGTGTGACCACGGCAAGGTACTGCGTCACCTATTTGGGCCAACTTGGCCATGTATCGTGTCGGGCCATAAGCCCAAGTTGTGGGTGCCCAACCCCTTGCCGTCCTCAACCCTAGGTCGAGTCTTAGACTATAAACACAGCCGCCACCGCTGCTAGAAAATTGGGTTTTGTTTAGAGTTTAGTTTTCCATCGAGAAACTGAATCGTTCATTGTAACTGTGGTGATAAATCCTTTTACAGTGATCCAGGGCCCCTGTTCTTGATCTCCTCCACTATGTCGATTAGTCCTTTGGAACCGAGTTCTTGAACCCTCAATTGATATTCGCATCATTCATATTTGCAATTTCAGATTGCGTGTTTTACCTTCTTGCTTGTGTTCTTCGATTCGCTTGCAGGAAAAGCCTTCTTGGCGAGGTCAATCAAGTTATGCTTGGTTGATAACCAACGGAGCAGTGGTGTAACGGTTGCAGGGTTTGAATCGTGTCTGATTTAAAGCCGGATCGCCAACGTCGAGATCTCCACAAGTCGAACTTACCGGTTACCTCTCGGAAGATCGGGCATGTATCTCATCACATAGTAATGGGTGGGTTAGCACCTCCACGGCCCCTGCCACGGCCTCTGGATGCCATCTGTTTTCAAAGCACAGAAAATGAAGCTCAGTATTATCCAGGACGATGTATACAATAGATAAGTAAATCTGAATTCTCTGGACGAATTCCAATTTCAGAGACTCAGTAAAGCTGACATATCTCGAGATACAGACATCCGATTAAAGTGATCTTTACATGGTTCGAAAGCTTATGAAATTATCTATGACTTTTATTCACAACCCTTTTCCAGATTCTGTCAATAAGTTAGTCAAAAACTGAGCTTAACCGAAACTGTTTCAGAATTCCAGACTGTGCAGTGGCCCCAACTTGGAACAGGTATATCTCTTAGCTCTTAATAGATAATAAGGTGATTCTTGCGGGGCTGGAAAGGTACAGAAGTCTAATTATTCCCAGTAAAATTTCATAAATTTCCCATGAACAGATTTTAAGTTATTTCAGAAACATCCCAGACTGATCCAGAAATCAGCAAAAGGCAGAACCAAGTTTACCCCACCCCCAACTTATATATTCATGATCAAACTTAATATTCTTAACCATGGAACTTGTAGACATGTCTACAAAACTCCAGCACACATTACAAAGATCCAAATCACACATTGTCATAATAACAATTCATCAATCACACAATTGTTCACACCACAAACTAACACTCGACAATACCAAACTCAAATTGACTCACAAACTAATATCGTTCTTATTACATAGGGATTTCCTAATCTTAATTAAGCTTCTCCTAAATCATGGGACGGCCTAGCTCAGCCCTTAGTTCGTCGATCTCCTTATAAGCTTGTTCTTTAAGTTCCTTTTCTATTAGCAACTCATCCTTCAAATCCACCTCATGGAGGGCCAACTCACGGACCAGTCCCACTGTAGCTTGTAAAGTCAAAGATGAATCATCCACAAGTGGCATGGTCCAAACACCCTTATCATGTAAGAAACAGGGAAAGTGCCGGAGTGCACCCTACAACGTCTTATCCGAGCGAAGACCATGGTAGTAGACAAATGCATTGTAGGCGACATCTTCCATACTTGTTTCTACGGTTGCCTGGCTCACTCGGGTGATGAACTTTGACTCCACCTTAGGCTCCTTAGTGGTAGGATCTCTTGTCTTAACCCATAGCTCAGTCTCCTAGTAAGAGTCCATCAATGGATGACTATACTCCTTGCAACGATACTCCAGCGTAGCTTCCCAATCATAGTAATAATTATCCAAGGTTCTTGTCAGCATGTCATGGAAGAAAACATCGGCTTTAGGAACCATGATTTGAAGCTTCGTGGTCCACCCCATGTCTGAATCCTCCATTGGTGTGTCACCGACTCTTGATTCAGCATCGGATATCTCTTGGTCACCATCTACATGGGGCTCCTGGGGTTTGAAACGGGCAATGTACTGAGCAGCGGACAGACGGGGATGAGGAGGCATCTACAAGAATTAGACATAGATTAGATGAAATCAATGTATTTTCACAATAGAATAAGGTAGAAGAAGCATAAAAATTTAGCAATTAACAAGGTGAAAGGAATAAGCATGAAATAAGTGAAGCATGGATGCTAATAACGACCATTCTAACTAGGCTTGCGTCCTACAGTCAACACGGCTCTGATACCAATTTGTCACACCCATTTTTAAGGACAAAAATAGGATGCATAAAAGACTCATGTGCGCCCCAGGATATGATCGCACACACAAGTAGACAAATTACATAGTATCATCACAGTGCTTATTACATAGCGATTAAATATTTAACACATAGTCTTGAACAATAAATAATAGTAACTAGTAGTAGATCTCCAGCGGAAACTCCAAACACAGGGACACGGTTGACTGGTTGACACCAAGACTAGTACTTATTACGATAATCTTCCTCATAATCTTCATCTGTTATGGTGGAAATAGCAAGGGTGAGTCCATGTCGAACTCAACAAGTATAACACAGGGTTCATGAGGCACAAAAGGCTAGACACTGTTTGACTGCGTTTAGCTTTTAATCATCATATAATTAGCAATTAGGTAGCATCAAGATAATCCACTTCCCGTTAATGAACCAATGATCAATTGTAATAATGATAATGAATAGCATTAACATGAGCATAATGATAACAACAGTAATTAAACATGATATAACAATTATGATCAACTATTCTGTAAGAATCCCCAAGGCCGCTCGTATCCGTGAGCACGGCTAGTATACCAGTTTTTAACTTTGCGTAGAGGTGTACACTTTCACTGTGAGTCATGACTTCTAAATGCATGGGTTCGCGACTCCCCAAAACACTGGAAATCATATAAAACCACTTAAAGGTTCGTCTAACAAGTTAGGGCCATTAGATTCACTCGGCAGGCAGATGTAGGAACCCCCTTTTCAAATGGCACACTTCCTTCTCGGCTATACTCATTGACGGGAGGCTGACCTACACCCAACATGTCAAGCCATTCTTACGTCATTTAAGGTAACCACTAACAAGCTAGAAAAGGTCCTTTAAACAACTAAAGACAGAGCCATATAGCCCTCACAGCTATACTGTAAATCCCGGTTATCACTTACAAGTAAGTCCTTATGGAGAGTAACTAGAGCGACAAACAATCAACACAACACAATGCTCTAGACCCCTTTGTCAACAGTATAAAATCATCTTAGTGGTTGTCAAATTACAAGATCATTGTTCATAATTAAGCACTAGCAATAGCTACCCAAATGCATAACCCATAGGTTGACAAGGAATCAAGATAGCAATCACTAAGTTATAATCTCTAAGGTTATCAAGGAAAACACATGCGTATGTATGATAATTTTAGTGAATAGGTAACAAGGATAGTCCCATGTTATACTTGCCTTGATCAAAGCTTTCCTGATGATACTGCTGGTTTGGCTCAAAATAATACTCCTGATCATCCAGAAACTGCTCACCGTCTATACTCGATCATCAAGCATCAACACACAATCATCCGAGCAATCTGACACGAGGCAAACAAAGAAACATAGTTAGAACAGTACACAAACAGTAGCAAAACAGTATAAAAAGTTTGTAAAACTCTTCTACACATTCCTACGATCACACAGACGTAAAGATAACAAAATTCGGAGTTAAAACGTGAAAGTTATGAATTTTCTAAGATTTCCTATAGATAAATAATTACTTAAATATAAACTCAAAAATTAATTTTCCCAAACCTACTGTATAACTATACTAACATGTAGAGCTCGCAAATAAGAACCTAACGCAACTTGAATGGGTCAAATCGGAGTTAAAACGAAGATTTTATGACCAAAACAAGTTTAGTGGCAAAACTGTAAATATCAGAAAACGTATTTTTGATTTACCGAGAAGAAATACGCTTTCAAAATGAAGAAACGTAATTATTGAATGACGCTAAGGACTGCGGGTTCTAATAAGGAGAAGTGCGGGGACTCTTTATGAAATTTACCCCGCGAAGGGGTATCTTCTAATCTCGACCACAGATCTCATATCGGACGGTCATCTTCGTCTTCGGCTTACAGAGAGAGGGGGTGCGGCTGCCGTCTTCATCTCTGGCCGGGGGCCGCCATGGCCGGCTCCCTCATCTCGCCGGAGAGCTTCGGCTCCCCCTATTCCGACCGTGTTTCGCCCCGCATCCAACACCAATCGAGAGAGGAGGTCACCGTGAACCCATCTAAGCAGTTTAGGATAGCTACGACGGTTCGAGGACGAGACGTGGCTCGGGAAGAGCGGCGGCGCCATTGCCGGCACACGGGAAAGCTTCAATCTCGCGATTCATAGCACCGCAACCCAAAAGAAGAGCATGGGGAGGAAGAGAAGAAGGTGGCGAACTCACCAAAGTGGAGAAGAAGGGCGCAAATCCACCAGCAAGCAATGACGACGAACAACCGCAAATTCCTAGGGTTCCAAGCTCCTATGCTCGAATTCACGGGATCAAACTTGGGTTTTTAGATGGAAAAAGGGAAGAGGGGGTCATGGCTTCTCTTTTATAGCACTACTACGTCGCGTTCGGGTAGGAAATCCTGGGTTAGGCGGTGAGGATTCGGTGGATACGGCGCTCGAGTCCGGCTTGGTCACGGCGCAAGGAAGAAGAGAACGCGCTGACAGGCGGGCCCACTGTTCGCCTAAACGGCCGTTTAGTCCGTTTAAACACCGTCTAAACAGTAAACAGAAGTCAACCGTGTTGTTTAGGCCCTAAACGGTGAATTAAACGGTTGGGCCATTTAAACCCGTTTAAACCGTTCAATCTCGTCTAAACGATCTAAACAAAATCAAATTAAACATGATTAAATGAGCTAAGCAACTATTTAATCCATAATTAAATGAATTAAAGGACTACGTCTATCACAATCAACATGAAACTAATTAACATTGTAATTATATGAAGTGTTGTGGGATTTAGATTTCTTTCAACAAGATTATTTGGTAGAATATTTGATTTTTACATGTGTAAATATGTATAAGTTCTAGTAAATTTTATTTTTACCTACATAAATTTGTATATTTTATTGTTATTGTACAAAACAGTTTAGGCCGTTTAACTCCGTTTAAACACCGTTTAAACGGTCTAAACGCTAAACGAAGGGTAACCGACTGTTTACCATTTAGCGTTTAGGAAAACATTGGGCGGGCCCGGCTCGTCAGTGATGCCAGAGAGAGACGAGCGCGTGCAACATCATTTAAAGAGATTTGCAAATCCAAATCAAATAAAATAAAAACCACACCACATAATAAAATAAATGCAACATCATGAATGCATCATCAAGTATTCCATCTAAAATTTTAAATTTTAATTCCCCATTAATTATTATCTAAATTATTTAAATTCATACCAAACCTCTTTTAACTCTAATTTTTCTTCTAATTCTCAATTTTAAAATTTTTGGGTGTTATAGGGCTGCCGGCGGCGACGTGGTGGTCCAATGAAAAAGCTAAGAGGTCCTACAGCTCCAGGAGGCTACGACGAGCATCAACGGCTGGCCCTCGATGCGTGGGGCGGCGGAAAACTGCCAACATGGCTGCACCACGGTGGCGCTTTGGGAGCACGGCGGCTCTGACAGAGCGGGGTGCTCGGCGGCTCTCCTCCTCCCTCTCCCTCTCCTTGCGCGCGATGCGTTCCAAGATCCTGCGAAAGGTCCAGCGCCCCCACCCCTATCTCTACTAGAGGGCATCGAAGGGAACGGCCCTGCCATGGCCATGCTCTGGCCATGGTGGGCGTGCTGTGTGCTTGTGCGCGCGGCCGGCGTTCCCGAGCCTTTGGTGGCTCGGTGTCGCCGTGCGAACCTGTGCGAAGTGCGCGCACATGTGCAGTGCTCGATGGCATACCAAGACGCCGCCCTTGGCCTCTCAAGAGGATGAACGCAGCGGCACCATGGCGGCTACATGCGCGGTGACTAGGAGGGCATGGCTCGATTACTCACCGGTGGGCTCGGGGTGGATGGGGTGGTGGTGCAGTGAAGGGTTGAAGCCGTGGCGCCGGGAAGCAGTGCCATGCAGAGCCTATCACCTCTGTGCGAAGACAAAAGCGCCTCCCCCGTCTCTAGCTCCGGTGACACGGGCGGCTCCGGCTTTCGGCCTTCTCCTCCGCCTCCTTCCTCTCTTTCTCCCCTTCTCTCTCAGGCGTGGTGTGGGCCGATGCAAAACCATAGGGTGGCAGCGGTAAGCGGGAAGGGGCTAGGGCTCCCGAGGTGCTCCCTTTTATAGAGAGGCGGCGACCACGGTGGTGTGGGCACCCGATCGGTGGCTGGGAATGGAGGGGTACGTTGTTGACGGTCCTTAAGTATCAAATATAATTGTCAACTAAACATGGAAAAGGATCAATATGCACCAAACATCTAGAATTAGGGTTTTATCTGACAGAATTTCACGAGTTTTGGTGTTTATCTATTTCTGCAGGGAGTTATCAGATAATATGGAAAAGAGGTCCACATGTCGGGTTAATGACGGGAAAATTACTTGGCACGCAATTATCTTACATCTAGAAGACTCCAGAAGCCACAGGAACGAACGGGAGCCGTAATGGGCCAGGACACAGGGCGCCCGCCCTGTGCCCTAGGGCGCCCGCCCTGCCCCTCGGGCCAATCAGCTTCTGCCTCGCGGATTATGCTCCACTGCCTCTCTAGATCAAGGAAAACCGTCCGTTCTAAGTCGGTTTGATCCGACGGTCCAGATTCATTTGAAAGGGCTATATAAGCAAGGCACCACCACCCCAGGGGAGAGGAGAAATCATTATCAGAGGAAGCCAGAAAAGTTAGGGTTTAGGAAGTTCTCTCCCGCAGAGAATTAGAAGCAGCTACTCCATTGTTCTTCAAGTCTTATCCGCAGTCCGCTCCCCTAGAGCCCCGCGGCCGTTTCGAATCAAGGGGTTGACGTCGCCTGCAGTGACTGCCACAGTGACGCCATTGGCGCCCTTTTGACCGCACCAGCTCGGAATCAACCGCTTGGGCGCTGCCACTCCACGCCAGGGCACCCCGAACCCTAGCCCCAGCACCCTTGATCGCCTCCACGTATGTTGACACTTACTAACACCACTTAAATACTAGGTTGTCATCCCCAGCATGGTGCCAGAGTGTACATAGGTATTTATAAATGTAAAGGGCTCTTTAGAAGATAATCTATTCTATCCGCAACCGCACAGATAAAATACCTCATTGTAGCATTTCACCAGGAAAAGTATTCCGGGTATCGTTATTTATATTTTGCTTAAGAGAACGGTGAAAGCAGGTGTAGAATGACATAGACTAGAGATCAACTTTGCTAAACATGATTACTAATGAGAAACTCGTCACACAGTCACTTGCTTTGGCAGGGGGTAAGCCATAAATAAAGATAATGAATTATAAGCTCATGGGTAAATAACACAGCGATTAGAAATAGACTACTCCATATTGATATAAGGTGACGTCGGATTAGCTAGAGAATGGATTCTAAGTATCTACTATCTACTAAGTCACAATCTACTCTAAACATTCTACAAGATCATATATAGCATAAAAGACTCTTTATTTATGTATAAGGAACATTGCTAAAGTAAATCAGAACATAGTAAGACTTACTCCGCAATACAAATTCTGCCTGTCCTATCAACGGAGGGTGGACTATATAAGAATCAACGAAGCTGTCACTATCACGAACTACCACACAACCCGGCCAATAGGATACATTTGCAGGTAAATAATATCTAAGCACCACGCCCACATATGATCTACCACTTAACTCCCTCGAGGTAAGAGCTAAGCGCTTTGCAAACTCATACATAAACTCATTATCAATCATAACTATATCAATTATAGAACTAGAGTAAACTAAGAACATAATAAACAGAGACATAATGCAATTAGAATAAAGTAGTAGAGAATGATATGAAATAATACCAATCTTTATTGATGAAGATCCGAAATCCAGAGCTTGAATGCTCTACTTCTCTACGTCCATTTGTCCCTCAGTGCGGCGGGTGGCGTAGGCGGACGACCAAGGGTGGCTCGACTGCCTGGGATTACCTCAGGCGCCGGCGCTCTGCCCTGCTTCAGTGGGGGAAAACAGAGGAATGTGAGGTGAGGTGGGGGATGATGGTGGGGCCTAGGCGTCAGCGGCTGCAGGCAGGGAAGGCGACGTCGCGCGCGCGTCGCGATGCGAGGTCGAGCGGGCCATCGCTCGGGTGGGCTGATCGGGGTGCTGGGCCAAGGCGGCGTGGGGGTTGGGCCAGGCCGCATGCTAGCGTGCGGGCGCGCGGTTGGGCCGGCCCGCGACGTAGATTGCGAGGTGGATTGGCTTGCTGGGCTGGCTCGTGTGCACACTGGCGGCAATGCCAGCGGCCGTAAGCTAGGCCTGGCTGGGCTACCTAGGCCGATTTGGCCTTTTCTTTTCCCCCTTCCTTTCTAAGCTTTTCTATTTCATTCTCCACCATACTAACTAATCCAAAGGCAGCTACATGTATATACATGTGTGCCAAGTATGTATACACCCTTAGGGGTAGTCCACTAGAGTCTAGGGTTGGTGGGTCCGAGTCCAAGGGTAGGCACTTAGGGGTTAATTAATTAGCAAGATTATTTATATATAAAAGAAGGTGTTGATTTTATTAGCAATACATAAAATCAAATAAGAAACAACTCACTAGTAATTAATTAAATGTGAATGCTCTACTTTGCTATGTAGGTGCTACTTGTGCAACTACATGAGTGTTTTTCCTATATGACACTCACCAAACATGGGCATGTTTGCAAAAAAAATTACAGTTGCGATTTTTGGGATTTTGGAAAAACTAGGATGTTACAGAAAGCCTAAGTTTGGTTTTGGTAATTAATCACACCAAGTTGCTAATGCCATGTGTTAAGTAGTTTAAGTTAGGCATAAGCAACACATGTGATGAAGGTGCATGTGGCATGGAGTGGTGGCCACAAGATCACAAAGAGATGGTGCATGGACATGAAATGATGGTCATGGTGATCAAGCATGTGGAGATGGACATGGAACAAAGTGATCAAGGCAAAGGTATAATCATAGGGTTTGCTTTTGCCGGTCTAAGATGAGTAGAGAAGTGATTGACCGGGTTTAGGATCGATAGCCGACTATCAAGAGGGGCAATCACGGTTAGCTCGTGGATCAAGTGTTACTAGGTCATCTTCTTGAGCATATGCATTAGGATCTAGTAGAGAGCTAACATATCGCCTTGAAAAATGATTGTGAAAATGCTAACACACATGCACATGGTGATTTTCACATGATGGTGTTGGCACATTTGCGAAGGCAGCGGTGTTTGAGCGGTAGTGAGGGGTTTGGGGTTTTCGGGGAAATGAAATACCTATTTTTTATTGCACCGGAGGTTGAAAAATGGTGAAATCACAGAGGTGTTTCATGAGCTAAAACATGTGTTTTAGTGATACACATATGGATAGTAGCTCATAAGTGACAAGGGCGATCAAGCGGAACAAGAAAACAACGAATATTCGTTGAGTTATGAGCAACAGACGCTGGCGCCGCGTGCAACAAACGTGGGCACACAGCGTCTGACGCTAAACCCTAGCTGAGGGGGTTGGCGTGAGCGCGATAGACATGCGGACGCTCACGCGATAGACACAGGCGTCAATGTCTGTCCGCGGTGGTGTCAACGGCTGTGCGAGCAAGCGTGGGCGACAGACGTGGCGGCGCGTCTGACGTGCGTCCGTCGGACACGTCTATCGGCTCGGAGCGTCAACATGCTCTCTGGACCACGTCTGTTGTAGGCGACAAATGCTAGGTCACGAGCGTCGAGTGCGTCTGACGCTCACACGGCGGACACGTCTGACGGTCCAGGCACAAAACGGCGTCTCTAGACTGCGTCTGTCGCGGGCGACAGACGCTGGGTCATGAGCGTCGGACGCGTCTGACGCTGAGGAATTTGATCGTTGAGTTCAAGCGCGTATGACACGTGGCGGCCGTAGGAGCGACGGACGTGCCTGTAGCGTCTGTCGGCTTGGCGACAGACGCTACTGTGCAGTGTCTGTCACCCCCCCAAAATCGTCCAGTGAAGTTGATAACAGCTAGCTCTTGAGTGAAACAATATAAATAAGAGGTGGCCGGCCCTTGGGGTTTGCTCTTGCACATTTGAGATATTGAGGCACACTTTGAGCTAGAGAACACTCCCTCCACTCATCTCCTTGCTTGGTTGCATACTCTAGAGAGATTGAGTGAGATTCAAGTGCATTGCATTGAGAGTTGCATCTAGTGGCACTTGATCTTCATGCTTGTTGTGGATTGCTTGTTACTCTTGGGTGTTTCCCAACACCCTAGACAGCTTGGAGCAGCGGTGGTGCTGAGCTCGACCTTGGAGATTGTTTCGAGCCTCACCAAGTTGATTGTGAGGGGTTCTTGAGCCTTCCTCGTGGGAGTTCACGAATTGGCTACTCTAGTGAAGCACGTGGCTTGGAGGATCCCCATCTTGTGAGTGGATGTGCGGCACCCGTTGAGGGTTCAACTCTTGATAGTTGATTAGCTCCTGATCCATCAAGTGGGTGAATCGCCACAACGAGGAGTAGCTTGCCGAGAAACAAGTGAACCTCGGTAAACAATATTGTGTCATCTCTTTGCCGAGGATTTCTCTTGTGATTGCTCATTGTGATTGATTCTTCGAGTGCATTGCTTCTCTACATCGTTGGTATAAGAATCAAGTCACTTGCTCCTTACTTTCTTGTACTAGTCCTTGTGTAGTTTGCTTAGTGTAGTCTTTATCACATAGGAGTAAGTAGCTTAGTGACTTAGCCTTGTTGGTGTGTATTAGAGATCGTAGCCTTGCTTCACTAGAATTGTATAGGTGGCTTGCATAGTGTAGTTGAGCTAGTGCTAGAATTAGCTTAGCCATCTTTTATACTAATGTGGTTGTTTAGTGAAGCTTGTAGATTTTTAAATAGGCTATTCACCCCCCTTCTAGCCATTTGGACCTTACAGACTCGTGATGCCGCCTTTGTCCGCCATCATCGCGATGCGCCATCGTAGGTCACCGCGGTGGGCGTCTAGCGCGTTTGCGACGCCGACCGTTGGAGCCACGCCCTCGCTGCGACCTCCTCCATCCCGGCCCAATCACCTGCCTCTCCAAGCTGGCCACACCTACATTGCCACAGCCGTGTCGTCAACCCTCTCCGCCTCAACACCATGGCATGGAGCCTCGTCAAGCTAGCCGTGACCGTGGCGTCAACCCATGTTGCCCTACCGTCACTGCACTGTCGCGGCCTCTACCTCAGCCTGAGCATCCCATATCGTCTAGCTGAGCACCTGGAACATCGCAGCCAGCCACAATGACTGTGACCTCCTTCGCCTTCGTTCCACAGCGTCCGAACCTTGCTGGCCTTCTTTCGCCCACGACCACAATGTTGGGCGCCCTCACCACGCCGTCTCCCTACACAACACTCCTTCCTTGAGCCACTACCGGCAAGGAGCCATGCCAAGCCTCCCCACCAATGCCACGGTGCAAAGTCGCCCCTACGCTACGCCTCTGCTACCTGCGACGCCGCCTCTGCCGCCTCGTTCACAGCAACAGCAGCACCTCACCTTCGTCAGCCGTGCCTCCACTCCTCACCACCGAGGACCTACGCCAAGAGGACCTATGCCAAGCAGACCTGTGCCTCCACTGTCGTGCCACCATTGAGGCCATGACATCAATGTCCATGCCATCCGACTCCTTCACCGACACGCCCTACCTTGCCCCTGCGATGTCGTCCACACCATCGTTCTCCACTTTCGCTCTCGTCGAGCAGCGACTGTGTCGCCCCGTCTCACTGACATGCCACCTCAGCCACGCCTTTCCTGTCCACTGAGCTAGGAACATCACCGCTACAGCGCTGCTCGCCAGGCCAGCAGCCTGAGCTGCACTTCTATGACACCGACGTGCGTCAACGCCATGCCTCGGTCTGCCACCATGCTGCATCCATGACCTCCACTGCCCCTACATCACCTACTGCCATACCTTGCCAAAGGACAGCAATCACCGCCGGTGAGCCTCCAAGGCCAAAGCTTCCACCTTTCCCCCTATTTGTTGTCATTCGTGTTTGAGACCGACCTTCGTGCCACGTTCTACACCTTACAGGAAGGCCACCCCTTGCTTTTTCTTCGGCATGGCTGCCCCGTACCGCGCCACCGAAGCTCCACCACCTCCTAGTCTCCTGCTATCACATCCAGCCAGTAGTAGCCGCGCTCCCGACCACCTGCAGCCACGTTCAGCCAGCCACAGCCAACCAGCAGCTAGCCCTAGCCGACCACAGCCGGCCAACGCTTGCTGCAGCTGGCCGTAGCTCACTCGGACACTTCGCATCGAGCCTTGCCTCCCCTGCCATCATCAAGATCGAGCCTTTCAACCCCATCGACGCCATCCTCGATGTCGACAAAACTCTTGCATTTCCTTTCATTTCATAATTGTCATCTATACTTGTTCATACATGATCTATCTATCAATGCCTGTGCCGTGCCTTCGTGCCGGTCTATCTCATGTACTATGGTGTCTATCTCTTGTGTTATGAAATGTGCTACTCCATTTTGTGGTTTGTGTTGTTGGTATGTTTGTGTGTTGCTTGTTGTCATTTGTGGACCGTGCCTTCGAGCCGGTCGAGGGATCATACCTCGTTCAAATGTTTCAGTGGTGGGTTCATCCCATCATGGCCGTGATGCCGAGCGTAACTCGACCCCTTGTTTTTAGTTGACTTTGTAGTTCCATGATTGTTGGCCCCTCCTATGGCCCTAGGATGTGGCAACCGTGGGCTTGACACTTCCTACCCGCACACGATGAGCCCATCTTTGACCTAGTTCACTGAGGACGAACTAGGGGACAACCATCATGGAATTCACAGAAGCCAACTCGTGTGGGTAAAGCTCATGGGCATGAGTTGCCTCGCTATGGCCATCGGGCTCTACCCCTTTTGCTCTCTTGTTCTCTTTTGCTCTCTCTTGCTCTTTTGTTCTTCCTAACCATCTCGTATGCTTGTGCCACTTAGACCATCGCATTTCTATGTTTCTCACAATGACAACCGCACCGCTATGAACCCTAGGAATAACAAAGTGTCGATTGAGTTGCACATAGGTCGTGGTGCCCTACGAGTGGGTTTGGATCATGGGGTCGTGTCTCCTATCTTCCAACCTTCGTCCGTTCCATGATGAGTTGGTCAAAAGAGTGCGGATTCCATTCTTCTCTCCTCTCTTGTTCTCAATTCTCATCGATCTAGTAAGATGTGGATTGAGCCCTTTGCTTATTTGGTGTTTACTGCTCTCTTGATTCCATTCCTTTGATTCCCGTTGTTTGCTATGGCGAGTGGATCAAAGGAAGTTGAATCCCGAATCCCCCTCTTTTGGTTCTGTCGTGCTTAAGCCCTTGTATGCTTATACCTATTTAGACCATAGCATTTCTTTTGTTCTTATGGTGACAACAGCACCGCTTAGAACCCTAGGGATGTCTTAGTGCATTTAGTGCACCTAGGTCATGGTACCCTACAAGTAGTTTGGGCACTCATGTTCTCTTGTGTGTCGCTCCCTTCAATGCCCCATCTCCTGCCATAGTGTGTGGATTGGAAGAAGTACACCACCTCCCTTCTCTTCTCTCCCCTATTCCACCCTATCTTCGTTCTCATTAATTTTAATGGTGCACGGATTGAGAGAGACCAGGACGGCTTCCTTTTCCCCTTAGCCCACTCTGTTCGATCTCGTCTTTAACCATGATGATTGGATCAAAGATCGGACTATCACTTCTAGTTGGTGAAGTTAGCGTCTATGCCGTGTTCTCGAAACCCTATGAGTCAACACGATCGACCATTAGAGTGTCGTCTCTACCAAGGATGTGACATGGACATGCCTAGCTGACTTTCTTGCTTGCCCCTTTTTAAGCCTGAGGAAAATGGACTCGCTTCGTGAGGGCTAGCCTTGTTTTTCATGCTATTTGCTTGAGTTGAGCTAGGGTCTTGGCCATTATTCTTGAGTCCATATAGGTCAACACAGTTGGCCTGAGAAGTACTAGCTAGGCTGTGACTTGAGCTTGTGCTTAGCAAACAACCACATCTGCCTCTTTTGGCCCAAGGATCAGAAGTCTTCCACTAGGGCCAAGTCTTTTCCCCCTTGGTGTTCTTTTGGTGTTGTTTGATCTTCTATGTCTTGTTGCCTCTTTAGAGTATTGATTGCTCCTTGCTTTGTTTGTCGTTCGGATGAGGTAGTTGCATTGGGGATAACACGGATCGAACTGGAAGCCGATGGAGCAAGGAGACACAAACGATAGCAGGACTTTGAGGAGAATGACTATGAGAACACTGAGGATCTTGGAGTTGGCCAATCAATAGGTGCCATGTCCCACCCAACCTCATAGAATCCTATTAGGCATGCAATAATATAGCTGCTAGTGCTTTATTTTATGCAATTAAACTGTGATAGGTTGCATGGTAGAATTGCCTAAAAGCCTTTACCTTAACACAACCTTTACCCCTGCACACCAGCTGATAGGCTAGATGCTCGCTTACTACTTACTACTGCTTCTACTATGCATTATATCTATGATGTGATGCTTGGTGGAGGATTGTTTGTGAGTGGCTAAGGCACATGGTGCTGCTAAAACTGGTGATACCTTGGGGAGATCTTAGCGTGCGTTTTGGGTGTGTGGTGAGGGTTGAGTCGACCAGATAGGATCTTACGACGAGTCTTGCCAGGAGGTGCGACCTGGGCGTCCCCTACGAAAGGTACCTATGGTGGGTACATGTGAGATGAGAAGGTCCCAGGGTGGAGTGTCTCTATGGGATGAAGCCTCAGGATGGAGGTGCTGTCGAGGCATGGGGTGTTGGTTTTCCCCTTTGAGAATATATCCCGTCTGATCCCCCTAAGGACTGGTATGTCGAGAGAACAGGATCATTGGACCCTACGTGCACACCACTCATTCCTGAATGGGCGGGGGACGAATGCTGACCAGCTAGGATGGTGCCACTACTACTAGGTTGTTAGCAGATAGTGTAGGGAGATACGAGCATGGGACCCACACCCTCCTAAGATAGCGTAGTGACCTTTGGGGGCTCGATACTACGTCTCATAGTCTTAGCGTGCTGGTAGACTCTAGGGTGGCCTAGGGCTGAGTGGTAGGGTGGCATCGCACCGATTGGAAGGTAGCCCAGTATTAGCCTAGGCACGGTACCACCGATGATGGTGATCTTGTGGTTCCAGGTGTACAAGCTCTGTAGAGTTGATCGATCTATACGTATAGCCGCATCCTCGGATATGGACACTCCTATGACCTATGCTTGCCTTGATTAGTGAGTGGAGTCCTTTCTTCTCTTCCCCCTAGGTTGTTGTTGGTTTTCAGCACTGGTCGTTGAGGCAAGTCATGAGAGGGAGTCATCTTTGTCTCCTAGAGAGTGAGAGTGTGGTGTGATGTGTGTGATGGGATGGGTGAACATGTGCATGAGATGGGTTAAAACTTGATAAACTATTATAAAATATTGATGAACATGCATAGGAAAACTATAGCCATAAATAGGCCTTTTGCTCTACCCTTGCATTCCACTTACCACAAAGCAAACGCAAAACATAGGGTGGGAGCCAGTGGCTAGTACAAATCGTACTAAAAGATATTTGGTAGGTACAGATGTCATCTACAATGACAACAATGGAGGGTAGAAGGATTTGGTGGTCTCGTTCCTACGCTCAAGTTTGGTTGAGGAGATGAAGTCTACGCCCACTGACTCTCTACACCGACTCTGATGATTGCCCGTGAAGGAGGAGCCTTCACCCGCCGACACGCTACTTCTACTCTAATGTTGTTTTGTGTGCATTTCCGCTAGTTTACATTGTACTTAGGTGTGACATCAAGTGCTGTATAAACTTGTAAATTCTATGATGTATGAACTTTGGTATCAACTGAAGAATGATAATGTGACAGCTTAGTTTTCCTGGACTATCACATTATGAAGTAATCTATGGATTTCCCTTCGAGGAAATCATGGATCATTTCAGACATCCTCACCCCTCACTTGTAACAGACACCACAAGAGAAACTTCTCTATGCTCAAGATGTAGTCTTAGTGTGTGCTTTAGTGGGAGTTAGAGTGAAGAGGAGCTCTTCCTAG
>CM039613.1:39434321-39602563 GCA_022457205.1 Saccharum spontaneum | reverse complement strand
CGGAATTCGGAAGCACGCGCTGCGCTGCGCGCATCACGGTGGAGGAAAGGATCTGATAGAGAAATGGCTGGATTTGTTAATGATTTGCACTCCGGCAGCGACGGGGCCCGGCCTCAGCCGACTAGCTGGTGTCCCCCGAACCAACGGCACCACCATCGCGCCTGGCCCCCAGCCCCAGCTAGCTAGCGCAGCAGCGGTGATCATGCTCCATCGTCACGCCACGCCACGCCACAGCCATACAGCTAGCCAACGATGCCATTCTATCCTCCTCCAGGCTCCAGGCACTAATCGATGATTCCATTCGCGTGCCTGCTGCCCTCGGCCCGGTGGCTGCTTTGCCTCATCGCTGTGGCCTGGCGGAGCAGGAGATCGACGGAAGGCCCACTGGCCGGCGGGCATTAATGTAACGTCTGATGGGAGAGGCTCAAGGAAGCGCGTACAATACGCCACTGATTATTGGCCACTGACCAGCTGATGGACGGAGACGACAAGGACAGCAAGGGCTACGCACTATGAGCAAAGCAAATGATATAGCCATAAGGATTTTTACAGCGTTCTCTTAGCCATACAGTAGTTAGCTCTTCATTATTAATACATAGTCAACTTATCTCTTTTATAAAGTTTCTCACTTCGTGTGTCTAAGCCTTCTCTTCTCTCTCCTTCCCTCGACCTCAGCATTCAGCCGGACTTACCACGTGCTATTGTACTTACTCTAATGCGTACCAGGAGCAGGTACATTCAGACCAGGACCGATCTGCACCAGACGAGTCACACTAGCTAGTACAGTACAGATGCATATAGCTGCGCTCATAAATTATTTGGTCAATTAGCCTCATCAAAGCATGCACATTAACTAACTATAATTCCATAGTCCATATGGTAGATACTCTCTCTGTCCCTGAATAAATAAATTTCTGAAATCCGTACTAGTCAAACTATCTCAACTTTGACTAACTTTATACAAAAGAGTAACAACTTCTAGGACATAAAATGAGCACATTATAAAAATATATTCTATTATATACATAATGATACTAATTTGAAGTCATAAATGCAGGTTTTTGTACAAATTTGACCAAAGTTTAAAATTTTGACTTAAGATAACTCTAGAAATTTATTTAATCAGAGGCAGAGGAGTACGTAGCTGTGCGCTAAGAGCAACTCCAACAAAGACATATCTAGGTTCTCAAACTCAAATGTGAGAGGCTGGGCACTTGGGTCAAAAACACAGCTCCAACAGAACCTCTATTTAGATCCTCTCCCGTTGCCACGCAGAGAGCTTGACTCAACGAGCGCTCTCGCTGACAATATGGTGCTACAGTACACATGTGCTAATGATGGATTAATTAGGCTTAATAGATTCGTCGCGGGAATTAGTCACGGTTTCTGTAGTTAGTTTTATTATTAGTATCCGAACACCCGATGTGACATCTAATATGATACCTGATGTGACACCTCCTAAACATTAGTCCCTGAATCAAACATCCCAGTGTGGACCGCGAGGAAGGATAATATGATAGGTTTGTTTTACTTAATCACTAGTTTTATCTTAGGAAGATAAAGTTGTTTCCTGTTGTGGACATAGGGTAGTTTTTTCTATATATTACTGGACTTGGTATATAGAGAGATACTGTTTCTGTAGAAATTAAGCAGCGGTCCAAGTCAAATACCTTTTTCAACGACATCCCTACGTGGTACGTGCAGTCCGCAGGGCTGTTGGAAATTAGTTGCTTGCTAGTACCGCGCAACAACCCCTCGAAGTCGCAGTCGCAGCTATAATGAACAGTGAGTGACAAACTGACAAAATGTACTATTATCTTTATGGATAATGATCTAGAGAGAGCTAAAAACATAAAGTTTCTGCTTTGTGCTTTTGAACAATTATCAGGACTTAAGATCAATTTTCATAAGAGTGAATTATTCTGCTATGGTGCAGCCAAAGCCACTCAACTTGAATTTACACAAATGTTTGGGTGCAATGTAGGATCCTTCCCGTTCACATACCTAGGAATTTCTATGTACCATAAAAAACTTTTGAATAAAGACTGGAAACATATTGAGGAAAGATTTCAAAAAAGACTCAGTTGTTGGAGGGGCAAGATGTTATCAGTAGGAGGGAGGCTTGTTCTAATCAATTCTGTTTTAAGTAGTCTCCCAATGTTCATGTTATCCTTTTTTAAAGTTCCAAAAGGGGTTTTAAAGAAACTAGATTACTATAGATCACGGTTTTTTGGCAGAGTGATGAACATAAGAAAAAATATAGATTGACTAAGTGGGAAGTAGTTTGCACACCGAAAGACCAAGGGGGGCTGGGGGTCCTAAATTTAGAAACTCACAGCAAGTGTCTCCTTAGCAAATGGTTGTTTAATCTATTAAATGAAGATGGGGTTTGGCAGCAATTGCTTAGGAATAAATACCTAAGGAATAAAAGCTTGACACAGGTTCAACACATGCCCGGGGATTCTCAATTTTGGGCTGGCCTTATGAAGGTCAAGACGGAGTTTCTCTCATTGGGCAAGTTTGATCTAGGTGACGGTTCTCAAGTGTGATTTTGGGAAGATTCGTGGATAAGAGCGCGTCCACTAAAATCGCTCTTTCCCGCACTTTATAATATTGTGAGAAAGAAGAATGCATCGGTAAGTTCAGTAATGTCTACGATACCATTAAATGTAGCCTTTAGGAGATCTCTGACAGGTGTTAATTTGCAAGCATGGCACAATGTTGTGGCCATGGTGGCAAATATACAATTAACTAATCAGAGGGACCGCTTTGTGTGGAGGTTACATCAGAATGAGTTGTTTACTGTCAAATCGATGTATAGAGCTCTTTTAGGAACATAAGTCATGCCTTTTAATACGTTTATTTGGAAACTGAAACTACCTCTCAAAATCAAAGTTTTCATGTGGTACTTGTACAAGGGAGTGATTTTAACCAAAGACAATTTAGTAAGACGGCAGTGGCAAGGGGATAGAAAATGTTGTTTTTGTTCCCCAATGAGTCTATTCAACACCTTTTTTTGACTGCCATTTTGCTAAGTTTATTTGGAGAATTGTTTAGGTTTCTTTCAATTTACCACCGCCAACCAGTGTACACAATATTTTTATAGGCTGGTTAGAGGGGATAAATAGGAAACTGAAATCTCAGATCATTGTAGGTGCAAGTGCTCTCTGTTGGGCGGTTTGGTTAACCAGAAACGATATAGTTTTTAACAAGATTGGAGCACCATCTTACTTGCAGGCTATCTGTTACAGAAGGAGGAGGATTGCCATTTGATGAAGATGGGGTGTAAGACCATTGAGATAGTTGCAATGGAAGTATTTGCTAGACACGGTTGGAGGTTTAGAAATAGACTCCCTAGCTTGTTGGAGTATGTATTAGGCCCATGAGGCTAAGGCCCATGTGGCCCATGTATGGTTACTATATAGCTACCCTTCTAGGGTTAGCCAAATCAATAGAATCTCGAACCTTAACATGGTATCAGCAGCCTAGTTTTCTCTTCCTCCCTTCCCACCCGCCGCCACCACCTGGTTGTCGGCTGGTCAGCCGCCGCCGCAGCCATGGCCGGCCACCCCACTCCCCCTCCCTCCTACTATGCCTACTTCCCCTCCCTTTCCTCCACATCCTGGGCCCAGGTCGCCTCCCGCTCTTCTCTAGGCACCGGCGGACCACAGGGCGTGCCCGCTGCCGGTGCCCTGGCCGCCACGCCCGCGGCACCGGGCAGCGGTGCCCCACCCGCGCCCGGCCTGCCTGCGGGATCCGGTGAGGTCGCCCCCTCCCCTCTGGCGCCCGTTCAGCCACTGGCTACTGCTGGCATCCGCCCGCCCGTCGAGCAGCCGCTCCGGCCGGTTCCCCACCCCGCCATCCCCACTTCTGGTGATGCTCTGGCCCTCCACTCCTCTTCCCCTGCCGCGGATCCAGCACCCCTCGAGGATCCTCTGGCTAGCGTCTGCCCCAGACAGCCAGCCACCGCCCTCCCCTCTGCTGATGGTGCCCTGGCCGCTCCCGCGTAGTCCGGCCTCGGCCTCCCTTCACTGCTGGCGCCTCTGATCCTCGGTGGTACCGCCGGTTCTCTTCCCACCGCTCCTTCGTCGGGTCCGGACTCCGCCCTCACCACCGCCCTCGTCGCTGCCCGAGCTGCTACCGCGGAGGGGCAGGCTCGTGTGCGCGCGGCAGCTCTCGTGTGGGAGCGCGAGCGCGACGCGGCCGACGCCCTGGCTCGCTAGATTGCCGAGGCGGAGCAGCTCCTCGTTCCCCCCGCCTCCCGGGACGTTGGTGCCACCTCCTCTGCCTCGCCGGGGCGCCCCATCTCCTACACCACCGTCCTCTAGCATGACCCGGGTGACCCGCTCATGGCCCAGCTCCATTACCAGGCCGGGGGGGTCCAGAACATTCGCCTTCTCGTCCCGGTCGTCCTCGAGCCGGAGTCACCCTCCTACGCCCGCTAGCGGGATCTGGTGGTTCTCACTCTTCGCCGCTATACCCTCGACGACCACGTCCTCGTCGACGCCTCGGTCGCCGTCCAAACGCCGTCGTGGCTCCGTCTCGACAGCATCGTCCTCTCCTGGATCCTGGGGACGATCTCTCTGGACCTCCACAACCTCGTCCGCACCTCCCCTGACGCGCGCCGGGCGTGGCTTGCCCTTGAGGGCCAGTTCCTGGGCAACGCCGAGGCCCGAGCTCTGCGTCTCGACGCGAGCTTCCGCACCTTCGTCCAAGGTGACCTCTCCGTCGGTGAGTTCTGCCGTCGGATGAAGGGCATGGCGGACTCCCTTGGCGACCTCGGCTGGCCCGTGGAGGATCGCATCTTGGTCCTCAACGTCCTTCGCGGGCTCAGCGACCACTACGCCCACCTCCGGACGTGGATCACCCGTCAGCGGCCCTTCCCCACCTTCCTGGAGGTCCGTGACGATCTCGTCATGGAGGAGCTCACGCAGGGCCTCCAGCCGGGATCCACCACTTCCACGGGGTCCTCGTCCTCCTCGACGGCCCTGGCTGCTACTTCGCCGTGTCCATCTGCTCCACCGCGGTGGACTGGTCCACCGACACCGTCTCTCCTGGGTCCTCCTCCCTCCGGGCCGAGCGGAGGTGGGGGGTCGTGGTGGTCGTCGTCGCCGCGGAGGGGACCGTGGGGGTGGCCGGGGGGGTCACCCCCAGGCTCCGGCACTGGGTGGGCCACAGGGGGGGCACCATGGCCTTCGTTCCAGAACCCATGGTCCGGTCGCATCTCCATGTGGCCCTACCATGCCACTAGGATCGACACTCGTCCACCGGTGGCCATGCTCACCGGAGCTCCTCCTGCTGGTCCTCCACCCGGCGCCTTCCCTGCTACGCCGTGGGTTCCACCCTCCGGGACTCCACCGAGGGTCGCCGGCTGAGACCAGGCGGCCCTGGCTCGCTCGTTCAGCACCATGGGCCTGACACCTCCGGTCGGACCCGAGTGGATCGCTGATTCGGGGGCCACCTACCACACCACTCCTGACCCCGGTATACTTTCGTCACTCCACTCTCCCTCTTCCTCTCTTCCTTCGTCCATTATGGTCGCAAATGGTTCTTGTATTCCAGTCACGTCTGTGGGTGCCGTCGGCACTCATGGCTCCTTCCGTCTTCCTGATGTCCTTGTTGCTCCTTCTATGGTTCACAACCTTCTTTCTATTCGTTGTTTTACAGCTGACAATTCTTGTTCTGTGGAATTTGACTCTTCTGGTCTTACTGTAAAGGATTTGGCTTCCCGGCGTCCTCTGCTCCGATGTGACAGCACCGGGCCCCTTTACACCCTTCGCTTCCCGGCGGCTCCTTCGTCTTCTTCGCCGCCCGTTTTGTCAGCTGCCTTCTGTTGGGCATTCTTAACGTCATTACCAAAAGTAGACTTAGTTTTCTAATTCTGATAACGGCGCCAAAAATGCCGAACCTATCCCTCATGCCACTTAAGCCAAGTTGTCATCCCCAGCATGACATGAGAGACGCGGTATTGAAATATGCAACTGCTCTTCTAAATAAATAATAAATAAGATCTGCAAGCGCACAGATTAATACCGATGTAGCATTTTAACCGGGAAGTATTCCAGGTATCGTTATTTATATTTTTACCACTGGGAAGGGATTACTAACATCAATGTTGATTATGGAATGGAATATAGGAATGAGTATCAATCATTGCATGTATAAGTGAGAGCATTCATCTATCTCTTGCATACAGGGGTAAGTGTCACATAAAATATAGATAAAGTATGAATGGTGACAAAGATAATTAATCTGATCAGCTAGCCACATATAATAATGATAAGCACCTCAACAGATATTCTAGCAAGTCATTAGCATGGTATTAGGACAAACTACAAGGATATTTCCTAAGTTATTCTTAACTATAAAGTCTAGCATATCATAGTTAGTGCAAGTACACTTGGCAATCATTGCGAAAAAGGACTACGCCCATGCATAGTGATATTATCAAGGAAGATGAGAAACATAGCAATCACTCTCCCGTAATAATGTTGCTCTGCCTGCCTTACACACGGGAGGGGGACTATATAAGAACCAACGAAGCTGTCACCATCGCGGACCACCCCACGATCCGGCATATAAGGTGCAATCGTAGATAAATATGGTCTAAGCACCACGCCTACACAATATTTATCATTTACCCATGGATCCGATGGATAAACGCTATACGATCCTAAACATGTATATAATTCCAATCTAACTAAGCCAAGCGTATAACTACGATAAACTAAGAACAATATAATTGCAAACATAAACAAGTAGAGCATAGTCATAATCAATATATTGAAATAGAACAAAGTTGTATTCATAATATTGAAGAACAAAGATGAACAATGAAGAACAGTAGAGGAATTACCAAGAATCCTCTTGACAGATCCGGAAACCAATCGAAGATTGACTCCTTCTAGTTCTAATCCTATGTAGCTATGCTATACTAGAGATCTAGTTGATGTGGTGGCTCTAGGGCTTGATCAGAGACTCTCCTCCTGAGATTAGGGTTTGAAGAATTGAGAATGAGGGAGTGCCTCCTCCAGGGGCCAGGGGTCCTGCTTATATAGCCCCCTCAAGTGAACGTGGGCCGTCGGATCAAACCGACATTAATCGCACGGTTTTCCTTGATCCCTTAGGTCGGTGGAGCATAATCCGCGAGACGGAGCCTGATTGGCTCTCAGGCTAGGGCGGGCGCCCTGCCTCTGGGCCCGTTCGGCCTCCCGTTCGATCTCGTGGCTTCTGGAGTCTTCTAGATGATAGAAAATCGGTGAACACGTTATTATCTCTATGTAAACCCGACGTGTGGGCCTTTCCTCCGTATTTTCTGATAACCCCCTGCAGAAACAGACAAACACAAAAGCTCGTGGAATTCTGTCAGATAAAACCCTAAGTCTAGGTGTTGGTTGCATTTGGATCCTTTTCTTTATTTATTTGATAACTATATTTGGTACTTAAGGACCGTCAACAAACTCCCCCAAGCTTACCTCTTGCTCGTCCCTGAGCAAGGATAGACTCATTATGGATCAGAAGTTGCTGCAACGCCTTTGAACGTTGACGGTACATATGCTTTTAAATAAGGTCTCATCCCTGAGTTAGAGTAAACTGTCAAGACTTAAAACTTACTGCTTTTTCCTTTCACCATGGGGCTTGCAACCGTCACCTGCATCTTGAGTGGTTAAAAGATAGAACGGTCTAGTCAAACGCCATGTCTCTTATTCTTGATCAGCTATAGCTCTGGAGTTTTTGCAGATTTTTCAAATAAAACTCAGAGATTCCTTGTATGACTCTCTCAGATCTCTCTTTTGTGGTATTTCTGGATCCTTACCAAGGCAGTAATGGTATATGCCTTCTCTCTCAAAGTATGTGGTATTTATGGTATAAGGCGTAGTGACATTGCCTTCTCTCTCACCCTACTCTAATAAGGCTTTGATATCTGGAGCTCATAGGTGGGAGATACAGTATACATACTCATAGAACATTTATTGCATAGTCAAACCATGGATCCAGAGAAACAAGTCAATAAGTCAAATCAAGATGTGCATGTATGGTGAATGAGTGGTGTATGGTGATAACAAAAGTCTAATGCTCTTTTTGAGGGAATACATACCTTTCTTGCTTTTTAAAACTTTTGAGGGAAATGAGATGCTCTATTTTTTTCTCTCTTTTTTTCTCTCAGGTGGGTATCTTGTACCCCTAATTCTACTGTCGGACACTTGTCCATTTTTACCTCTCGTCTCACTTTTTCTTTCTTCGAGGTTCCGAGCACTTGCTCCTTTTTATTTCCTCGTTTTTAGAGCAATCTCCCTCTTTTGAAAATATAGCAAGTGATAGTAGAAATGACTTGAGCGTTAACTTCACAGGGAATAACAGGAATGGGATAATGTTTTTGGCTATTCTCTCCCGGGTCAGGAGTAGAATAATTTTGGGTGAATCTGGAGATGGAAATGAGTGGATATATGTGGATGCGTACTTCCGGAGTAGAAGCAGCATGTATGAGTGAACGTGCAAGTGAATCTTGATTTTAACCACATGACAAGTTCCTAAGGGTCTCTACACAGCTTGACCACACTCAATGCCCATAAGCAGTAAGTAGTAAAAGTGCGGGTCTTATTCTAAAAAGCATGTATATATGGCTGTGGTAGGAATTTAAACTCTCATCATACAGGAACTCATCATGCAACATTTTAAAGATTTTCAAAGATAAAATTCTCCAGAATTCTAGCATCTCTAGGAACAGATAAACAGCAGCTCAACCTTCCCATATCATATCCGCTAACAACTTAGACTTCAGATCAAGTTCTCTTCCCACTAGTTCAGGTTTAGAGCCAGTTTTAAATTATAACAGTTATGTCTAAACTAGAGAGAGAACAAATTTGAAAATTAGGCAGAGCAACTATTCATCATATCCATGCTAGAGTTTTATTTTCAAGATTCAGTTTAGCATAGCTACTTTATTTATTTATTAAACTAAGCAAATATATATAAACACAAAATACTTATTTGGGTTTCCATGATTATGCATCTTTTTATTTTAATAAAGCATAGGTATAAATGTAGATAAAAATACTTATCGGGATAAATGGGGGTGCTCTCCCCCAAGCTGGATCTTGACGTAATTTCTTCTGATGTAGCTAGCAGGTGCAGAGGTGTATTTGAATGTCGGCAGCACCCTGACAGCGATTAGGATGTCCTCTATCTACTAGTCTTCCTGAATTCTGTGGAGCTCAAATAGACAACAAAGCTTCGTGGAACTTGATTAAGCGTTAGCATAAACATCTAGCCTTTATCATGTTTGAGCTTCCTTGATAAATGTCACTCTCTATTTTTATTTTCATTTTTATAGAACAGAAAAAATATATTATTATTATTATTATATTTTTTTTATGCCACCACAGTGAATGTACTTATGGGTTTTATGCCACTCGCATACTCACATGGGGCATACTGTTTTCAACATTTTTTTTAAGACAGAAAAAACATGATTAACTGAGCAATAATTAAAGGGAAAATGATAACTACCAAGTTTACCTCTTGGCATGGCGTTCGGTGTTTTTAAGTCCTCCGAACAGGACTTCTTTTCTTCTTAGTTGTCCTGGGATTTGGGTGGCGTAGACGGTGGTTCCGGCAGCGCCTCCTCTTCTTGTGTACCTGTCTTCACTTTCCATACCCGACTTGGTGCTTCGGTCTCCTGTTGTGTATCCTCGGGCCTTATGACCTCTCCTTCATAGTCTGCCCATACGTCCTTGATGGTTTGCCTCCTTTGGTTACGGTTACGTCGCCTTCTTCTTGTCCTGACCTGCTTAGAATCTTCAACTATATAGTTAGGGTCATTAAAGTAGCGGCGTACCTTCTCAGAGGGGAAATGCATATGGACTTCTCCGGTTCCAATGTAGATGATTGCTTTGACGGTGCCTAGGAACAGTCTTCCTAGGATGATGGGTGGATCGTACTCGTCGTCTCCCATGTCAATGACCTGAAAGTCTGTATGGACAAAATGATCGTTAATTTTAACAGGGACATCGGTTACTATACCTTCGACCTTTCGGGATGTCTGATCTGCCATCTGGAGCTGAGTGTATGTTGGTTTTAAGGGCATGGTCCCGTACAAGAGCTGATAGGTGACTGTGGCCATTATGTTGACGCCTGATCCAGTGTCGCAGAGCACCTTCTGAAAGGAGTATCCATTGATGAGCACTCAATGTTTGGCATACCTGGGTCGTCCTTCTTGTTCAGGAAGGGCGACTTGAGTCGACCATCTTGACCTCCTTGAACTGCAGTGACCATCTTAGCTGATTCGGTCTATCCTTGGTTGTTCTTGTTCTGCTTGTTCCTCCTGTTGGTCCTCTTCCTTGGTTCATGTTGGGGTTGCTCTGGGATTTGTGTAATCTTGTTCTTGAAGGAAAACGACTCCTTCCTCCCCTTGATGTTGAGTTGATCTTCGCAGCGCTGGCGTAGATGACAGCTCCCGAGGTGTTCAGGAATGGCCTTCCCAGAATAACTGGTGACCTCTCATCGGACCCGGTCTCTATCACCACGAAGTCAGCTGGAGCATACGAGGTATCAACTCGGACACACATGTTCTTTAATATTCCTTTAGGAAAGCTTAGTGTCCGATCTGCAAGCTGCAAACACATAGTTGTTTCTGATAAAGGATATGTAAAGAATTTTTCATAGAGTACCCTAGGCATAATGTTGACGCTGGAGCCAAAGTCGCAGAGTGCTTCTGGGAAGTCCACCATGCCGATGGAGATCGGGATGACGGGGCGTCCTGGATCGCCTCTCTTGACTGGCAGAAGGTCATTATGTACTCCGACAGTGGGATTACTCCAATAGTTACCTGCATCAAACATGTCTACAAGATTTGCAGATTCTAATCCTTCTGGTTGTGATGGTATACCGGGGTTAGTAGCAGGAACAGCAGCAGCTATTTGATTTAACTGAGATTCAATCATTTTATTAAAGCTAATTTGGTTTTTGATGGCAGTAGAGAAATTATCCATTCTATTATTTATATTTTCTAGTATTTTATCATTGGATGCCAATTTCTTAGACAAGTTATCCATTAGCTTTCCTTGATTAGACACTAACTCTCTCAGGGGTGGAAAATTATTATTGTTGTTGTAAGAGTTATTACCTTGATAATTACCTGAGTAGTTACCTGAGTAGTTAGGCCTCTGTTGATTCCAACCTTGATTTTGTTGAGGACGGTTGTAGTTGTTGTTGTTGTTGATGTACCTTGCATCCTCAAGCATCTCAGGGCAGTGATTGCCTGAGTGTCCAGTGTCTCCACATTCCTCATAAGTCATGTGAGAGTCATAGACGTTCATGACTTCTCTTTTGTCTCCAGCTTTGTCATCGAGCTTTTTCATGAGTAGGTATAACTTTGCAGACAGCATGTCTACCTCCTTGAGCTGGTGCATACCTCCACCCTTCTTGCGTGTTTGAGTCCTCTCTTCGTTCCAACCTTGGTTGGACGCCATCTTCTCCACAAGGGCTGTAGCTTGTGGTATGGTGAGTGATAGAAATGCGCCTCCAGCTGCAGCATCCATGGTCTCACGAGCACTAGTGATGAGCCCATGATAGAAAGTCTGCATAAGTAGCCAGCTCTCCATTCCATGATGGGGACATTCTAGGATGTAATCTTGAAAGCGCTCCCATGCTTCTGTAACGGATTCATCATGTTGTTGCTGAAAACTTTTAATCTTCCCACGGAGAGCATTGGTCTTGCCCATGGGAAAGAACTTAGCCAGAAAGTTCATAGAGCAGAGTGCCCACGTAGTGTTCTTATCCTTCGTCGCGTAGAACCACTGCTTCGCTCTCCCCAATAGTGAGAATGGGAAAAGGTGAAGTAGTATGGCGTCTCTGGGAACATCTAATAAAGTGAATGTGCTGCAAATCTCTAGGAAGTGTTGGAGATGAGCACTTGCACCTTCGTGCGGCTTCCCACAAAACTGGTTGGCTTGTACCATGTTGATGAGCCCTGGCTTGAG
The DNA here is from genome assembly GCA_022457205.1 of Saccharum spontaneum. NCBI lineage: Eukaryota > Viridiplantae > Streptophyta > Magnoliopsida > Poales > Poaceae > Saccharum > Saccharum spontaneum. Next base: position 39,590,582 of record CM039613.1, on the reverse strand, counting down.
CTCAAAGTTCTTGTCGATGGCCGCGGCAGGTCCAGTGCGGATGTTGTCCGTAGTGGGAGCTGAGAACTCGCGGATCGTCTTGTTCGCCATGGCTGCGAACTCTGTTGACAAATTCCGGATGAAACTTCGGTGGTCTTCTGAATTGGATGAAGTGTTGCGTCGAAGTGTTGACTTCTTGAGCTTGGCTCTTGCCTTTCTGATTAATGCTTCGGGGTTGTCAACAAAATTTTCTGGAAGATGTCCTCTATTCATACATCACCCTGCAAAACAATAAGAATGGAAAAATACAGGGGTAAATCTGTATGGGAGAATTGATGATCTCAATCACTTAATGATGCGAATGATGACTCAAATTCCGTATTCATTCCTTGTTAGTAAATCAACCTTCCCCGGCAACGGTGCCAAAAATGCTTGTTGGGCATTCTTAACGTCATTACCAAAAGTAGACTTAGTTTTCTAATTCTGATAACGGCGCCAAAAATGCCGAACCTATCCCTCATGCCACTTAAGCCAAGTTGTCATCCCCAGCATGACATGAGAGACGCGGTATTGAAATATGCAACTGCTCTTCTAAATAAATAATAAATAAGATCTGCAAGCGCACAGATTAATACCGATGTAGCATTTTAACCGGGAAGTATTCCAGGTATCGTTATTTATATTTTTACCACTGGGAAGGGATTACTAACATAAATGTTGATTATGGAATGGAATATAGGAATGAGTATCAATCATTGCATGTATAAGTGAGAGCATTCATCTATCTCTTGCATACAGGGGTAAGTGTCACATAAAATATAGATAAAGTATGAATGGTGACAAAGATAATTAATCTGATCAGCTAGCCACATATAATAATGATAAGCACCTCAACAGATATTCTAGCAAGTCATTAGCATGGTATTAGGATGAACTACAAGGATATTTCCTAAGTTATTCTTAACTATAAAGTCTAGCATATCATAGTTAGTGCAAGTACACTTGGCAATCATTGCGAAAAAGGACTACGCCCATGCATAGTGATATTATCAAGGAAGATGAGAAACATAGCAATCACTCCCCCGTAATAATGTTGCTCTGCCTGCCTTACACACGGGAGGGGGACTATATAAGAACCAACGAAGCTGTCACCATCGCGGACCACCCCACGATCCGGCATATAAGGTGCAATCGCAGATAAATATGGTCTAAGCACCACACCTACATAATATTTATCATTTACCCATGGATCCGATGGATAAACGCTATACGATCCTAAACATGTATATAATTCCAATCTAACTAAGCCAAGCGTATAACTACGATAAACTAAGAACAATATAATTGCAAACATAAACAAGTAGAGCATAGTCATAATCAATATATTGAAATAGAACAAAGTTGTATTCATAATATTGAAGAACAAAGATGAACAATGAAGAACAGTAGAGGAATTACCAAGAATCCTCTTGACAGATCTGGAAACCAATCGAAGATTGACTCCTTCTAGTTCTAATCCTATGTAGCTATGCTATACTAGAGATCTAGTTGATGTGGTGGCTCTAGGGCTTGATCAGAGACTCTCCTCCTGAGATTAGGGTTTGAAGAATTGAGAATGAGGGAGTGCCTCCTCCAGGGGCCAGGGGTCCTGCTTATATAGCCCCCTCAAGTGAACGTGGGCCGTCGGATCAAACCGACATTAATCGCACGGTTTTCCTTGATCCCTTAGGTCGGTGGAGCATAATCCGCGAGACGGAGCCTGATTGGCTCTCAGGCCAGGGCGGGCGCCCTACGGAGCAGGGCGGGCGCCCTGCCTCCGGGCCCGTTCGGCCTCCCGTTCGATCTCGTGGCTTCTGGAGTCTTTTAGATGATAGAAAATTGGTGAACACGTTATTATCTCTATGTAAACCCGACGTGTGGGCCTTTCCTCCGTATTTTCTGATAACCCCCTGCAGAAACAGACAAACACCAAAACTCGTAGAATTCTGTCAGATAAAACCCTAAGTCTAGGTGTTGGTTGCATTTGGATCCTTTTCTTTATTTATTTGATAACTATATTTGGTACTTAAGGACCGTCAACACCTTCGTCGCTTCTACTTCCTCTACTACCTAGCACCGCCGCCTCGGCCATCCTAGACGTGATGCCCTGATACAGCTCAGTCGTAGCTCCAGTCTTCCATGTACTCGAGCTCATGATGAGCAACTGTGTCATGCATGCCAATTGGGCCGACATGTTCGTCTTCCTTTTTCTAGTTCTTCTTCCCATGTGGCCCGCATTTTTGATCTTGTACATTGCGACCTATGGACATCTCCTGTTCTGAGTCTTTCCGGTTATAAGTACTATCTTGTGGTTGTTGATGATTTTTCGCATTATTCGTGGACATTTCCCCTACGTGCGAAGTCAGATACGTTTACCATGCTCCTTCACTTCTTTACTTGGGTGTCTACACAGTTCGGCCTCACCATCAAGGCCGTCCAGTGTGACAATGGTCGCGAGTTTGATAACTCCACCTCCCGAGCTTTCTTCCTCTCTCACGGTGTTCAGTTGCGCATGTCTTGTCCATACACCTCTTCGCAGAATGGCAAGGCCGAGCAAATGATTCGCACCACCAACGACACCGTGCACACCCTTCTGTTTCAGGCCTCTCTTCCTGCTCGCTTCTGGGCTGAGGGCTTGCACACTTCCACCTACCTCCCCAACCGTCTTCCTTCCACCGCTTGTCCCGCTCCCACGCCACACCACGCCCTCTTCGGTACCCCTCCTCGGTACGATCACCTCCATGTGTTTGGGTGTGCGTGTTACCCCAACACCGCTGCCACTTCTTCCCATAAGCTTGATCCCCGTTCCACTCTGTGTGTCTTCCTCGGGTACTCACCGGATCACAAGGGGTATCGGTGCTTCGACCTCACCTCCCGATGGTCCTCATCTCTCGCCATGTGGTGTTCGATGAGTCCGTTTTTCCCTTCTCCAGCACCACCACCCCTCCGGTCCCTGACCCTCCCTCTCTTTTTCCCGCTGACACGGTGGTCCAGCCACCTCTTCCGTGGTCTCCTACAGGTACCGCTTTGCCGCGCTCTGTGTCGGCCACCTGTCTCGGATCCCCAGCGGGTCCGGGCTCGTCGTCCTCTGGCACGGCCCCGTCCTCTCCGATTGGTGCAGACCCGGGGCCTTCGTCCCCCGCTTCTGCCCGGGGGGGCCGTGCCGGTCGCCGACGCCGGAACCTGCCCCACCACCTCCGTCAAGGTTCGCCGCGCCGGTACGGGTGTACCAGCGCAGGCTGCGACCGCCGCCGCTCGTGGTCCCGTCTCCGCCGGGGACACCAACACCACCGCCGCAGTCCCCGCCGACTCGTGGTGCCCCGCCGGTCTACCACCCGCCGCTTCTTCACCGACACCCACGGTATGTTCACCCGATGATGACACGGCACGCGGCTAGCACACTGCCGCCTCGTGCCCTCGCGGCTTTGACCGGCGACACGGTGATCTCCCCGGTACCCTCTTCCGTCCGCGATGCCCTGTTAGACCCTCACTGGCGCTGTGCGATGGAAGAGGAGTACGCCGCGCTACTCGCCAACCAGACGTGGGAGTTGGTGCCCCGGCCGCCTGGCTCCAACATCGTCACCGGCAAGTGGATCTGGACCGACAAGCACCGGGCCGATGGCTCTCTCGAGCGCTACAAGGCTCGATGGGTCCTCCAGGGTTTCACTCAGCGCCCGGGAGTCGACTACGATGAGACCTTCAGCCCGGTGGTCAAGTCGGCCACCGTCCATACCGTGCTCTCGTTGGCGCTTGCTCGGTCATGGCCGGTCCATCAGCTGGACGTCAAGAATGTCTTCCTCCATGGCCTTCTTACCGAGACAGTGTACTGCAGTCAGCCGACGGGGTTCGTCGATTCCACCCGCCCTGACATGGTCTGCCGGCTCAACAGGTCTCTCTACGGCCTCAAGCAGGCACTTCGGGCGTGGAACCACCGGTTTGCTGCTTTCTTGCTGACCCTGGGGTTCGTGGAGGCTAAGTCTGATACGTCACTGTTCGTCTACCACTATGGGGCTGACACTGCATACTTGCTGCTCTATGTTGATGACATTGTCCTCAGCCTCCAGCGAGCCCCTTCTCCGCTGGATCATTGCCACTCTCCAGCAGGAGTTCGCGATGAAGGATCTGGGTGAGCTCCACCACTTCCTCGGGGTCACAGTTGAGCACCGTCCTGCCGGGTTACTTCTTCACTAGCGGCAGTACACTCGGGATATCCTGGAGCGGGCTGAGATGACTGACTACAACCCCTGCTCCACTCCGGTCGACACTTAGGGCAAGCTGTCTGAGGTTGAGGGACCCCCGGTGGCTGACCCCACTGCGTACAGGAGTCTCGCCGGGGCCCTTCAATACCTCACCTTCACCCGGCCGGACATCACCTATGCGGTTCAGCAGGTTTGTCTTCATATGCATGACCCCTGGGAGCCTCACCTCATGGCTCTCAAGCGCCTCCTCCGCTACCTCCGGGGCACGCTCGACTACGGCCTCCTCCTCCACCAAGCCTCCTCCACCGACCTCGTCGTCTACACCGACGCTGATTGGACGGGGTGCCCGGACACTCGCCACTCCACCTCCGGCTACGCCGTCTTCCTGGGCGGCAACCTGGTGTCATGGTCATCCAAGCGCCAGCCGGTGGTCTCCCGGTCCAGTGCCGAGGCGGAGTACCGCGCCGTTGCTAATGGCGTGGCGGAGGCCGCCTGGCTTAGGCAGCTGCTTGCTGAGATGCACACTCCGCCCTCCCGGAGCACACTGATCTACTGCGACAATGTCAGTGCGGTCTACCTCTCCACCAACCCCATCCAGCACCAGCGGACGAAGCATGTGGAGATCGACCTCCACTTTGTCCGTGATCGGGTGGCCATGGACGAGGTGCGGGTCCTTCATGTTCCGACTACCTCCCAGTTCACGGACATCTTCACCAAAGGCCTCCCGTCCTCGACCTTCGCCGAGTTTCGCTCCAGCCTCAACATCACCGGTGGCTAGTTGCGTCTGTGGGAGGGTCGCGTGTGTTCTTTCTTGTTTTTAGCCTGGAACTCCGCTGCGCCGGTAGTTCAGACTGCGGAGGGTGTTGGAGTATGTATTAGGCCCATGAGGCTAAAGCCCATGTGGCCCATGTATGATTACTATATAGCTACCTTTTTAGGGTTAGCCAAATCAATAGAATCTCGAACCTTAACATAGCTAGTACTGGTTTTTTTAGTCCTTTGTTTTCCTTATGGTGTAAAACTTTGTCTTTGAGATACCTTAGACCGTTTCTTTCAGTTTTGTAATAACGAACAGCTATATGCATTAATTGATGCAGAAGCTGGGATATTAATATATTCCCGTTTCTAAAAAAAAAGTAGTAGCACCTACGGGACGGGAGTAAACCACCATTGCTGTTGTGCTATAAATACAGGCTAAGGGGATGGAACCAATTTGAGGATTGAGAAGCTGAGTGCAAGTGCCCGATCCGATCCTTGGCTCCTTTCTGGTGCTTGAGAGAGATGTAGAACTAACAGCGATATATAGATAGATAGATGGTGGGTGTGCATGGTGGAGAAGCAGGGCACGTGCATTACCATCCAATGCCGCCAAGCTCCTCCTCTGAGCTAGCTCGCTCCATCAGCTCGCCAACCATGGCTGCATGGGTGATGGGTGGGTGGATGGATGGATGGTTCTTCATGTGCCCATCTTCTCCACCGAGCACAAACTGTCTCAATCGGCGGCGTGCCTTACATACCTCATCATCAGGAGGAGTCCAGGACATCAGGTGTTGCGCGCTCTACTGCCTAATTAATCCTCACCGCCGGCGTCTCGTCGCTGCCGATCGAGCCAGTTGAGTTCCTCTTCCTCCTAGTTCTATAGCTCTCATCCCTAATTACCCAGCGGTTCACACTTGGCAAGCTAAACATATATACAGCTTGACGATGCTATCTATGTATGTATGTGTCTTGCATCTCTGACTTCCTCTTCGTTCATTCATTCATAGCTTAACTTGTGTATTGGATTTGGTCTACGTACGTACAGCAAGTTAGCAACTCCGATCCGCTCGATCCAACAGAGAAGTATCATATGGCGTCTTTTTCACACCTGAATATGCTGGTAGTACTTGGTAATAAGAAAGCACTGTTGGTTGGTTCTACTGTATGGCGGATTGTCGGTTGGCATGACATGATAGGCCGGTCCGGTCCCGTCCGTCTTACATTCAAGGGAGGTTGGAGGGGAGAGTTGTTTGGCACCCTGCAGCACTCAGCACTCAGCACTCCGGTTCGTCTGTATCCTCATCGTCGCTCGGATGTCGGCATCAACCATCATCAGCTGACACAAGTGCGCATACACACCGTGTTTCTGCCGTACAAACAACAGTAGCGGTGAAAGGAATGATCACGGTGCTGTCTCTATCCTTCATCAGTTCGCTTCCTGAAAATAACATTGGGCCTTGTTTAGATCGAAGATCTAAGAAAAGTTGGGAACTGTAGCATTTCGTTTGTATTTGATAATTATTGTTCCATCATGGACTAATTAGGCTTAAAAGATTTGTCTTGTGATTTATAACTAAACTGTGCAATTAGTTATTTTTTTATCTATATTTACTGCTTCATACATGCGTGCAAAGATTGATGTGATGGAGAGAGTGAAAAAATTCTTGCACAAAAACAGCAACTAATGTTTCATTCATATATACATCTGCAGTGTGCTGCTAGTTTTCCTTTAGCTACAGTCATCACTACCCTCTTCGCTTGAACTACTTTTCAGTCAACGAATAGTGTTTTTCTCTCACAACAAATCAGCATAAGTTGCATAAGCCAGATTTCAGCGTAAGCGAACAGGAGGCAAAAGCTGAGACGCAATGCCGCTCGGCAGTCACACATTATTTTGTCTATTCGCCCCGATCGACTTAGATGTATGTGTAGTGCACCGAGTGTGCGTCTTCACGCATGATCCACGTGAGTCTCATCTCACGCTGATCAAACGGATTCTACGCAACGCGAAAGGCTCATGCCGTCACTTAGTGTTCCTGGCTTTGGCAGTTGGTTCCGATTGCTTTTCCGATGCTTGTTTATTCTGATAAGGTCAGTGCTGTCTATATATATCAGGACCAACTTAGTACATCATTATCGATTATCGCACTGCACGAAGCATACCACAATCATCTTGTTTGTAAGAAGATGGCTCTAGGCTAGCAGTGGATGGTCCAAGTTCCGTCATTTCACTAGTTTGTACGTGGACATCATGACCAAAACTTGCTTGTGTGCAGTTAGTTGTTCACTGACTTCAAGTCTAGTCTTAGCGTTTGAGACCGTCCCGCTGCGAGTGCAGTCAGGTATCAGAGTTTGAATATTGCCGTTTCTTGTACATATGCCTTGTATTGTTCATCATATTAGTAATGATCTGTTGTAACCTACCTAGCTACATATATGAACGGTCATCCTAATAGAAGATGCCAGAACGATGTGGTTTTTGATAAAGGTCACCTAAAAATTTTTTTGTAGGTTCTTTTCAGAGGGATACACTGGTTACGGTTTTAGGCTCTATTGCAGTGCTCGGATGACGGCAAGGAACGGATCCTTGACGCTTGCAAGCTACTAGAATCGAGAGCCATGAAGTTGTTCGCATCGCATGAATGGTCCTTCATTTACCGTCTTGGACTTTAGTTTTGAACCAGTAATAAGTTTTAATTATGCGTGTGCTACTGTAATAAGTTTAGACTGACGCTTCTTCTTCTTAGAAGAAGACTGAGGCCGGAAATTTTGCATTATCTAAAAAAAATAGGTTTTGCTACGGTACCTCCAAATAACTATGGTCCTTCATTTACCTTCTAAGAGGTAATAGGAGAAATACTTTTTTATTATTTTTGAGAAATAGGGAGGAATCAAATTTGAAGTAACACATCTATCAGTTAGAGATCTAACATGCATGCAAATATGTGACCGTGGATTTGTATTGAATGATTCCCGACATGACATGTAACATTTTTTTCATTCATTAATCTATGTGGAGTTGTAACTTATCTCAACGTTAGATGTACAAAAACGTTAGTTGTACATAAATGTTAGTTGTGTTTTTTCTACAATGTGACAAACGTAGAGGTGAATTTTAGTTATTTAAATTCACCCTAAAAAAATTAGTTATTTAAATTAATCTATGTTGGTATTTAGATTAATTAATTATTTTTATAATTCAACATTAGTATTCAGTAATCAAAATGCTGCTTTTGACGTTGCTTAGGTTCAAACCATTAATATATTCACATGACACGTTCATGTATATGATGTACCTCTACAGCTCTACTTTGTCAGGTCCGGCATGGTGCAATGCACCCTTGCCTCGCACGCTGCATGTCGCTATTGCATGTTGGTGCAGTCCATCGGTTTTTATGGCAACAAACAAACTATTCTGGATAGTAGATATCTTATATACATTTGTTCAGTTTGTTGCCTTTTCTTTTTCTTTTTTTCTAAACATTTTAATTAATTTATAAGTATTTAATTGTCGTATGCAACTCAAAAATCAAGGGCCAAGATTTGTTTGAGATCTTACCTCCTATGAGGTAAAGTTTGTACCTAAGCAAGGCCCAAAAAAAAGATGCCCATCTTCATTTCAACTGTAGAAGATGGGAGCTGAGAGGCCATGAAGTCTGCACATTCATTCGTGTGATGGAAGTGCACTGGAAGTCTACCTCTAGAAAATCTACATTCGGAAGCCATTTTATGTACATTCGGGGTGATGGAACTGTGCAGGTGAAGCCAACGAGTTAAATCATCAGTGTGCATTGATCTATCAGTGACCATACATACCTTATGTCTGTCATGTTGTCATTCAGAGGCTTTTTACGCTCCTCTTGTTATATATGTTATAATGTAGCCTTACCTTTAGTTAACGGTGACTCAGATCCAACTTATAAAAGGACTCCTACTTGTAATGTATGAGAATTATTTAGAGAACTACATAAACAAGGGAGGTCATAGACATCAACCAAGCCAAGTAGCCAACACAATGATCCTATTCAAGGCTTGTAAAGAGAAATTAAGAGCCCTCAAGAAGATTAAGCTAGACAGTTCTATTGCACCAGATTCTTATATATATAGGATAAGAATGGTAGGGTTTTGAAAGAGCGACAATCACTTGTACTCTTTTAGAGTTGTGCTAATATAATTCACTCTCAGCTTCCCTAAATCCTAATCTTTTGACGTGGTTGCTTTAACATCATCATCTAGAGTTTTCTACGAGATTCATCTATGTCGTTCTTGATATGGTGTAAACATGTGTCATACTCACAATATTCTTTCAAAGACCCACGAGCTAGTGCGCATATGTAGTCACCCTCCCAAGGAACGTAAAAGTCAATCTTTCATGAACAATATATATAAAACTTTGAATTGATAGTCTTTTCATGAAGCATGCTTATATAGCCCTTGTTTAGTTCCCAAATTCAACCCCAAATTCTACTATGCAAAAAGAAGATTCCCCGTCACATTAAAATGTCGGCAAATGCATGGAGTACTAAATGTAGATGAAATTAAAAACTAATTTCACAGTTTTATTGTACTTTACGAGACGAACATTTTAAGCCTAATTAGTCAAAATTTGGACAATTTTTACCAAATACAAACGAATTGGAACAGTGCGCATTTAATGCGCACTGTTCCAACTCGGCAGCCCCCAAGTCGGCATCTAAACAAGGGCATAAAGGTACTTGTCCGTAGATCCTGTGTAATTTATTTATTGAGTTGAAGATGTACTGGTGAGCCAATGGATCACATTTGGAAATTGAACCAAGGAGGCACACCTTTTGAATTTAACAACCATGGACCAGAATGGCAGGCTACTATGAAAAATAATGGAGGGCATCATCTCACCACCCTCTCTATCTCTGGCGACGCTCTAATAATCACTCTGCATCGCACACCTAACTAATGCCGCAGTGGGCAGTGGGCAGTGGTCCTGGTGAAAGAAATAATGCGTCTGAAATGGATTGCCTGCCATCACCTTGGTTCAGTCTTGAGAGGGAGAGGGAGAGTGGTCCGCCTCCTGCAGCATGTCTGTTGGATTGGATCCACATCCACTCTGTGACTGTGTGGTCTTTGCTCCTCCATCCTGCACCCTCTCGCAGTGGCAGGTCTTGTCTACCCAGCTGCAGCAGGCAGCAGCAGCACGTAGCTAGCCGATGGCGCTGTGCCGGAGCCAGCCAGGGGTTGCTTCCAGATCTAGGAAAGTGGACAACGCTGCTCGCATTGTGTTGCGTTGCGCCAAAGTGGCCAGGCAAGCCTCACCAAATCTCACGGCGATCTCCCTTTTGGTGCAGTGAGATCTGCTGCGCCGGTTTCTATTTTTTTATTTATGAATGGATCAATGTCGTCGAAAATGATGCTTTGGAGGGAGATTTCCTCTTTTTCGATCGTGCGGAGCATGCGTCACCTCCAAAACAAGATTCTTGGTGTTGTGCAAGTCCACATGGAGGAAGAACTGAAACATGACTCGCAGTTTCTGGTGGGTCACAAAATCAATCGTCCACCACCGGAAAACGCTCAGATTCTGAGCGCGACCCAACATGATCCGTCCGCGTGCGCCATTTGTAAGCGAAGCCGAAAGGAACAGGTGCCTGCCATGCGTCAATGTTGGCTGAAGCCTAGGAGCGGAACCGTGCCAGCAGGAATTGGAATTCAGGGATCAGGTCCGGTGGTTTCTGTCCTGGACACATGCCTTCCTGCTCCACTCCCTGGTTCAGCTCCAACCCAAATATCTAAATGAAGATATAGCTAGATAGTGATCAATAGTGATCGTCAAAGTTTGAAGGCCACAAAAACTATGTCCACTACTACACCGCGGAGATATAGTAATACTAACTTGTGTTACTATAGGTTAGAAAAAGCGTTACTAGCTCTTTTAGTAACACATCTTTTTATGTGTTTCAATTAGCCGTGTTACTATAGACTGGTTTATTGTAACACATCTGCTTGTCTACAGGAACATTTGTCTAGTGTTACAATGATTTTTGCCGTAACACTTTTTTCTGCTCTAGTAACACTTGGTATTATGGTAGAACGCATAGTTTGTAACACATTTATTTATTTATCGGAACATTTGTCTATAGTTACACAGATTGTCTGCTGTAACACTTTTTTATTTCTAGTAACACTTCTACATTATGGTACAACACAGTATGGAACAAAGGAACACATGGTTTGTAACACTTATCTATAGCTATTGTAACATATTCAGTTTATAAAATAAATATTTATTTCGCCTATACATGTGACACATGAATTATTATATAATCACACAAACACAAGACATTGCAAAATCACATAACCCACAAAATTTCATAATCATAGAAAGATCCACATATTGTAGGATGAATTCAAACATAGTGCTTGTTTAGATCAAATCATAGTCTATGTACATAACGATATGACTCTAGAGAGCAAATACACATAGTTTATACTAGAAAGAAAAATTCAAGACCTAGCTAGGATTCATAAAGTTCATTGCTTCTTCTTGTACACATTGATGTAGGAATTCAACCATTAATCAATTCAACCTGCAAAGAAAATGTAAGTTGTAACATTATAAATTGGCCACATATGTTCATTGATTTAAAGTTAAGAAAGCTAGTGAACCTACAAACATTGAAGGCCAAGCAATTGAGACTCATTTGGCTTGAGCATCACCAATATTGTTGCACCTAGGTATGGGCCTCACTAATGGCTCATCTTTTGCTATAACATGATTGATACGCACTTTGTAGAATTGACTTCCTGTCTTAACTCCATCAACAGTGGCTTCTAGATCAGCGCTCAAGAGAGTTGCAAAGGCCACATGAGCCTTATTAGGATATTTTGAAGTCATTAATAGCATCATGGACCCAGCCTACATTAATTTGACATAATCTCTTAGTGACCAACAACCTTTAGTTGTACATCATGATCATGCAATTAGAACAAGTAACATTATATTCATCTACTTTCATTACAGGATGTTGTTTAAGTGTTTGACGCTTGTAGCATGTAGGCTTATCATGAGCCACGTCCTGGTGTGCAATGGTTGTAGTCTCTCTAGGCCCTCCATGCGAACCCTTACACATATATATATAATGAAGTATGAAATAATAAGATAAATTCTACTATAATTATAGCAAAATGTGGTTCATAGATACCTTTTGTTTCTTTGTTGTTCTACTTGTGGTGGACAAAAGTAGACTATCATCGTCACTAAATTCAGACTCACGTATTTCTTTAGTCTAGAAAAGAGAAAAAGACACTACCATGAGTTAATACAAAAAATCCTTTATGGATAAAACAAGTTTTAAATTCACAAGAAAGTGACTTTACCTGTTCATTCCTGTACTTAAGGAATCCATCATTTTGGTTGGGTGCAAGACCGTGAACTCTCTAAAAATTTGAAACAATATTAAAGCCAATATCAATACCATCCGTATCTATGAAGAATATAGTACTAGATTTAGTTACTCTTTATGTTTCCAAATTATAGGTCGTTTTAGCTTTTTAGATATAATATAGTAATTTTTACAATATATCTAAACATAACCTATATCTAGATGCATAGCTATGTATCTAGAAAATTCAAAATGACTCATAATTTGGAATGAATGAAATACCTAAAGTTACTCATTAACCAGTAACTTAGGTTGACTTCATAATATTAATAATAAGTACCAATTCAAACTATTTTAAAGTAATAACTACTAGTATTGATTTGAATATTATCGATAACATATAAAGAAAAATTTAATTAATTTTTGTATAACAAAGACATCACTTAATTAGAGCTATTATTTTAATTTCAATTCATATCACTAGTAATGTATAATATAGTTTTTAAACACTTGGCGCTCAACTTTTAAGAGTTGCGTCTAAGAGTAAGTAAATAGCCTGTGTTTTGCCTTAATAATACTCATGCACACACAATTAATATACTATAAGTTTCTTATTATATTATATAATTCATATGACTAAAATATACTTTTATATACTGATAAACTAAATCAATTTCTAGAATTGTTCTAAGTCAAACTATTTAAATTTGCTCAAATTTTTAGAAAAGAGCATCATTACTTATGACACGAAATTACTATCACCACATACATCATGAAATATATGTCCACAATATATAAGTGATGTTACCAAAGTCGGCCAAATTAGAGAGTTTGACTTCGGGTGATTCTAGGAATATGATTATGTTAGGACTAGGAGAATACTTGTCATCTTCAAAATCAAGTAGACATCCAAATACGAGTCTGAATTTGAACTGTTCATTTTTGTATGATAATATTCATATTCGTATCCAAGTGAAAATGCGGTAATTTGATTTCATGCATATCTAATTTGAATTCATGCCAGAAACAGACAAACTAAATATATTACTGACTTCCTATTAAATAACAGCCGCTTCTCAGTACACATTGCTGGTTAGCAAATTAGCTACATACATGGCACCTCCTTTTTATGAACTTTGAGGAGCTAACTCATGACCATGCTGAAATACTCAGTCAGGCCATTTTCGTCTCTCAGAAAAAGGAAGCAATGGTTAGCAGCTGCAGCCAAATGTTCTAGAAACAAAAATTAAGAAACTGAAGCTTAAATCAGTATGTGACCCCACTAACCCTTGCTCATAGAAATTGTACAAATATTCCAGAGAAAAACTGAAATAACTATGTTCATTATAGTATCATCGAAAACATAGCTGAATTATTTCAAAAAAATCATAGCTGAATGCATATAATGATGCTTCCAGCAACTTTGAGCCATATATTTTTATACTGACAACTGGATCACATTTTATTTCAGTGAACCAAATCCAGAGGTCCAAGTTCAGAGAACCAAATTTGTAGAAACTACTACAAACATTTTGCAAGAGCATTGCCTAGTGAGTTAAATCCGAAGTTTTTCCTGTACATGCTAAATTGGCAAAGTATTCTGATTCATTTGTAACTCTTCTCCCAAACATTGTTGTGTAGGGCTGAAGATTCAGTTGCAAGAGCATTGCCCATCAGAAGGTTATTGTGCTTCCTGAAGTTAAAACAAGGTGGACAACCCCAATCTATTTTCTTCATTGCTACTATTATACATTTGAGAGGTCTTCTTCTAGATAAAGTTACATCTGTCTTATTTGATCTGTGTGGATATTTTAGAGAACTGAATGCAAAAGTTGTCCACATGAATGGACTTGAGAAGTTAGAGGACCGAATCATAATGGCATTATGTTGGATGGAGATGATATTCCCACCTGGGTTTTTCACTATCATGGTGCATCTAGTTCTTCATTTAGCAACAGAGGCAAAAATAGGTGGTCCTGTATGTTATCGGTCGATGTATTTTGTGGAAAGGTATGTTTTCCTTATAAAAAATTAAGATTCATGTTTGGTACCTTCGCTTTGCATGCTAAATTATAGTTTTTATTAATTTATACTTGTTTGTGTAGGTACCTTGGTGATTTGAAGTCAAATGTGAGAAATAAAGCTCATCCAGAGGGCTGCATTGCAGAATCAGTTTTTGGCAAAAGAGGCTGCATTGCATCAACTCTTTTTACTCATCCTGGGAAACCACTTGGGAAGACAAGTAGTTATGTCCTTAGAGGTTTGGCTAAAGGACAAGCACATAGATATGTGCTATTCAATTGTTCTGATGACAATCCATACCTTAGGTAATATCTCAAAATTGTAAACATAAATTTTTTTTTGCCTGCCATAAATTTTCTTACATGTAAATTGCAGAGCTCATGCTAAAGAGATCATCGAAAAAGGTACTGGACGTAGACCCAGTTATAGAGATGTTGAGAAAATCCAAAATGAGAAGTTCCATCAATGGTTTAGAAGTCATGTAAGTACCTTAACTCAAAATGCTTTACATGTAGCACTAACATGCAAAACTAAACTTGTATAGTTGTACAGGTAGAGAGGAAAAATGGCATTCATGGTGTTAAAGATGACATTAGATGGCTAGCTCGTGGCCCAGTTGATGCTGCAAAAAGGTATTGTGCTTTCAACAGTCGAGGTTTCCGTTTTAGGCCCAAACGGTTGGATCGGGTGACACAAAATAGTGGTGTAGTGTTAACTGCAAAAAGTTATGCCAGTGCAAGTGATGTTAGGCCAGTTTTGGGTGATGTGACTTACTATGGGAGGATAATTGATATTATTGAGCTAAACTACTCTGGGGAATTTTTGTGGTACTTTTCAAATGTGAATGGGTTGATGTTATTTTCAAAAGAGGAATAAAGAAGGACAAATATGGCTACACACTTGTTAATTTCTCACATCTGATACATACAGGTGAAAAGATTAGTCATGAACCATATATTTTTCCTAACCAAGCTGACTAGGTGTTTTACGCTGATGACAAAGAAAACCCTAGGTGGTCTGTAATCATGAAGATGAAACCAAGAGATATATAGATGACACAGGTAGTGATGAATGGGAAGATGATGTGGAAAATGAGCCATTCCATATTACACACCTTGGAGATATGTTAATAATGCAAATGTAAGACATCAATGGGCTAGAAGGGACATTGAGGGAACCACGGTGGATGCTAGTGATGTTGCAGATGCTAGTGCCAATGGTTCGAATGACCAATCATAGTTCATGTGGTGCAGTACCTGGACTCTTTATTGTGCAAACTCATTTATTCAATGGTCTAGGAAGGGTCACTAGAAGGTAAGAAAAATTAACACATTTACCATGCAGTAAAATTTATTATAATTGGCGTACCATACTTCTGTGCAGCCGGCTCATATTCCTATTAGGAGAGGACAGCTCTTCACAAACAAACTGACAACACTGGTCCTGTGAGGATTCCTACTGCGTCTGCACCTAAAAAGATGACACCAAAGAGAAGGCTACATATTGGATGAATAATTTTATCTATGGTGAGATTTATCTAGAATTTTTATTTGATAATGATGTAACTCGTTTAGAACAAAATTATGGTTATGTGAGATGAACTTGTTTAGGCTAAATTCATGAATTTGTGAGATGAAATCATGATTATTGTGCTTATTATTGTGTCATATGCCAAGAATTTTTATGCCCAGAATTTTATTGTGTCCAATATTAATTTTTATTTGCTCATTGTTACATAATTTTTATGCTCGAAGGCGGCCAGCCTGCCTGCTTGCCCAGGCAACAGTAGCCAACATGCCTACCTGCTCTCCCCATATGACAGGTCATGGTGGTACCTAGCATCAGTACGTAGCATGCAAAAGAGCAGAAGGAAAGTGCAAATGAACAGAAGGGTAAAAGCATTAGTTCATACACCAAATACATGGAGGAATACTACAAAAGAGACACGCATAATGGCAAGAAAATCAAGTGGCCAACATTTTGAGGCCTATTTATTACAAAGTCGAAGATTGGAGTCTCAAAACTGCAAAGCGCGACGATTGCAGTCCCAAGTATGTAATTTTCTCGAGTTGGGGGAAAGCGAGCAACCGGGAGCATGATTCGAGGATATTCGGGTCCACCTCACATAGACATGTGTGCGCAAGCGCGGGGAAGCGAGCCAGCAAAACAAAGAGCCAAGGGGACGATTGTTCGATGAATCTTTGTAACAATTGGTTTGTAACATTATTTTGTGTTACTACAGTGCATATATTTGTAACAGATTTTATATGTTCCATTTATGTGTTACAATATAGTACACTTTTGTAACATTTTGCTTGTAACATTAATTTTGTGTTACTATAATTATTGTTAGTAACACATTTTTATAAAAAAAAGTGTTTTGTGTTATAAGCGAAGTCTATAACACACTATTTGTGTTACTATAAAATTTCACTAAAACATATTGATGAATGTGTTACAAGAAAGTGATACAATATCCTTGTTTTGTAGTAGTGGTCTGAGAGCACGCTGAACCATGTGCTGAAATTGCACTCCTTCAGGCCGGGTTGTCATGAAAGCTACACAAACAGAAGCCCGTATGTGCCAGAAAGAGTAGTACAGTAGCATAGCAGTCAGTCCAGCAGTCTTCTCCTCCCTCCATCCCTAATGGTCTATCGGACCTCGGCTTTAGCTAACGTGCAAGCTCATGTAACCTTTTTCTCGTAATGGTTTATTTCTTATTTCGGCATGCATGATTTGGGTGGGAATGAGCCGGAGAGTCTAATAGGCTGGTAGCTAGTTTGGTTTCAGGTAGCAGCTATAATGGGCTGGTTGGGTTTGAAATCGATTTCTAAATTTTGGACTTGAGAATGGTTTGAGACCGTGGTTAGGCTAACGGAATGAGACTACAAAGGATTGCCGGAATTACTGGATTTGTTTTTTATAGGAAAATAACCATGATGCATAGCATGACGTCATGCTAATGTCAACGAGCTAGCAACAAAGCAGAGCACGCACGACATTTAGCCGGCTGCTCGCTCTGCGCCGCACAGCAGCACGTTTCATGTGCGCGCACATGTGGGAGGATGCGCATGGATGTACGCGCTCAGCTTAGCCACGCCTGGGACCTCAAGGTCGCTGGAGCTGCACGCTGCGGCGCAAATGGCAGCACATGGCCGGATGGAGGAGAGGCTCCGATTCGAAGCTACAGAACGTGATTGAGGTGTCGGGAAGGAGTGTGGAAGTGGCTGTGTGCTGACCGTGGCTCATGTTGGTCGGGGAAGTAGCAGAAATGGTCGCTCTCGGGGACATACTCACCGTGCTTGCTGCTGGCGTAGTCTGTAGGCAGCAGGCTCAGCCTACACATAGGTTTGGGTTTGATCAAATGGATTCAAACGGTCCGAAAGCAAAGTTTTTAATTGGTTTTGATTCAAATAGTACAGTGGACTGGGTTCTTGTGGTTCGAACAACTTAGTTGGTGGGCTGGATGAGTTTTAAGGTTGAGCTCATAATGAATGGATGGGGGTGGATTCAGATTGGTTTTCACACCATTACTAGGTTTAGCTGCTTTGTGTGATGATGAAAAGTCCAGCGGTCTCTCTATCCCTACTGGTCTAGTACTACTGGCCTTCTCGGACTTCGGCTTCAACTAACGTGCAAGCTTATGTAGCCTTTTTCTCTTTCAGACATGTAAACCTAGTAATTGTTTGGTCCAAAACCATTTTTCGGTTTGATTTCATATTTGAGCATGCATGGTTTGGGTGGGAATAGGTCAGAGTCTAATAGGTTGGTTTGGTTTGGGGTAGTAGCTATAATAGGCCGGTTGGGTTGGCAACCGGTTTCTGAATTTTGGACAGGGGATCAGTTGGAGACCGTGGTTGAGCTAATGGTGTGAGACTACGAAGGATTGGCGGGATTATTGGATTTATTTTTGTATAGAAAAATAACCATAATGCGTAGCATTTTGTAATGCTGATATCGACAAGCTAGCAGCGAAGCAGAGCATGCAGGACACTTAGCTGGCTGCTCGCTCCACGCCGCGCAGCAGCACGTGTCATGCGTGCACACATGTGTGAGGATGCGCATGGATGTCTGCGCTCAGCTCAGCCACGCCCAGGACCACGTGATCGCCGGAGCTGCACGTAGCAGCATGAATGGCTGCACATGGTCGGACGAAGGAGAGGTTCCCATTCGAAGCTACAGAATGTGACTGAGGTGTCGGGAAGGAGCGTGGAGGTTCCCGTGTGCTCAGAGTGGCTCACGTTGGTCGGGGAAGTAGCAGAAGCGGTCGCTCACATGGACATACTCACCGTGCTTCCTGAAGGCGTAGTCGGTAGGCAGCAAGCTCAGCCTGCACGCAGGTTTGAGTTTTGATCAAATGGATTCAAACGGTTTGAAACAAAAGTTTTTAATTGGTTTTGGACTGGTTTTGATTGAAATAGTATAGTGGACTGGGTTTGTGTGGTTGGGACAACTCGGTTGGTGGGCTAGATGAGTTTTTAAGGTTGAGCACATAATGAACGCATGGGGTGGTTTAGATTGGTTTTCACACCATTACCAGGTTTAGTCGTATGTCAGTGTATATGTGATGTGTGTGACAATAGAAAGAGTAACACTCTACGGTAGCCTTCAGTCCAACAGTCTTTTTCTCTCTCCATCCCTATTGGTCTGGGACTACTGGCCTCCTCGGGTCTCAGTTTCAGCTAACGTGCAAGCTCATGTATCCTTTTTCTCTTTCAGACATGTAAACCTGGTAATGGTTTTGTCTAAAACCAGCTCTTTTTTTGTTTGATTTCTTATTTGGGCATGTATGGTTAGGGTGGGAATGGGTAGAGAGTCTAATAGGCTACTTCAGTTCGGGCTAGTAGCTATAATGGAGTGGTTGGGTCTGGAATCGGTTTCTGAATTTTGGACATGGGAACGCTTTGATATCGTGGTTGGGGTAACAGTGTGATACTGCAAAGGATTGCCAATATTACTTGGTTTGTTTTTTATAGGAAAACGACCATAATGCCTACGATGAAAACTTTTGTTTCAAACCGTTCGAATTAGAGCAGTCGGTTAAAATAGTAACGAAGCAGAGCACACATGACGCTTAGCCGGCTGCTCACTCCACGCTACGCAGCAGCATGTGTCAAGCGCACCCACGTGTGGGAGGACGTGCATGGATGTCCATGATTAGCTCAGCCGTGCCCAGGACCTCGAGATCGCTGGAGCTGCACGCAGCAGCACGAATGGCGCCGCGCATGGCCGAATGTAGGAGAGGCTCCGATTCAAAGCTATGGAACGTGATTTCCGGCGCATGGCCGGATGTAGGAGAGGATCCTATTCAAAGCTATGGAACGTGAGTGAGGTGTTGGGAAGGAGAAACATGGAGGTGCATGTGTGCTCACCATGGCTCACATTGGTTGGGGAAGCAGCGGAAGCGGTCACTCACAGAGACATACTCACTATGCTTGCTGCATGCCTAGTCGGTAGGTAGCAAGCTCACCCTGCACGGAGGTTTGGGTTTGATCTAGTGTATTCAAACGGTTTGAAACCAAAGTTTTTAATTGGTTTTGGACCGATTTTGATTGAAATAGTAGTGGACTAGATTAGTGTCATTGGAACAATCTTGTTGGTGGGCTGGATGAGTTTTTGAGGTTGAGCTCATAACAAATAGATGGGGGTAAGTTCAGATTGGTTTTCACACCGTTACTAGGTTTAGTTGTATGTCAATGTATATGTGCTTTGTATGATGATGGAGAGAGAGTAGTATAGACTGTAGCATTTAGTCCAGCAGTCTTCTCTCTCCATCCCTACTAGTCTAGTGCTACTAGCCTCCTCGAGCCTCGGCTTCAGCTAACGTGCAAGCTCATGTAGCCTTTTTCTCTTCCAGATAGGTAAACCTGGTAATGGTTTGGTCCAAAATTAATTTTTTGAATTGATTTCTTATTTGGGCCTGCATGGTTTGGGTGGTAATGGGCTGAAGAGTAATAGGCTGGTTGGTTTTGGCTAGTAGCTACAATGGACTGGTTGGGTTTGGAATTTGTTTATGGTTTTTATACCTGGAATGTTTGAGACCGTGGTTATGCTGACGGATTGCGACTGAAAATGATTGCCAGGATTACTACATTTGTTTTTATAGGAAAACGGCCATAACGCGTAGCATGATGCAGTCAGCTGCTCGCTTCGCGCCGCGCAGCAGAGCGTGGCATGCGCACATGTGGGAGGACGCACACGTACGTCCATGCTAAGCCCAGCCACGCCCGGGACCTCGAGGTTGTCAGAGCTGCCGGCAGCGGCACGATTGGCGACGTATTGCCGGCGGAGGAGAGGCTCCGATTCGAAGCTACGGAACATGATTGAGGTGTCGGGAAGGAGCATGGAGATGTCTATGTGCTCACCTTGGTCGGGG
Organism: Saccharum spontaneum; assembly: GCA_022457205.1. NCBI lineage: Eukaryota > Viridiplantae > Streptophyta > Magnoliopsida > Poales > Poaceae > Saccharum > Saccharum spontaneum. Next base: position 39,569,853 of record CM039613.1, on the reverse strand, counting down.
AAGCAGCGATGGCAGTCACTCACCTGAACATACTCACATGTTTGGTTTTGATCAAATGGATTCAAACGGTCTGAAACCAAAGTTTTTAATTGGTTTTGATTCAAATAGTATAGTGGAGTAGGTTGGTGTGGTTGGAACAACCTAGTTGGTTAAGCTCATAACGAAGGCAGGTTTAAACAGAATGGTTTGCCTCCGTGGAGGCCATGATTGCTTGGGTGCCTGTTTCCGCGCCTTCTCTGTCGTGCGATGGCTTTGCGGGATCTGCCTTGCCTACATTCCTTTCCCAATCAGAACCAGAGAGCAACATTTGTGCGTGTGAGCTTATCTAATCGTTGTCCATGTTGTGAAGCCAGTTGCGTCTGCTGCTTCCGCATCCCCAGCAGCAGCAGCAGCAGGGCTGTAAACCGGACCCTTCAGCTTACATGGAACAGTAGCAAAGTATAGATGATAGTTACACAACACTAGTTACAGTTCAATGAAAGCCCTAAAAAAGGATATCTCTTTACCTTTTACGTCTGCTGAAAACACAAGATGATAACGAATAATCACTAGTGATTTTTACAGGAGTCAGAGGACACCTTCGTTATCAAACCGGACAATGCATCTCACAATCGTTCAGACAGACACATCAACAGGACAGTGACAACCCTGAATTCATCGAAGTTCCGGTATTTTGTGCTTTCTTTCAAATGATTGCACATACTGTGCCAATGCACATCAATGTACAGAAAGACAAGTGAGGAACTACAGCAAGAAAAGCGCAAAAATGAACACACATGTAAACCACACGTATCTCAAGACGCCAAATACATTTATCTGTCTTCACATCATCATCAGTCTGAAAACAACATTTCGGCTGATGAAAAAAAAAATCCTATACAAATAAAATCTGCTATACCTGATATTTTCTTGCTTTTGAATGGAACCTTGAAACAATGGCATTGAACTGGCCACGGTCAAATGCTGGCATTGCTGCACATTATCACAGGCATCTTCACCATAGAATAGTTACAAGGTAACTGGACACAACAAGCTAGTTAGGGTTTTCTGGGATGCGTGTACTGAATCAGGTTAAAATCCAATTACAGAGCTTTATTGTACATCACACAGAAATGCTCATATGATTCCGAAGGTGTAAAGATATGTACTGTACAACAGAGCTAAGATCCTTGTCAGAAGTTAAAGCTCAAGTTTAGTATGGAAGTCAGTTGGTGCTGTTAGTCGTGTGAAATAAAATGGTGCCGGGTTGTTGTCACTTGCCCATATGTATGGATCTAGCTAAACAGAATCAGAAAGCCACGCGGACATAAGAGTCCTTGCAAAAGCATTGGGTTCAGTAAGAGCAACTGGTGAGTGATATTAAAAATTAAAAATGAAAGAAATCATCCATAATGAGAACAATATACATGATTTATACATAGCAGAGTTAGCCATCAATGTTTTGAAACCAAAGCAGGCATCCGTATCATCTGTCATTTTTCGACAAAGAATGTAACAATCATTGCCATGACAAGGATGTTATCATTTGCAGGGTAAATAGTCACTCTGAACTTACGCCGTGAATAGATAGTCTTCTTGAGTTTGTACAAGAGATTTGTCTGCACAAAGAGACAATTTGTGATAAACTGATACAAAAAAAATCTTATTAAAAATGATATAAATTAATACTTCTAATATAAATCACTGAAGTTACTGCAAAGAACATTTACTGAATCTTGCTAACACAGTTGCTCCATATTACCTGAGCAACGATGGAGTCCCCCTTTATTATTGTGCACGCTCTTCGGAATGTACTTCCTATGAGCCTGTAGCTTGGTTTTGAATCTTCAACAGTGCTTCTTGGTGAGATGAACACATGTACCTCCTTTCGACTTGAAGAAGCAGATATAACTTTTGCAGTGAAAATAATGTGTCTCTCCTCCAAACTATTTCCACTGAATGCTTGCCACTTGCCCTGAATAAGGGGGAAAAATATGATATGTAGAACTATATCAGTTTCCATGGATCCATGTATTCAAGTTACTAAAACTTGAACATTCATAGTGAAACATGTATGCACATGAAAATAATGCCATTACATTTTTTCTTCAAAAATATGTTATGATGTCTTTGTACTATCTTTACAAGTGTTATAGTGAGGAAACATAGTTAAAATCTTGCCCTTGGATGATGAATGTAAAAGGTGATCAATTGATGCCCTCTAATAAATGAATTAGAAAAGATGAGCTAAAATTTTAAGAAATCTTCCATGCATTTTTTTTATCGTAATAAGAAATCTTCCATGCATCACATATTTAAAAACTCTCCTAGAACCCATAGTATATTGGGGATTCCTTGGTGTACTAAGCGTGTTTCTTTTTGTATATGTTTTCCAATTCTGCACTAGCCATTCAGATGTTGTGGTTCGTACTCTGTGCTGAAAACATCATAGTTTTGAAAACACGAAAGTGGACAATTTAGGTTCTGATTTGTGTCTGTTAGATTATAATTAACTATTCAAGGTGCATTAAAATAGCTGAATTCATTATATGTTCAGCAGTTGCGACTTCTTCCCCTCATATTCAACAGGGCACTCTGTCTACAAGCTAGATGTTCAATTTTGCCACAATACCACTCATTTGTTGCAAACATCACCCTATATTGGTACAAAAGTCTCCAAGATGAACATTTTGTAGTCCAATTCAGGACAATCATATAAGGTAGAAGAAAATTTAAAACCACAGCAATATTTTTCAGTGCTGAATACTGATGTAACGATTTCCTCAGACACGTTCCAATCTTGTGCTTCCTAATAAATCTCCTTGAAATTTGCGTTCAAAAAAATAAATCTCCTTGAAATCCTTACTCCAGCTTTCTTACAGCCTCACCAAGAAATCCAATTAGTTATCCTCTAAACCAAACCAAGTACTGAAGCAAGAGCCAATAAGTCGATAATCACCTGGCCGCCGCTCCTGACGGTGACCAGGACACCTCCAGCGTCATCCTGGAGCGCCGTGGCACCGCCGTCGCTGGCCGAGACGCGGAAGGCGAGGCGGCCGGTCGCGTCGTGCATCGCCATCTCGGGTCCCTTCTTGACGACCTTGAAGTCCACCGGGACAACGGCCCAAGCCACGGGCACGGGCGCCGGCGCAGGCGGCGGGGCGCAAGTGGGGTGCTGCTCCATATCAAGATTCAAGGACCTAGAAGCAATAATCAGGTGAGTAGGAAGAGGATTTTCCTGGGAAAAGGCGCGAGCAGGTGGGTTGGTGGAGGTAGGGAGGAAACCAAACGAAGGACGGAGAGATCGAAAAGCGCTGAATACTAAGAGTTAAGTTGATTGATTAGTTGTTGCGGTGGCGGCCGGCGATTGCGTGGTTGCGTTTGGGTTTTTTCTTGGCGGAGCCGACCAGCTGACGCGGACAGCAACAGCTGATTCTTCCTCCTCTGGACGGCGGAAACAGGATGCGTATGAACCTGCATCCAGCATCACCTTCCGTGGACCGTCGAGAAATGCTTCGTTTGGACTCCGGCGATCTGAAGAACCTGTTGGGCCGGCTGGAATTCTAGTACCCTCGGCCTCGTTTAGCGCTCCCTTAAAGTTTAGTCTTTATGTCTCGAACGTTTGATATATGGGTAGAGTATTAAATATAAATTAAAAAAATAACTGTTGACATTGAAGATCGCTCCAAGCCAACACACCAGCGAGAGCCTTGAACGCCCAAGAGGTCTTACAAGACCTGCAAAGCGTAACCGGCGTAACCGATCTAGGGATCGATAGGACCGATGTAGAGCTCGTTCTTGGCTAAAACGGCTCCCGAACCACTCCCGGAAGGATTCGTCGGGGAGAAGCACATGGAGGATCTCCTAGGACCAGCAAGGCCGCCTAGGATGCCGACAAATCTCGTGGAGAGGCTTGCCGAACAGCAAGGTAGAGGGTTGAGAGGAGAAAACTAGGGTAAGACAGGAGTTTTGGTTGTTGTTTTGTCGATTGGATAGATGTGATCTCAATCGGCCATGATCCTCTCATATATATAGAGGGGGTTGGTCTTATTTCAGTAGGAAACCTCTTCAAAGCTTATTTTCTAAGTTTTCCACGAGTTTGAAACAGTTCAGATCGGAATCCAAAAGGCCAGACCCGAACAACCCTTTTTATTAGGTTTGCCGGAAGTTCCGGCTCGGGCGCGGGCCGGAAGTTCAAGCTTGAGCCAGGAGTTCCGGCTCGGGTGCGGGCCGGAAGTTCAAGCTTAAGTCGGAAGTTCCGGGTCGAGTGCGGGCCGGAAGTTCAAGCTTGAGCTGGAAGTTCCGGCTCAGGCGCGGACCGGAAGTTCAAGCTTGAGCCGGAAGTTCCGACTCGAGTGCGGGCCGGAAGATCAAGCTTGAGCCGGAAGTCCTAACAACGAAACATTTTCTCGGAGGCATAACTCTCTCATCTGGACCTGAAATTGGACGTTCCATATATGTTTTTTTGACTATCTTGACGAGAGGAACGCAATGGCGAAGTCCGTTACACATTTTGACAACTTCACAAAATGAACATTTTTTGTTAGCAACATATGCCCCCTGTTTTCAGGTTTATGATGCATGAACCTAAAAACACTTGATCAAACAAACATAATTAAACCAAATAGCAACCATACCCATCTCAACAGCTACATGGTGACTAAGGGCGATATATACATCCGCCATTTTGTTCTAAGAGCGATACATGTATCGGCCATTGTTTGGAGAGTACTTAGGCTTGTTGCCAAACACTTAGAAAATACTTTTTAAAGTATCTTCCATTGAATGCTACTTTGAGACGTTCACCTTGCAATTTCTCTAGCAAATAAGAATTACCGCTCATGACTTTGATCACTTTGTAAGGACCCTCCCAGTTAGGTGACCATTTACCAAACTGATTGCTCTTCGATCCAATAGGTAGTATAGTTTTCCACACTAATTCTCCTACTTAGAAAGATTTGCTTTTGACTTTTTTATTGTATGCCCTGGCAACTCGAGCTTTGTCTTTCTCTATCTCTTTGAGAGCTTTTAATCTTACATCAGTTACCTCATCGATGTTATCCATCATCAAATCATGATACACAATGGCTGATAGATCATTTTGCTTAGCAAGCCTATATGCATCCAAATTTACCTCGACAGGTAACACGGCCTCTTGACCATATACTAGCTCAAAAGGAGTAACTTTTGTAGCACCATGCCTTGAAATGCGGTGTGCCCATAAAGCTTCAGACAATACTTCATGCCACCTTCTTGGATTCTCCTCAATTTTCTTTTTGATAAGCTTGATCAAAGTCTTATTACTAGACTCAGCTTGACCATTAGCTTGAGCATAATATGGAGATGATTTGAGCAACTTGATCTTATATAATTCGGCAAAGTCCCTCACTTCCTTGGATATAAATGAAGTCCCTTGATCTGTAGTTAATGTTCGGGGTATGCCGAATCTATGAATGATATGCTCAGTGATGAATTCAATCACCTCCTTGTGTGTCATATTCTTCAAAGGAACTGCCTCGGTCCACTTAGTGAAATAATCTATAGCAACCAACACAAAGCGATGTCCCTTGGAAGATGGAGGATGAATTTGGCCAATGAAATCTAGTCCCCAACCGTGAAAAGGCCACGATTTGATTATAGGATGAAGCATAGTAGCAAACATTAGCTGAATATTCCTAAACCTTTGGCACTCTTCACATCCTTTGTAGTAGCGAAAGCAATCGGTCATCATAGTAGGCCAATAGAAATCGGCTATACGCAATAACCACTTCATCTTTGAGGCCGATTGATGCGTACCACAAATACCTTCATGGACTTCTCCCATAGCTATTCTTGCTTGATCAACTCCTAAGCACTTCAGCAGCAAGTCTTCAGCGGTTCTTCGGTAAAGCTCATCATTGTGCAACACATATTTGAAAGCACTTCGCCGAACACTTTTATCAACTTTGGCACTTGGATCTCGTAGATATGCCAATAAGGGAGTCCTCCAATCATGTAAATCGGCCCCAACATCACTAGGAGTTTTTCTAGGCCGATTTGAGAGTTCATCATGCACATTGGCTGGGCTAGCCACAGGGGAGTCGGCTAGGCCGACTGGCTTGCCAGAAAATCGGGGTCGGCTAGACCGGCTAGGGCTATTGGCTTAGCCGATTCCTCCGCACTTACACGACAAAAATATAAATCTTCATGCATCGGCTGTTCTTGAATATGAAAATTACGTCCACCAACGTCATAGCCAGATGCTTGCTGAGCTAACATGTTGGCCTTTTGATTTTCATGCCCCGGAACATGCCGAATTTGAAATTCGGCAAATGAATCAATGATGTCAAGGCAAGCATCGAGACAAGCTCGTAGTGATCCTTCCAAGCATTGAAATTCTCCAGCAACTTGTTGCACCACTAGTAAGGAATCACCATAGGCTTCAACATGCTTTACTCCCATGGAGCGCAACATAATCAATCCAAATAATAGAGCTTGATATTCAGTTTGATTATTAGTGCAATAGAAATCCAACCGGCTTGACATCTCAAATTCAGCACCACTAGGGGAAATAAGCACAATGCCAACACCTTGGCCATCTTTGCAAACCGATCCATCAAAATAAAATTTCCAGGGAGTAAAAGTAAGGTAATTGATTTCATTATCCAATTCAATACCATGATCAACAATAAAATCAGCAAGGACTTGCCCTTTTAAAACTCCCAATGGCTCATAAGTCAAGTCATATTCAATTAGTGTATACGCCCATTTGCCTATCCTTCCACGAAGAATTGACCGATATAACATGTGTTTTATCACATCGGTCTGGCAAGCAACAACACACGTACTAGACAAAAGATAATGTCTCATTTTGGAACAAGCATAGTACAGTGATAAGCACAATTTTTCTATATGGGCATACCTTGTCTCAGGATCAAGAAGACGGCGACCAAGATAAGCGATTACATATTCTTTACCTTTGTCTTCTTGAGTCAAAACAGCCCCGATAATCTTCTCTTCGGCAGCAATATATAAATTAAAAGGAACTCCTCTCCTTGGTGCACGAAGAACCGGTGGTTTTGACAGATATTCCTTTATCTTCTCAAATGCCTCTTGTTGTTCTGCCCCCCAAGTGAATTCAGATTCATCCTTCAGTTTCAATATGGGGGTAAAAGGAATAATCTTCCCGGACAAGTTAGCAATGAATCTCCTCAAGTAGTTCACTTTTCCCAAGAACTTTTGCAAGTCTTTCTTGCATGTAGGTGCTAGAACTCCCTTGATCTTTTCTATCCTCTTGGGATCAATCTCTATGCCTTTATCATGAATTATGAAGCCTAAAAACTTTCCAGCCGATACTCCAAAAGCACATTTGAGTGGGTTCATCTTTAATCCATAACGGCGCATCCTCTCAAAAGCAAGACGCAAATCGGCCAAATGAGATTTATGGGCAGCCGATTTAATCACAATATCATCAATATAAACCTCCATAATCACCCCAATTAGATCATGAAAAATCAAATTCATAGCTCTTTGATAAGTAACACCTGCATTCTTTAGCCCAAATGTCATCACCACCCACTCAAAGAGACCAACAAACCCAGGACATATAAAGGCCATCTTCGACATATCTTCTTCGGCCATGAAAATCTGATTATAACCGGCATTACCATCAAGAAAGCTAACCCGGTGTCCTAAAGCATCATTGATAAGCATATCGGCTATAGGTATAGGATATTCATCTTTCGGAGTAGCTCTATTTAGATCTTTAAAATCAATGCAAACTCTGATCTTTCCAGAATCTTTCTTCTCAACAGGCACAATATTAGAGACCCACTCCGCATACCTGCATGGCTAAATGAACCCCGCTTGTAGGAGCTGATTAATCTCTTCTTTAACCCAATCATAAATTGTAGAATTAAATCGGCGGGGGTGTTGCTTATATGGCTTGAATCCATCCTTGATGGGGAGCCGATGCTCAACAAGTTCTCAGCTCAGCCCAGGCATCTCTGTATAATTCCATGCAAAACAATCAACATATTCCTTAAGAAGCGCGATTAGCTCAAATTTGTAATCAGCTTCCAAGTTTTGATTTATAAACGTCGGCCGGGGCACAGAGCCATCCCCAATATCAACCTGCTCCAAAGGGTCGGCCGATGTAAATCCTTGGCCCAACTTATCGAGCTCATCAAAATTATCAATAGCTTCACATGCATCGGTCTTATTAGCCCGATACTGTTCAACACAATGTTTTAACCATTCTTTATTAGAATCCATTAATAAAAGATTACATGATGATATTGAACCGATTATCAATCGGTTTCAATGATACAGGAAAAAACCCTTGCCTAGTAGCACTAATAAATTCATAGCCAGAAAGATCTTTACTAGAAAAGCAACCAAAAGCATCATGCCCCCTGAGCGCGGGAGCATCGGCTGTAGCAACGTCAGCCGATGAATTCGAATGCACAATCTCCACAGCATCTCCCACCCACTGAATTTAAAACTGGTGCAAGCTAGATGGCACACAACAATTGGCATGAATCCAATCACGCCCAAGTATTAAATTGTAGCTACCTTGCACATCTGCCACGAAGAACGCAGTAGCCAGGGTCTTGCTTCCAACAGTGAGCTCCATGTTAGCAATTCCCCTGGCTAGGATGGGAGTGTCTCCTCCTACACTGGTGATGGTCATATTGGTCTTGACCAGTTCATCATTAGTGCCACCAAGCTTCTTGTAAAGCGGATATGGCATCACATTCACAATTGCCCCACTATCCACCAACATGCCATGAACTGGAGCACCATTTGTAACGGAACCGTCCAAATTATAAGAGCACAAGTACAAAAACAATCACCGAAGTGATCAAATTCTCGCACTTGAGCCCATATAACTCTGGTAGTCCAATGAAATCACGAGGGATTTCAAACCAACTAACATACAAGCCAAGATCGTAGTGATTCAACATAACAAGTCACATGTTACAACCATTTCACAAGTAGTTCAATATACATCGGAGTTCAACATAGTTATTACAACTCAAATTAAAAAGTAGCGGAAGCAAAGTAATTTGAAACTAACATTAATCTTATTTCAATTACATGCCAGTACCAATGTCGACTTTCAACAAAAGCATCAGAGAGAAGATAACTTAGAAGGATCATGCCCGTGATCACACTCCGCCACTAAGGCAGGAGCCAACCAACTCTTGCAGTCGCCATGATACATCACAACCTGCAACAAGTAGGGATAAAACCCTGAGTACGACAATGTACTCAGCTAGACTTACCCAACAAAAACCAGAAATAAAGTGACACCAAGGATCATGCAAGGCTGATATAAAGTGGGGCTAGCTTGACAACTTTTGCATAAAAGCTTAATATGGATAAGTAATCATTAATGCTTAAGAATCAAGTTAATTGTCATTAACCTGTCATCTATATTAGAACCTGTACTAGAGCACTCACTTTGTTAGGAGCAAACAATATTAACCATAGCAGGTATAAATTGAGGCAACCTTTCCATCATTATCCAATTAACCATCCGTTCAATTTAATGGAATCTACGTTGCCGCTGCTCAAGTCAAGTGCTCACTAACCGGGAGCGACGGCGATTCAAATCGAATTCCTATCCAGCTGGAGGGGTATTTCTAACACTCACTGAGTCACGCCTGGCGAGGGCTACTCAGGTCACCTTTGGTATAGTTCAGGAACCACGGGTCCGACTGATGTCGTGTCCCCAAGGGCGACACTCTGCCAGGTGATAGGGACTCTAACCCCCCTTGGTCTCACGCCAATGTCCCCGAGCACATCCTTTCTCTCCTCCAAGATGCAACCTACCATTCGATTCCCGGTCTGAACTGTATTACTCGGCTTCGCGGTCGGAACGACTTATCCGGCCAACTAAGTGTTAGACTGCGTTCAACATGACTCAAGGACGTACAGCGAATCGGTCCTTAAACGACTCAGACGGGGATAGATCCACACCCAAGACCTCCATGCCTTGTTGCTTCACTATCGTCATCCCGCCCGGTCTCATTTCATTTTATTAACACATGGTTCCATTCCACGATAGCAAATATAGCCAACCGTGCCATATATGAATATCCCTATATCTCGCAGGTGACATGAAATCACCTGACTTCTACCGCTTAAAGCAGGGCTAAGCATCTATTCGATCCTAGTCTATATAGGATTTAAGGATTCATATAACTGGACAAGGAATGATATAATACAGCAAGGGTTTCCAACCAACTCCTATCACTTAATGCAACAATACTTATAACATATATAGATTTAATTGCTTTGAAGGTAGGAGGCTTATAATGCTCCGGGGCTTGCCTGGGATCCGACACAAGTCAGTGGTTGTCAGACATCACTCGCCGAGTACTTCCATCTTCGGGATAGTTTCCCAAACACCGTCTTTGGGTTTGGCTCCACATTATGTCCTCCACGTAGTGCATCTAGCGTACCTAGATGAGATGTAAGATGCAAGTGTATGAATACATGGAAATGCAATGGATGATGCATCACATACTAAAGAAGGCAAGTACAAGGTTATACTAAAGACACTTAAGCACATCACTTTGCTTAAATAACATCACACAAACCAACATGCTAAGATAGCAAGGAGGGCACACTCAGCATGGCACACAAGTTCCACATGATCTCAGGTGTATTTAACTTAATTACCAAGGACATGAATCACACGTAGCAACATGCAAAACAAGTCAAGGTGAAGCAACAACTATAACTAGAATATGTCAATTTCTGGACTTGCAAATAGTAGCTTCATAAATCAATCATATCTGGAGTTTCATAAATCCAAATGACTTGCAAGAATATATTCTGGAAATCTTAGGAAATTATCTACATTTCATCTTTAATCATCTCAACATTATTCCCAAGTTATCATAACCAAACATGCCAATCTTTAAAGTCTGCACAGAAGGTAATTAAAATTTGATAGTAGACTTATTAAGCATGCAACTCTTAAACTATCAGACCTGGGATCATGAAAATTTAACACAAGCAAGATAAGATAATTATCTACATTTTTTGTATTTACCAAAATCATAGTAAACATCATTTACACCATGAAACTAGTTGCACGAGTAACACCACACATGCAGCCCAACAGCAGTGGTACAATTATAGACAGAAAACTGATAGAAACTTCAGAGAAGCATAAATGGAGTTCTAGACCTCCAACAAATATGATTCCCAACTTTATGGAAAGCTTATAAAGTTACCTACAACTTTCTTGTAATCATCTTAAGATGATTCTATAGTTAACATGGTCAATTAATTAAATAATTGCATCTCTGTTCAAAATATGGACAGAATCTGATATGCCACTTTAAACCGTTATAACTTGAGTTTCACAAATCCAATAATTATGGTTCTGGACTTTTTAGAAAGCTTAACCAGTTGTGAACAATTTTGTTATAAACATCCAGAGCTAATTGTGCTACTAACTAGGTCACACATTATAAACAAGGCAACCCTATCTGGGTTTGGACAGAAACAGCTACAGCACTTTCGACTACTATAGTTAAACATATACTTAGCCAAAAATTGTGCTCTTTAGCTTTTTGAAAATATTAAGAAAAGTACTACAACTCATTTATTGTCATCAAGGCATGATTCATAACTTAACTAAGCCAAACAATGCATACATGCAGAACTGTCCAGAATAGAAGCAAAACAGCATATAGCATTTGTTATTTTTATAGCTCCTAAACTATCAAGCCTAAAATCTTGAAATTTTTACTAGACATCATACATCACAAGAGTAACATGCCAAAAAAATTGCACTTCATTTGGATTTATATATTTACAGTGATTAAAAATAACAGATCCAACTAGCATTCAAAACCTAGTTGCATAAATATATTTTTACAGCTAAAACTTTAAACTAAAACATGTCATATTATAGATCCACTGCATAGACAATTTCACAAGGATTCCAAAAAGTCCTCATTTGCTATTTTATGATTTTTCTACCAATTACTATGTATTTTTGAAGTTCAGCCATTTAAATGCAGTACTAATTATAAAAAAAAAAAGAGAAAACATTATGCAGAATGAACACAAAACTTTCCACAATTCATGTAAGCCCCTAAATGTAAATCCTTTGTCTCTAGGACTTTTGCAAAGTGAACACAACAAAGAGCTTCTATTTCTAATCTACTCGCTTCTTCTTCCTCTTCACGGACAGAGCACGCAGGGACGGACACAGTACGCAGGGAACGGAGGAGCACGCCCGGGGAGGTCGCTGTGGGTGATGGGGAAGGGCCGACCAGGCTCTGGCCGTGGCCAGTCGCTGCGCCAGGCCGTGGCCATGTCTGGCTGCAGCCAGCAGCGGCAGAGCTGCGGCAGCATGTGACACCGGCACCCGGAACGACGACGATGCAGCCGGCAGCGCACAGATTTCGAGTAGGGTTGACGCGTGCGGTGCAAGGAGCGGAGGGCGGCGTGGCTGCGCGCTACAGGGAGGAAGGGCAGCGCTGCTGCTTGGCCGAGGCTGCGAGGTCGAGGGAGAAGGGGCGACAGCGACGACAGCGAATAAGCGAGAGACCGAGGGAGGATGTGAGTGAGCGAGGGGGAAGACCGAAGGAGGGGCTCAACTTCTTCAATACGGTGCAACGACGCGTGGGCGCGAGGTGTCGAACAGCGGGCGTCGTCGAGGGCCACGTGGCGTCGAGCGTCTGCACAGGGTCAACCACGACACGGCTTCGATCAAGTTTCAGAAACTGGAAACCACCCAAAACTACTGCAAACATATAGCTGAAACTCTATTTTCTCTCCTCTATATCTCTCAAACCAATTCATTATTTGATCATCCGATTTCACTATTGTGTAGTGCTACAAGAGTACTTCAACTTTCGTTAAAGGATCAAAGACTAATTCGACATGGTTGGAGAGATACAAAGCTCCAAAGTAGGGTACCCGAAATTGAATCATGCAGTTCAGTTTTAGACCGACTGAAACTGCATTGTTCGTCCATCTCCATCTCCCAAACTGAGTAAGGAAATGCTAAATCAATTCCATAGAGTTGTAGAGCTATATGAGGACGACAACTTTTCTTAAATAAGTTTGGCCAAAATCAACATGGTTTGCAAACTAAAATCCACCAAAGATAGATACATGAAAACAAAATCACGAAATTCAGTCATTCCAGACTTAGCTGATTTTCAGACCCAGAAAAACAGCAATGGATTCGATTTCGCGAGCTCGATTTGACCAAGATAGGCACTGAATTAGATCTGGGCCATTATACAAAGTTTGTTCCACATGATATGGACTACCACTTTTATTTAAGGTCCAAGTCCAAAACATGCACAGAAGCTGTTCTTTCACCTTGATCAAAACAGCAACATGATTAACTCTTGAATTATCCTTGTCAATCCATTGAGGCATTTTCTGGCCACTTGCTCAATATGAACCTTTCATAACTTTTGTTGTAGAGTCCCTCTAGAGTCATTTGGGCAAGTTTGCAAGGTTTGGTTGATGTTCTATAGTTCCATTAACTTAATGGTGCAAGTTCCAATAGAAATGGAACTTATCATTTCATGTGACTTTTTGATTCCAAACTTAATGAAACTTTTTCAGGGATCAATATAGATAGATACCAAGGTGAGACACATGAATATATTGCAATAACACTGCCCAAGCATATATCTTGAAAAGGGGCCTATATGTAAAGCAATGGTGCAATATCCAAGTTTAGGTTAGGGTTTATTTCCATAGGTTTGACTTTGGCATCATCATCTCCACTAATCTATCATGTTTGAGCTACCCACTACTTAATTGGTGATAAACACATGGGGTGTTACACCATTGTATGGCCCTTGATATGCAAAGGCTTGAGATGGTTAACAGAATCTTCGGGCTTCTTGAATGTAGCATCTTCTATAGGGAAGTTGAAAACCGCAGCGGCTGAATCATCCTCGATGATATAATAATCGGTGGACAAGATAACCACATTGACTTCCCTCTCCGGGGTAGGTTCATAGTCAACCATCTCTTCTTCTGGGACCTCAGGAACCTCCATGCCAACCATAGCAGCAACAGTACGAGCAAAGTCATCGGAGGACACCTCAGAGGCCATCGGGACAATGGGAGTCGGCTCAGCCGATTCTGGAACTTCCAGAGCAGCAACAGTAGACGAGGCTGGCTTAGCTGCCTCTGAGGCCGGCTCAGCCGTCTCTACAGCAAGGTGTGCCGGCTTAGCCGGCCTTGGGGCGGGCTTAGCCGGGTTGGCAGCAGCAGCGGCACGCCGATCTTCTGGAGGGTTCTTGACTTGTTCGGAGTTCACCACTTCACCCTCCATCGTGGCGAGCTTCTCCCGCTCCTGTTGCCTGTGCCGAGCATGTTGTAACTTGCGTCGTTGAGTTTTATTCAACCCTGGTGGGCACCACTTAGGTTGTAGATACTTGGAATCATTTTCGGTGCACTCCTTATCTCCAGCAACTTTTTTAGGGACGTCATCTTGCTTTTGCACTGGAGTTTCTTCAATTATAATCGGCCCATCATGGTTAATGATAGGAGCTTCCATAGAGCCGATTGTGATGACTGATTGAGGCCTAGCTCTTGGCGGAGGAATAACAGGAGCCTCAACCTTCTTAGGCACGTAAACCTGTCGCATTGGTGCCCTTTCTGAACCTTGTGAAGCCGGAGTCTTAAATGTAATCATCTGACCTTGATTCACGTCGCTGGAGCTCGATTGACCATTATTCAATCGGCTAAAAACGGAAGGTTTTTGAACTGGACCAACAGGCTCTTTCCTTCTTTGTTGGCCTTGCATAGGTGCAGGCGAGGGATACGGCACCCAAACTCCATAAGGACCCCATTGTGGCATGACTGAAGGTGGAATAGGGGGTCCCCAACAAGATACACGAGGAGCAACCTTTTGAATTGGAGCTGCCGATTGCATCACCGCCAATTGCTTATTCTTCTTATCTTTTCGTTTGGGCGGTGTGGATTCTCTTTTTTTAACGGCCGAGTCTGGGAATCGGCCTTTTCTTGCTTGTATTTGGCCATAAGCCTATCAAAGGTGCATGACGGCTTCGACACAAATTTCCCTTGGTTTTTCTTCTCATTAGTCTTCCAGGTACCAATCTCCGGCCTGTGTGGAATAAATGTGCGCAAAACTTGAACGTCGGAGGAGCTGAGGCTGCTGGAACCAGGGGAGTCGGCTAAGCCGACTGGGGCAGTCGGCTCAGCCGACTTGACTGAGAGGGAGGCTGAGTCGACCAAACTAACACCCTGAGTTGGCTTAATCGATTGGCCCTGGTGTTGAGTGGAGTCGGCCTGGCCGACTGCTCCAGTCGGCCTAGCCGGCCTCTGCTGTGCCGCCACCGTTTCATACCACTGCTGCCTTCTCAAATACTGTGTTGATCCAGCGGTGATCTTCAACTTGTTCCTGCCTTCATCATCCTTCTCAAGCACCACTCTGCGCCCCGAATTTGCTTGGACATTCGGTGCTGCATGTGGTTCGCCAATAATCACATTCTTGCCTTGAGCTTTATCGGCTTGCTCTGGACGAATCAAAACAGCGGGTGGTCCGGCCTCAATTGTATGCATTGGAAAAGGGGTCTTATCAACCTGCATCTCAGTAAGACTCAATCGTCCCTCATTAAGGGCCGATTGGACCTATCGACGAAAAACATTGCAATCATTAGTGGCATGAGAATAAGAGTTATGATATTTACAATATGCCCATCTATTTAACTCATCCATTGAAGGCATTGTATAATTAATTCTAATGTATCTGAATTTTAACAACTCATCAAAGATTCGATCACATTTAAAAAAATCAAAAGTAAATTTCACTTCCTCATTCCGATTCTTATGAATCGGCTTGAGAGAAGGACAAGTAACCAATTTATTCTCTACTGGCCATTTAATTTCAGTAGCTAAACATTCTTTATTATCATCGTCAGAATCATCAAAATAATCACTAATAAAATGCACATTATGACGATGAGACTTATAAGCATCACGAGATTCTTTAAGGCGCGATTCAGCTGAAACGACCTTTTGCATAAGTTGATTAACATTGTGGAATTCATAATGCTCAAGTTTATCTCTAATACTAGAACATAAACCGGAAAGCATAAATCAGTCAAATCTCTCTCAGAAATCATTAAATGAAAACATCGGTTCTTAATCTCTCTAAATTGCTTAAAGAAATCAACAAGTTCATCACGTCCCTGACAAACCGATGCAAGATGAGACAATCTAGTTTCTTGGGCTCCACTATCAAAGTGACTATGTAACTTTTCTTCTGACTCAGCCCAAGAACCAATAGAACAAGATGGTAATGAAGTAAACCAAGCAAAAGCAGTGCCAGTAAGAGATAATGGAAAATTACGAACTTTCATAAAATCATATGCACTAGCTTCACCTAACTGTGCAAGAAACATGCTAATGTGTTCCATAGTTGATTTACTATCATCACCACTAAATTTCTAAAAATCCGATACCCTCCAACCATCAGGTGCTTTCATAAAATCAAAAGTAGAAGGGTACGGCTTATGATATATATTCTTACTAGATTTAATTTGTACACCTAAACTACTCTCAATTGATTTAGTCAAGTCTTCCCTAAGCCGATTCATTTGCTTCATTAAAATTGGCTGTTGTAGCATCAGGAGCAAGATTAAATGTAGGAATTTGACTAGGTGACTTCGATGGGTTTGGCAAAACTGCATGTCCCACCGAAGCTCTTGCTGACGCTACATAATCGGTCCGTAAAGGATGAGCCGAATTATGTGCACCAACATCTGTGCGTGCAGATGTACTAGCACTAGGTTGACCGGCCTTATCAGTTTCAGACGCCGAAGGGGCCGATTGAAACTGGCTAGCAGATGCATGAGAAGTTTGATTTTCATAAAAATTCAGAGGCATACCAAGTTGAAGTTGTTGCGCAACACCCAATTGATCACAATCGGTTGTTTTGCCCTCTATCTTATCCATACGATTACTAAGTAATGTAAATGAATGTTGGATGGTATTTGTAAGCGTATTCTTTGTATCAAGCAACATCTTAGCATAATTCGCATGAGTTGGATAAGAATCAGTATATACCTCTTCATCATACTTAGCTTTTCCATTATCCGTATCCTCGGCGCCTATAGAAGTAGTAGCATCACCGTAGATAGGCTCACGGAATTGAGTAACCTTGTCGTGCCGATTCTCGGTGCAGCTCTCCAAAAAGGCCTTAGTATCGGCATCGATCCTGGCTTGTAGTTTCTGACGCAACTCATCTGGAAGCTCATCTATAGATGTAGGGAACAACATGTTGCCCTTGTTGAGGGGGTTCGTCTTGTCCTCCTCCGTAGCAGCATCGTTGCCTCCCATGTCGCTAGATGGAAACTTGATTTTTCACCTTGCGTTCCCCAGCAAAGTCACCAAAAAGTATGTTGACGTTGAAGATCGCTCCAAGCCAACACACCAGCGAGGGCCTTGGACGCCCAAGAGGTCTCACAAAACCTGCAACACAGCAAGAGACGAAGCGTAACCGGCGTAACCGATCTAGGGATCGATAGGGCCGATGTAGAGCTCGTTCTTGGCTGAAACGGCTCCCGAACCACTCCCGGAAGGATCCGTGGGGAAGAAGCACGTGGAGGATCTCCTAGAACCAGCAAGGCTGCCTAGGATGCCGACAAATCTCATAGAGAGGCTTGCCGAACAGCAAGGTAGAGGGTTGAGAGGAGAAAACTAGGGTAAGATATGAGTTTTGGTTGTTGTTTTGTCGATTAGATAGATGGGATCTCAATCGGCCATGATCCTCTCATATATATAGAGGAGGTTGGTTGTAACACCCCAGGTGTTTATCTCTCATTAAGCAGTGGGTTTGAACTCAAACATGATAGATTAGTGGAGATGACGATGCCAAAGTCAAACCTATGGAAATAAACCCTAACCTAAACTTGGATATTGCACCCTTGCTTACATATAGGCTCAATTAAAAGATATATGATTGGGTGTTGTTATCAAAGTATCTTCACATGTCTCACATCAATAACTATCTATATTGATCCCTGGAAAAGTTTCATGAAGTTTGGAATCAAAAGTCACATGAAATGATAAGTTCCATTCCTATTGGAATTTGCCCCATTAAGTTAATGGAACTATAGAACATCAACCAAACCTTGCAAACTTGCTCAAATGACTCTAGATGAACTCTACAACACCTTAACTACACTTAGGACACTTAATGGAACAATGTTCATGTTGATCATTTTGCCTAAATGTGCTTCTAATTGATGGTTGACCATATATGGACCCTGGAGCCCTTTTGTTTGACCATTTCAAAAGTGTGACTTAGGAGCTTTGCATGACTATGCACCCTTTTACAAAGTTGTAGAGAATTTTATAAGGAACAAACTTTGTTTAAAGGTCAAGTCATGAAAATATATGGAACATGCTCAAACGGGGCCCACAAGTTAGTTTTAGGGCTGATTTCAGCACTTGGCCATTTTTAAGCCCTAATTCCGGTAACCTCGACGTTGGCATCTCACGTTCTCCGAATTTTGTTGAGTAACTCATGTGGAGCCAAAAATGAAACTTGGAAACAATTTGTTAGAGAACAACATGTAAAAAGTTGGGATCAATTTGACCAAGTTTGGCATTGCAAAATCCCAAAACCGAGCCCTAGCTTAACATGTTGACACTGGTAATTTGGGGACTGATTATCTCCTAATCTACAGCTCTAATGACTATGACCCCAATATAGGAAATGTAGAGCATGGTCTGGGCTACAACTTTGCCTTTAGGTCCAAGACCCAGATCGGCCCAGATCAGGCCCAAATTGGAGCTCCAACCGGTCCTTTCGGACGCATGCCAGCTGTTCGCGTTTTTGCTCCAAAGGCGACGCGTGGACAAGGGCGTGGCGCTCATGCCCACACCGCGCCGCCACTCCCTGTCCGCGTGCCCGATTTCCTCCCCCTTCGCGTTGTGGAGAACCGAAGCCAGCCGCAGGCCTCTCACTCGCCCTCCCTCGCTCCTCTCTGCCTCTTCCTCGCCCCGGCTTGGGCGGCTGCTCGCCGTGGCCGCTTGCCGCCTTGAATGGCCGTCGTGAGCCACGCTGCTGTTCTGATTGCTAGCAGCCACCGCATGCCAAACCACCACTACCTGAGGTGCCTCCACCTTCCCGCGAGCTTAAAGTACCTCTGTCACCACCTCCTTTCGTCACCAGAGGACGCCCCCGCCATGGTCGACCGGCCAACTCCAAGGCCGCCGTCGATCCATCGTCTCCGACTTCCCTCCACCGAATTGACCGCGCCATCGCGTTTCTAGCACCAAGCCGCACCTCCTGGACAGCTCACCTCACCGGCTCCGCTCCCGCGGCTTGTTGCCGCCGGAGCACCGGCCGACGGGCCGCCGGCGCACGTGGCCAAGCCGCTGCCGACCGCCTTCCGCCGCTCCTCGGCCACCCCCTAGTGTGGAATGGCACGGCGGTGCCCGCGCTGCCCCTCCCCGCCGCTGGCACCGACCTCACCGGCCGGAGGATGGCCGGCCGGCAAGCCTCCTCCACCTCCTCTGTTCTGAAATTGAGAGGACCGCGGGGTTGAATTGGGAGAAGTACACGGGGTTAAGTGAGGAGATGCAGACTCATTTGAATAGTGCCTAAAGGATCTTTCGGTGATGACTTATTTGGTGAATAGTTCAAGGGCCCCGAAGTAAATGTGTTTTCCCTTTCCTGATATTCTTTTCTTTTATACATATAAATCGGCTGAATCTTTAAAAATTAATATCTCAGGCTAGAAAATTCCAAAAATAATAAATGGGGACTTTTTGGAAACCTTGAGAAGAGATCTATGCAGTAGAGTCATAAAATGCTATATGTTTGTAGATGTTTTCTGATGTCTTTATTTAAGTTTTAAAAGTGCTCCATAAATGCTTATAAACTTGACCAGAGCCATATCTAGAGTTTTAGAACTCCAAAAATAGTGATTCTTATTTTGTTAATTTTGTGATGACATGTACTTGCTAGGAAAAATATTAAACACACTAGTTGTTTACTATTTTCTTAAGGTTTTAATTTGACCTTGATAAATAAGGAAACCCACATTATATTTCTTGTCATTTTTATATCTTGAGTTGTATTGCTCCAAATGAAGTGAAATTTTTGTGGCATGCTACCCATGTGATGTTTGATGTGTGGTAAAAATTTCATGAATTTTAGTTGTAGTATGAGTGAGTTATTGATTCATCTTGCTCTCGCATGAATTCTTGCATTAGCCATTTGTCTTTTTTATAGAGGTTGATATATATGTCCAAATGGTTTGAAATTTATACAGTAAACTACTAGGAGCATATGTAGGCCACTGTAATTGTGGTAGAATTTATTGTACAATTTTGATATGTGTTCCCAATTTCCCCCTAATTATCTAGATAAATTAAGAAATGTATTAAAATAATTTATTTAGCAATGGACACTATGTTTTCTGGTGTTTATTAGTGATATGTGACATGTTGGTAAAGTTAGTTTTGTCCATTTATATGTTTGCAACATAAGTTAATAATTATTTCTTGCAAATGAGGTTTCTGGACAGATCTGGAAACTTAGCAAAGTTCTTCATGATATTGTGCTTTGTTGTTAAACTTATTTATATAAAAGTTGTAGATAATTCATGTATCTAGCTGCTGTTAAAATTTGGTATCATTTGGTTAAGTAGTTTTTGAGTTATAGATGTTTAAAGTCAGGTTCCAGATTTGGTTGCTCTCTGTTTGGAGCAGACCAGATTCTGTAGTGTCATCTTTTAGACCTATTAAACTTGGGAATCAGGCTTAGGTGATATTGAATGAATTGTAGAAAATTTCATAAGCTTTCTATAATGTCTTCTTACAAGTCATTTGGATTTGTAGAACTCCAGATATGATTGATTTACTCAGCTACTGCATGTATGTCTAGAATTGTTGAAAATACATGGATTCTTGGTTACTTTGCTTGCTTGTTATTAAGTGTGATTCATGTCCATGGTGATGAAGTTAGTACACCTGAGGCTTTGTAAATCTTGAGTTATGTTTGGTATTGCTTCCCTTGCTATCTTAGCATAATAGGTGGTGTGATGTTTATTTGAGCAAGGTAAAGTGCTTATGTGTATTTAGCGTAACCTTGTACTTGCCTTGTTTAGTGTGTGATGCATCATCTATTGCATTCCCATATATTCGTACACTTGCATTTTGCATCTCATTTAGGTACGCTAGATGCACCATGTGAAGGACGTGAGGTGGAGCTAACCAGAAGATAGTGTTGGTGGACCTATCTCGGAGATGGAATGATCGGACAAGTGCTAGAATGAGGGAATGCTCGCCAAGCAAGTTTCATCTGACAAACTCTGACTTGAGTCGGATCCCAGGCAAGCCCCGGAGCATTATAAGCCTCCTACCTTCAAAGCAATTAATTATATATATGTTATAAGTATTGTTGCATTAAGTGGTAGGAGTTGGTTGAAAACCTTGCTGCATTATATCATTTCTTGTCCAGATATATGAATCCTTGAATCCTACCTAGACTAGGATCGAGTGGATGCTTAGCCCTGCTTTAAGCGGTAGAAGTCAGGTAATTTCCTATCACCTATGAGATGTAGGGATATTCATATATGGCACGGTTGGCTATATTTGCTATCGTGGAATGGAACCATGTGTTAATAAAATGAAATGAGACCGGGCGGGATGAAGATAGTGAAGCAACAAGGCATGGAGGTCTTGGGTGTGGATCTATCCCCGTCTGAGTCGTTTAAGGACCGATTCGTTGTACGTCCTTGAGTCATGTTGAACGCAGTCTAACACTTAGTTGGCCGGATAAGTCGTTCCGACCGCGAAGCCGAGAAATATGGTTCAAGCCGGGAATCGAATGGTAGGTTGCATCTTGGAGGAGAGAAAGGATGTGCTTAGGGACATTGGCGTGAGACCAAGGGGGGGTTAGAGTCCCTATCACCTGGCAGAGTGTCACCCTTGGGGATGCGACATCATTCGGACCCGCGATTCCTGAATTGTATGAAAGGTGGCTTGTGCGACCCTGGCAGGGGCCTACGCGGTGAGTGTTAGAAATACCCCTCCAGCTGGATAGGAATTCGATTCGAATCGCCGTTGCTCCTGGTTAGTGAGCACTTGACTTGAGCAGCGGCAACGTAGATTCCATTAAATTGAACGGATGGTTAAATGGATAACGATGGAAAGGTTGCCTCAATTTATACCTGCTATGGTTAATATTGTTTGCTCCTAATAAAGTGAGTGCTCTAGTATAGGTTCTAATATAGATGGCAGGTTAATGATAAATAACTTGATGCTTAAGCATTAATGATTACTCATCCATATTAAGCTTTTATGCAAAATGCTGTCAAGCTAGCCCACTTTATATTAGCCTTGCATGATCCTTGGTGTCACTTTTTTTCTGGTTTCTGACGGGTAAGTCTAGCTGAGTACCTTCTCGTACTCAGGGTTTTATCCCCACTTGTTGCAGGTTGTGCTGTATCTTGGCTACTGCAAGAGTTGGTTGGCTCCTGCCGTAGTGGCGGAGCGTGATCACGGGCATGATCCTTCTGAGTTATCTTCTCTCTAATGCTTTTGTTGGAAGTCGACCTTGGTACTGGCATATATTTGAAATAAGGGTGTTGTTAGTTTCAAATTACTTTGCTTCCTCTACTTTTGAACTTAAGTTGTAATAGCTGTGTTGAACTCCGATGTATATTGAATTACTTGTGAAATGGTTGTAACATGTGACTTGTTATGTTGAATCACTACGATCTTGGCTGGTATGTTGGTTGTTTTAAAATCCCTCGTAATTTCATTGGACTACTGGACTTATATGGGCTCAAGTGCGAGAATTTGATCACTTCGGTGATTGTTTTTGTACTTGTGCTCTTATAATTTGGACGGTTCTGTTACAGCTGGTATCGGAGCAAGATTCAACATTAAACTTGTCGTATGTGTATTTAAAACAAAGGTTTTGTTTTATAAAATCAGTTTTATCAACTTATAGCTATATATAGGTTTGTGAAAACTGAATTCTAAATCTAAGTATGCTAGTGGTCAATTTACTTATGCCCATATAAGGATTATTAGGTGGCTTATATAAGTACTAACTTGGGGGTTTTCATTTATGCATCTACGCCTAGGCCAAGGTATGTATGTGTGATGACTCTCCCACACTATGCTACCCAGTGTGTCAGATTAGAGGTAGCCTTCATATATGAAAAAGCCATATATGTCGTTAGTTTACTTTTATGCAACATCGCACCTACGCTCAGGTAAGTGTGAGTTGTGAGAGCATGACCGAACATCCGTCGGTCTAGGGGAGAGCTAGTTTTGGTTACTGGATTATTTACATGTTACACACATGTATATATGAAGGTACTTAATTGTAGGTGATTGATGATTCGGGTAGTTTTGGTGCTACATGTATATATACGGGGGTATATGTACATGGGAGTACTTAGAATTTTACTTCTCTGCTTTCATTGTGTGCTATATTGGAAAATGTTGGGCTGCAATGAAACTTTTATGCAGGTACGCTAACCATGAATACGTAAGTCGACTGTAGGTAATGACTAGATATATATCGAGAGAGTGCGTGTTATGCCACCGACATAGAACGTGATCGCCACCTCAGGATTGGCAATCTTGTGAGGACGAATAGGACGAAGCATGCATCTTCATGATTGTTGCTTTATGCATAGCTATGCTCCTCTCACCCTTGTTCAAATGATGAGTAATTTGTGAGTGATGTGGTATACTATCTTCCTTGTGTGGAGTCAAACAAGAATGCTTTGTTCCATGTTGCTTGAATAGGAAATGCTTGAGAAAAATGTGTGCTTAGCCTTACTAGAAATAAGTGTGGCTACATGCTTGAACTTAGAGTTATCTTCTAGCTTAGCAAAGTAATGGATATGTTGTTCACCCAAGCGTTTGCCAATGCTTTAGACCTCACTTAAGTAATTATGGATTCTCATGAATGAATTAAATTCGTGTTGGTCTAAAGTAATAAAATTTAGAGCTACTAGAATAACATGTTTGTGTGCTCTCTTGTTAAGTAGAACAAAGGCAAGCTTTGTTTTGCTTGTTGGACGTTGGCTGCTAGAACGATTTCTGTTGTAGTGATATTTTTGTGGTCATAATGGTGTTTTCTGTAGTTATGGAGAATACCAAAGTTGTAGCTAACTTACTTTTCTAGATTGTCCTAAAATTTCATGACCCTAGGTCTTATGGTTTGAGAGTTATGAATTTTATAAGTTTACTGTCAGGTTTTACTTATGCTTTGAAGAGATCTGAATGTTTGGTTTGTTTGACCTATGTTCATAAGGAATCATGTCTTGGAGATAGTAGAAGAAGTGTAGTACTTTTTCTAAGCTTTCCAAAATGTCCTATAGCACTAATTTTGGTGGTCTAAATCTCTAGTTATGAGCTTGCAAAATGGAATGACAGAATCTGTCCAAATCGGGGCAGAGATGTCTTCTTTGTCTTGTTTGGCCTTGTTGGCTATAGAATCATCTTAATATGATAATAATAAAGTTATAGACAACTTAATAAGCTTTACATAAAGTTAAGTCTTAGCCTTGTTGTGTCCCTAGAACTCCAGTTTTGTATTTTTGAAGTTCTTGTCAGTTTTCTGTCCATATTGGTACAGATCTGGAACATTAGCATTTTTGGTCATGTTAATCTATGAATTTGCTTTTGGTATGAATAACTAAAGTGTAGTCATCTTCCTAAGATTTCTATAAAGTCTAGGATCACCTTTGTGGGATGTCTATAACCTCAGTTATGGTTGAAACAATTAACTAATGCGTTGCTGTCCAGATTCTAAGCACATGCTAAGTTGGCTTCCTTAGCTAACGTTTGTGTGGACTAAACTTGTAGTTAGTTGCTTGAGTTCGTTTGTGTAAGCTTCTTCATGTGTTGGCTTGAAGTTATGATGCATGTATGTATGCTTGTTATCTAATTAGTGTCATAGTTGTCACCTCCTTTGTCCTCGGTGAGCATACGAGTGTCGAATAGCTTTATCCTAGACAATGTTCACGTTATGTAATTATATGGTTGTTGTCTTCAATTAGGTTCTCTCTCTTAGGAACCTGAGCCTGTAGACTTAATGGTTAGCCCTTGAATGTTTGTATCCATGCCCTTGCTTGACTGAAAGCCCAAAGTTTAGTTCTCCGATATGTTTGCATAAGCTGTGGATGTTTGTTGGGCATTCTTAACGTCATTACCAAAAGTAGACTTAGTTTTCTAATTCTGATAACGGCGCCAAAAATGCCGAACCTATCCCTCATGCCACTTAAGCCAAGTTGTCATCCCCAGCATGACATGAGAGACGCGGTATTGAAATATGCAACTGCTCTTCTAAATAAATAATAAATAAGATCTGCAAGCGCACAGATTAATACCGATGTAGCATTTTAACCGGGAAGTATTCCAGGTATCGTTATTTATATTTTTACCACTGGGAAGGGATTACTAACATCAATGTTGATTATGGAATGGAATATAGGAATGAGTATCAATCATTGCATGTATAAGTGAGAGCATTCATCTATCTCTTGCATACAGGGGTAAGTGTCACATAAAATATAGATAAAGTATGAATGGTGACAAAGATAATTAATCTGATCAGCTAGCCACATATAATAATGATAAGCACCTCAACAGATATTCTAGCAAGTCATTAGCATGGAATTAGGACGAACTACAAGGATATTTCCTAAGTTATTCTTAACTATAAAGTCTAGCATATCATAGTTAGTGCAAGTACACTTGGCAATCATTGCGAGAAAGGACTACGCCCATGCATAGTGATATTATCAAGGAAGATGAGAAACATAGCAATCACTCCCCCGTAATAATGTTGCTCTGCCTGCCTTACACACGGGAGGGGGACTATATAAGAACCAACGAAGCTGTCACCATCGCGGACCACCCCACGATCCGGCATATAAGGTGCAATCGCAGATAAATATGGTCTAAGCACCACGCCTACACAATATTTATCATTTACCCATGGATCCGATGGATAAACGCTATACGATCCTAAACATGTATATAATTCCAATCTAACTAAGCCAAGCGTATAACTACGATAAACTAAGAACAATATAATCGCAAACATAAACAAGTAGAGCATAGTCATAATCAATATATTGAAATAGAACAAAGTTGTATTCATAATATTGAAGAACAAAGATGAACAATGAAGAACAGTAAAGGAATTACCAAGAATCCTCTTGACAGATCCAGAAACCAATCGAAGATTGACTCCTTCTAGTTCTAATCCTATGTAGCTATGCTATACTAGAGATCTAGTTGATGTGGTGGCTCTAGGGCTTGATCAGAGACTCTCCTCCTGAGATTAGGGTTTGAAGAATGAGAATGAGGGAGTGCCTCCTCCAGGGGCCAGGGGTCCTGCTTATATATCCCCCTCAAGTGAACGTGGGCCGTCGGATCAAACCGACATTAATCGCATAGTTTTCCTTGATCCCTTAGGTCGGTGGAGCATAATCCGCGAGACGGAGCCTGATTGGCTCTCAGGCCAGGGCGGGCGCCCTAGGGAGCAGGGCGAGCGCCCTGCCTCCGGGCCCGTTCGGCCTCCCGTTCGATCTCGTGGCTTCTGGAGTCTTCTAGATGATAGAAAATCGGTGAACACGTTATTATCTCTATGTAAACCCGACGTGTGGGCCTTTCCTCCGTATTTTCTGATAACCCCCTGCAGAAACAGACAAACACCAAAACTCGTGGAATTCTGTCAGATAAAACCCTAAGTCTAGGTGTTGGTTGCATTTGGATCCTTTTCTTTATTTATTTGATAACTATATTTGGTACTTAAGGACCGTCAATAAACTCCCCCAAGCTTACCTCTTGCTCGTCCCTGAGCAAGGATAGACTCATTATGGATCAGAAGTTGCTGCAAAAATAAGGTCTCATCCCTAAGTTAGAGTAAACTGTCAAGACTTAAAACTTACTCATTTTACCTTTCACCATGGGGCTTGCAACCGTCACCTGCATCTTGAGTGGTTAAAAGATAGAACGGTCTAGTCAAACGCCATGTCTCTTATTCTTGATCAGCTATAGCTCTGGAGTTTTTGCAAATTTTTCAAATAAAACTCAGAGATTCCTTGTATGACTTTCTCGGGTCTCTCTTTTGTGGTATTTCTGGATCCTTACCAAGGCAGTAATGGTATATGCCTTCTCTCTCAAAGTATGTGGTATTTATGGTATAAGGCGTAGTGACATTGCCTTCTCTCTCACCCTACTCTAATAAGGCTTTGTTATCTGGAGCTCATAGGTGGGAGATACAGTATACATACTCATAGAACATTTATTGCATAGTCAAACCATGGATCCAGAGAAACAAGTCAATAAGTCAAATCAAGATGTGCATGTGTGGTGAATGAGTGGTGTATGGTGATAACAAAAGTCTAATGCTCTTTTTGAGGGAATACATACCTTTCTTGCTTTTTAAAACTTTTGAGGGGAATGAGATGCTCTATTTTTTTTCTCTTTTTTTTTCTCTCAGGTGGGTATTGTACCCCTAATTCTACTATCGAACACTTGTCCATTTTTACCTCTCGTCTCACTTTTTCTTTCTTCGAGGTTCCGAGCACTTGCTCCTTTTTATTTCCTCGTATATATATATATATATATATATATATATATATATATATATATATATATATATATATATATATATATATATATATTTTAGAGCAATCTCCCTCTTTTGAAAATATAGCAAGTGGTAGTAGAAATCACTTGAGCATTAACTTCACAGGGAATAACAGGAATGGGATAATGTTTTTGGCTATTCTCTCCCGGGTCAGGAGTAGAATAATTTTGGGTGAATCTGGAGATGAAAATGAGTGGATATATGTGGATGCGTACTTCCGGAGTAGAAGCAGCATGTATGAGTGAACGTGCAAGTGAATCTTGATTTTAACCACATGACAAGTTCCTAAGGGTCTACACAGCTTGACCACACTCAATGCCCATAAGCAGTAAGTAGTAAAAGTGCGGCTCTTAATCTAACAAGCATGTATATATGGCTGTGGTAGGAATTTAAACTCTCATCATACAGGAACTCATCATGCAACATTTTAAAGATTTTCAAAGATAAAATTCTCCATAATTCTAGCATCTCTAGGAACAGATAAACAGCAGTTCAACCTTCCCATATCATATCCGCTAACAACTTAGACTTCAGATCAAGTTCTCTTCCCACTAGTTCAGATTTAGAGCCAGTTTTAAATTATAACAGTTATGTCTAAACTAGAGAGAGAACAAATTTGAAAATTAGGCAGAGCAACTATTCATCATATCCATGCTAGAGTTTTATTTTCAAGATTCAGTTTAGCATAGCTACTTTATTTATTTATTAAACTAAGCAAATATATATAAACACAAAATATTTATTTGGGTTTTCATGATTATGCATCTTTTTATTTTAATAAAGTATAGGTATAAATGTAGATAAAAATACTTATCGGGATAAATGGGAGTGCTCTCCCCCAAGCTGGATCTTGACGTAATTTCTTCTGATGTAGCTAGCAGGTGCAGAGGTGTATTTGAATGTCGGCAGCACCCTGACAGCGATTAGGATGTCCTCCATCTGCTAGTCTTCCTGAATTCTGTGGAGCTCAAATAGACAACAAAGCTTCGTGGAACTTGATTAAGCGTTAGCATAAATATCTAGCCTTTATCATGTTTGAGCTTCCTTGGTAAATGTCACTCTCTATTTTTATTTTCATTTTTATAGAACAGAAAAAATATATATTATTTTATTTTTTTTATGCCACCACAGTGAATGTACTTATGGGTTTTATGCCACTCGCATACTCACATGGGGCTTACTGTTTTTAACATTTTTTTAAGACAGAATGAACATGATTAATTGAGCAACAATTAAAGGGAAAACGATAACTACCAAGTTTACCTCTTGGCATGGCGTTCGGTGTTTTTAAGTCCTCCGAACAGGACTTCTTTTCTTCTTAGTTGTCCTGGGATTTGGGTGGCGTAGACGGTGGTTCCGGCAGCGCCTCCTCTTCTTGTGTAACTGTCTTCGCTTTCCATACCCGACTTGGTGCTTCGGTCTCCTGTTGTGTATCCTCGGGCCTTATGACCTCTCCTTCATAGTCTGCCCATACGTCCTTGATGGTTTGCCTCCTTTGGTTACGGTTACGTCGCCTTCTTCTTGTCCTGACCTGCTTAGAATCTTCAACTATATAGTTAGGGTCATTAAAGTAGCGGCGTACCTTCTCAGAGGGGAAATGCATATGGACTTCTCTGGTTCCAATGTAGATGATTGCTTTGACGGTGCCTAGGAACGGTCTTCCTAGGATGATGGGTGGATCGTACTCGTCGTCTCCCATGTCAATGACCTAAAAGTCTGTATGGACAAAATGATCGTTAATTTTAACAGGGACATCGGTTACTATACCTTCGACCTTTCGGGATGTCTGATCTGCCATCTGGAGCTGAGTGTATGTTGGTTTTAAGGGCATGGTTCCATACAAGAGCTGATAGGTGACTGTGGCCATTATGTTGACGCCTGATCCAGTGTCGCAGAGCGCCTTCTGAAAGGAGTATTCATTGATTGAGCACTCAATGCTTGGCATACCTGGGTCGTCCTTCTTGATTAGGAACGGCGACTTGAGTCGACCATCTTGACCTCCTTGAATTACAGTGACCATCTTAGCTGATTCGGTCCATCCTTGGTTGTTCTTGTTCTGCTTGATCCTCCTGTTGGTCCTCTTCCTTGGTTCATGTTGGGGTTGCTCTGGGATTTGTGTAATCTTGTTCTTGAAGGAAAACGTCTCCTTCCTCCCCTTGATGTTGAAGTTGATCTTCGCAGCGCTGGCGTAGATGACAGCTCCCGAGGTGTTCAGGAATGGCCTTCCTAGAATAACTGGTGACCTCTCATCGGACCCGGTCTCTATCACCACGAAGTCAGCTGGAGCATACGAGGTACCAACTCGGACACACATGTTCTTTAATATTCCTTTAGGAAAGCTTAGTGTCCGATCTGCAAGCTGCAAACACATAGTTGTTTCTGATAAAGGATATGTAAAGAATTTTTCATAGAGTACCCTGGGCATAATGTTGACGCTGGAGCCAAAGTCGCAGAGTGCTTCTGGGAAGTCCACCATGTCGATGGAGATCGGGATGACGGGGCGTCCTGGATCGCCTCTCTTGACTGGCAGAAGGTCATTATGTACTCCGACAGCGGGATTACTCCAATAGTTACCTGCATCAAACATGTCTACAAGATTTACAGATTCTAATCCTTCCAGTTGTGATGGTATACCGGGGTTAGTAGCAGGAATAGCAGCAGCTATTTGATTTAACTGAGATTCAATCATTTTATTAAAGCTAATTTGGTTTTTGATGGCAGTAGAGAAATTATCCATTCTATTATTTATGTTTTCTAGTATTTTATCATTGGATGCCAATTTCTTAGACAAGTTATCCATTAGCTTTCCTTGATTAGACACTAACTCTCTCAGGGGTGGAAAATTATTATTGTTGTTGTAAGATTTATTACCTTGATAATTACCTGAGTAGTTACCTGAGAAGTTAGGCCTCTGTTGATTCCAACCTTGATTTTGTTGAGGACGGTTGTAGTTGTTGTTGTTGTTGATGTACCTTGCATCCTCAAGCATCTCAGGGCAGTGATTGCCTGAGTGTCCAGTATCTCCACATTCCTCACAAGTCATGTGAGAGTCGTAGACGTTCATGACTTCTCTTTTGTCTCCAGCTTTGTCATCGAGCTTTTTAATGAGTAGGTCTAACTTTGCAGACAGCATGTCTACCTCCTTGAGCTGGTGCATACCTCCACCCTTCTTGCGTGTTTGGATCCTCTCTTCGTTCCAACCTTGGTTGGACGCCATCTTCTCCACAAGGGCTGTAGCTTGTGGTATGGTGAGTGATAGAAATGCGCCTCCAGCTGCAGCATCCATGGTCTCACGAGCACTAGTGATGAGCCCATGATAGAAAGTCTGCATAAGTAGCCAGCTCTCCATTCCATGATGGGGACATTCTAGGATGTAATCTTGAAAGCGCTCCCATGCTTCTGGAACGGATTCATCATGTTGTTGCTGAAAACTTGTAATCTTCCCACGGAGAGCATTGGTCTTGCCCATGGGAAAGAACTTAGCCAGAAAGTTCATAGAGCAGAGTGCCCACGTAGTGTTCTTATCCTTCGTCACGTAGAACCACTGCTTCGCTCTCCCCAATAGTGAGAATGGGAAAAGGCGAAGTAGTATGGCGTCTCTGGGAACATCTAATAAAGTGAATGTGCTGCAAATCTCCAGGAAGTGTTGGAGATGAGCACTTGCATCTTCGTGCGGCTTCCCACAAAACTGGTTGGCTTGTACCATGTTGATGAGCCCTGGCTTGAGCTCAAAGTTCTTGTCGATGGCCGTGGCAGGTCCAGTGCGGATGTTGTCCGTAGTGGGAGCTGAGAACTCGCGGATTGTCTTGTTCGCCATGGCTGCGAACTCTGTTGACAAATTCCGGATGAAACTTCGGCGGTCTTCTGGATTGGATGAAGTGTTGCGTCGAAGTGTTGACTTCTTGAGCTTGGCTCTTGCCCCTCTGATTAATGCTTCGGGGTTGTCAACAAAATTTTCTGGAAGATGTCCTCTATTCATACATCACCCTGCAAAACAATAAGAATGGAAAAATACAGGGGTAAATCTGTATGGGAGAATTGATGATCTCAATCACTTAATGATGCGAATGATGACTCAAATTCCATATTCATTCCTTGTTAGTAAATCAACCTTCCCCGGCAACGGTGCCAAAAATGCTTATTGGGCATTCTTAACGTCATTACCAAAAGTAGACTTAGTTTTCTAATTCTGATAACGGCGCCAAAAATGCCGAACCTATCCCTCATGCCACTTAAGCCAAGTTGTCATCCCCAGCATGACATGAGAGACGCGGTATTGAAATATGCAACTGCTCTTCTAAATAAATAATAAATAAGATCTGCAAGCGCACAGATTAATACCGATGTAGCATTTTAACCGGGAAGTATTCCAGGTATCGTTATTTATATTTTTACCACTGGGAAGGGATTACTAACATCAATGTTGATTATGGAATGGAATATAGGAATGAGTATCAATCATTGCATGTATAAGTGAGAGCATTCATCTATCTCTTGCATACAGGGGTAAGTGTCACATAAAATATAGATAAAGTATGAATGGTGACAAAGATAATTAATCTGATCAGCTAGCCACATATAATAATGATAAGCACCTCAACAGATATTCTAGCAAGTCATTAGCATGGAATTAGGACGAACTACAAGGATATTTCCTAAGTTATTCTTAACTATAAAGTCTAGCATATCATAGTTAGTGCAAGTACACTTGGCAATCATTGCGAGAAAGGACTACGCCCATGCATAGTGATATTATCAAGGAAGATGAGAAACATAGCAATCACTCCCCCGTAATAATGTTGCTCTGCCTGCCTTACACACAGGAGGGGGACTATATAAGAACCAACGAAGCTGTCACCATCGCGGACCACCCCACGATCCGGCATATAAGGTGCAATCGCAGATAAATATGGTCTAAGCACCACGCCTACACAATATTTATCATTTACCCATGGATCCGATGGATAAACGCTATACGATCCTAAACATGTATATAATTCCAATCTAACTAAGCCAAGCGTATAACTACGATAAACTAAGAACAATATAATCGCAAACATAAACAAGTAGAGCATAGTCATAATCAATATATTGAAATAGAACAAAGTTGTATTCATAATATTGAAGAACAAAGATGAACAATGAAGAACAGTAAAGGAATTACCAAGAATCCTCTTGACAGATCCAGAAACCAATCGAAGATTGACTCCTTCTAGTTCTAATCCTATGTAGCTATGCTATACTAGAGATCTAGTTGATGTGGTGGCTCTAGGGCTTGATCAGAGACTCTCCTCCTGA
Organism: Saccharum spontaneum; assembly: GCA_022457205.1. Taxonomy (NCBI): domain Eukaryota; kingdom Viridiplantae; phylum Streptophyta; class Magnoliopsida; order Poales; family Poaceae; genus Saccharum; species Saccharum spontaneum. The sequence goes on along the minus strand of CM039613.1, from coordinate 39,536,930 downwards.
GATTAGGGTTTGAAGAATGAGAATGAGGGAGTGCCTCCTCCAGGGGCCAGGGGTCCTGCTTATATAGTCCCCTCAAGTGAACGTGGGCCGTCGGATCAAACCGACATTAATCGCATAGTTTTCCTTGATCCCTTAGGTCGGTGGAGCATAATCCGCGAGACGGAGCCTGATTGGCTCTCAGGCCAGGGCGGGCGCCCTGCCTCCGGGCCCGTTCGGCCTCCCGTTCGATCTCGTGGCTTCTGGAGTCTTCTAGATGATAGAAAATCGGTGAACACGTTATTATCTCTATGTAAACCCGACGTGTGGGCCTTTCCTCCGTATTTTCTGATAACCCCCTGCAGAAACAGACAAACACCAAAACTCGTGGAATTCTGTCAGATAAAACCCTAAGTCTAGGTGTTGGTTGCATTTGGATCCTTTTCTTTATTTATTTGATAACAATATTTGGTACTTAAGGACCGTCAACAATGTTTTGCAACCCTTTTTGTGAAGACCCTTGTCGACTGACCAACCAAGTTAACTCTCATCAACTCTAGCCTTTGACCATTCATCGTACATTGCCAGTTATGGAGACCATACCCAAATCCATGTTGGACCTTCCGGTTACCTCTCCCAATGGTTAGCTAGTGTGACGTAACGTCTCTCTGCTATGGCCTCAAAATCATTTGCTTGCAAATTTGTGTATCTACCTTATCGACTTAATCTTTGATTACATACTGGTTTTTGCCCTTGAAGTTGGTTTAATCCATTCCCAACCTTTCCAAGTCTCGGGATGGTTACTAGTCTTAATCTCATGTTGTTGTCTAACATGACCAAATCTCATGGTAAGCTTTCATCTTGTCATCACCTTGGTAGGACGCAAGGCATGCATGGAATTAAGCAAAAATCTCATACTTAGTCGCATTCGGCAATTGAGTTATAGTCTCTTGTGCTGTGTTTTGATCTATGGATACCTCCTTGTTGATTCTAAACCTTGTGACTATCTTTGCTTGCTATCCCTCCTTGTATGGCGCTTGTTCTTACAACCCATTGGTGCCACTTGAAATTTCACTTTCGTTGTGCGTTTAGTAATGGTGTTATGAGTAGCAGCTGATGGTGCCACGATGAAACCAAGGGCCTCCTGTGGCTGCAGACACATGGCTGGCTGCCTAGCACGCGCTGGTATCGCTGTTTCTAGTCATGATCCATTATCAAACGACAGACGATGTGTTATTTTCTCATGTTCCTTTTCTTGGTTATATCTCTATATTGTATCATAAGATCCATATCTTAGACCGAAAGTAGTGGAGTTTCCTTCTGAAGTTGCTAAGAGGATAACCTTTGAAGAACAGGTCACTGACATAAACATTAACAGACTGCAATATGTGGTAGCCCAATGACTCTATTTAGTTGCCCCCGTATTGACGAACGTCATCTAGTAAGCAAGTATCTCATCTCTATTGGATAAAAAGGACACACAACACTTAATGTTGGTCAAGTTATCTGTGGGATGAGAATCGATGGTCGCATTATGCATATGACCGGAGTTATCCAAGTCGCAATCTTGGGTGCATAATGACCATACAATCGAAATCAACCATCTCTAGAATAACTTCGTATCTGTTGACCTCGATGGCAACCATTCGTTCTGCGTCAACCACAATTATTGTGGTCAAGAGTGAAGATTGGGAACTTTTTGTGTTGAGAGACAACTGATTAGTTACCAATAGGAAGGTTAATCTCCAGCTAGGTAACGACTCTTTGGTAGCTACGAAGGCTATGTCTTACAGAGCAATAACCAACAAGAAGTTAATCAACTAGCCAACAACTTGAGAGATATTCTATCTTCTAGAGCCATTGTGATCAAGTCAATTATGTCTTGGACAATCACACCGATAGTGCAAGGTGTTCTATCAGCTAAAGCGAAGAATTAAAAAAACATGACCTAGCTTCAATTAGTATCCATGTGCCCTTAGGTGCCACAAATGGTTTGTTCATCACTCCATTGGACGATCTCTTATGTGGTCTTAAGGACCCTGTTGGACACTCTTTCGCTTTGCTTTTATGTTCTCTCATCAACAATTATTGGGATAATCAAGGGTTCTACGAGTAAATTTGCAAATCAAAAGCAATTTGAAAAGTGTCAAACAACAGATTTCCCATCTTAGAGCTGCTGTTTGATCCTAAAAAGGAAGCCTCAAGGTGAAAGTTGGCCTGACAAGGTTGCTACATTGCAAGTCAACTCAACTTACAGTGCAACTAAGTCACAAAGGAAAATTTTACTCAACCGCTTGGTGGTAGACTACTCCCCACGGTTTAGTAAATATTACAACTTTTGTTGCCCTTAAGGCCTCACCACATTTTGCTTTGGTACTAATTTTCCAATGATGACATACTTTGGTACCTTATAAATGTTTTTTACCCAAGAGGTTGCATCTGATTCAACCCAGATAACTGTTGTCTTTGGATAAAAGAATCTTCTTAGGTAACATTTGGTAGAAATACGAAGCCGACAAAGTCAGCTATCACATTCACTAATCCTTCGACAGACTCAAATAATACAGTGTTGTCATCAGAGAAAGAGAACTGCATGCATGGAATAGTAAGTAGTCTTCCATTAGTTGGCGTCTAAATGAATGAACATTTATGACCAACATAGACCTTGTCTATTGGTTAGTCAGTATCCTATGGCCTCAGAGGATGTTTGTTGTCTATGATCTCACCCCTTTGGAAGATTATACTCAAGCCATCTTGGTAGAGAACTACTTTTCAAACAGTGAGGACATAGAGTCATTTCAACGAGTATATTTCTGAAGAATTCGGTCTAGTGTAAAGTTCATACGGACTATGTTGTGCTCACTAAAGAATCAGATACTTGTGAGTGGTCAGCTCATGGACTAAATGATCTCCGTACATTTAGAATGTCATACTGTGCTATCTTGGATTCCTCACAAAGTAACAATGCTTCATGGAAGTCAATGAAGGAAATTCTTCAGACAAATTTTACCATGAAGGATAAGTATCAGAAAGTGCCTTTGACCAAATTGTTCTCCGATGTTGAAGCTTTCTAGCTGAATGCTATAGCGTATGTTGGAACTAGATAACATGTCTCTCTTCCTTAAAGATCTTCCATTCCGAATCTCGGGACGCGATTCTTTTAAGGGGGAGGGCTGTAACACCCCAGGTGTTTATCCCTCATTAAGGAGTGGGTTTGAACTCAAACATGATAGATTAGTGGAGATGACGATGCCAAAGTCAAACCTATGGAAATAAACCCTAACCTAAACTTGGATATTGCACCCTTGCTTACATATAGGCTCAATTAAAAGATATATGATTGGGTGTTGTTATCAAAGTATCTTCACATGTCTCACATCAATAACTATCTATATTGATCCCTGGAATAGTTTCATGAAGTTTGGAATCAAAAGTCACATGAAATGATAAGTTCTATTCCTATTGGAATTTGCCCCATTAAGTTAATGGAACTATAGAACATCAGCCAAACCTTGCAAACTTGCTCAAATGACTCTAGATGAACTCTACAACACCTTAACTACACTTAGGACACTTAATGGAACAATGTTCATGTTGATCATTTTGCCTAAATGTGCTTCTAATTGATGGTTGACCATGTATGGACCCTGGAGCCCTTTTGTTTGACCATTTCAAAAGTGTGACTTCGGAGCTTTGCATGACTATGCACCCTTTTACAAAGTTGTAGAGAATTTTATAAGGAACAAACTTTGTTTAAAGGTCAAGTCATGAAAATATGTGGAACATGCTCAAACGGGGCCCACAAGTTAGTTTTAGGGCTGATTTCAGCACTTGGCCATTTTTAAGCCCTAATTCCGGTAACCTCGACGTTGGCATCTCACGTTCTCCGAATTTTGTTGAGAAACTCGTGTGGAGCCAAAAATGAAACTTGGAAACAATTTGTTGGAGAACAACATGTAAAAAGTTGGGATCAATTTGACCAAGTTTGGCATTGCAAAATCCCAAAACCGAGCCCTAGCTTAACATGTTGACACTGGTAATTTGGGGACTGATTATCTCCTAATCTACAGATCTAATGACTATGACCCATAAATAGGAAATGTAGAGCATGGTACGGGCTACAACTTTGCCTTTAGGTCCAAGACCCAGATCGGCCCAGATCAAGCCCAAATTGGAGCTCCAACCGGTCCTTTCGGACGCATGCCAGCTGTTCGCGTTTTTGCTCCAAACGCGACGCGTGGACAAGGGCGTGGCGCTCATGCCCGCACCGCGCCCCCACTCCCTGTCCGCGTGCCCGATTTCCTCCCCCTTCGCGTTGTGGAGAACCGAAGCCAGCCGCAGGCCTCTCACTCGCCCTCCCTCGCTCCTCTCTGCCTCTTCCTCGCCCCGGCTTGGGCGGCTGCTCGCCGTGGCCGCTTGCCGCCATGAATGGCCGCCGTGAGCCACGCTGCTGTTCCGATTGCTAGTAGCCACCGCATGCCAAACCACCACTACCTGAGGTGCCTCCACCTTCCCGCGAGCTTAAAGTACCTCTGTCACCACCTCCTTTCGTCACCAGAGGACGCCCCCGCCATGGCCGACCGGCCAACTCCAAGGCCGCCGTCGATCCATCGTCTCCGACTTCCCTCCACCGAATTGACCGTGCCATCGCGTTTTTAGCACCAAGCCGCACCTCCTGGACTGCTCACCTCACCGGCTCCGCCCCCACGGCTTGCTGCCGCCGGAGCACCGGCCGACGGGCCGCCGGCGCACGTGGCCAAGCCGCTGCCGACCGCCTTCCGCCGCTCCTCGGCCACCCCCTGGTGCGGAATGGCACGGTGGTGCCCGTGCTGCCCCTCCCCGCCGCTGGCACCGACCTCACCGGCCGGAGGATGGCCGGCTGGCAAGCCTCCTCCACCTCCTCTGTTCTGAAATTGAGAGGACCGCGGGGTTGAATTGGGAGAAGTACACGGGGTTAAGTGAGGAGATGCAGACTCATTTGAATAGTGCCTAAAGGATCTTTCGGTGATGACTTATTTGGTGAATAGTTCAAGGGCCCCGAAGTAAATGTGTTTTCCCTTTCCTGATATTCTTTTCTTTTATACATATAAATCGGCTGAATCTTTAAAAATTAATATCTCAGGCTAGAAAATTCCAAAAATAATAAATGGGGACTTTTTGGAAACCTTGAGAAGAGATCTATGCATTAGAGTCATAAAATGCTATATGTTTGTAGATGTTTTCTGATGTCTTTATTTAAGTTTTAAAAGTGCTCCATAAATGCTTATAAACTTGACCAGAGCCATATCTAGAATTTTAGAACTCCAAAAATAGTGATTCTTGTTTTGTTAATTTTGTGATGACATGTACTTGCTAGGAAAAATATTAAACACACTAGTTGTTCACTATTTTCTTGAGGTTTTAATTTGACCTTGATAAATAAGGAAACCCACATTATATTGCTTCTCATTTTTATATCTTGAGTTGTGTTGCTCCAAATGAAGTGAAATTTTTGTGGCATGCTACTCATGTGATGTTTGATGTGTGGTAAAAATTTCATGAATTTTAGTTATAGTATGAGTGAGTTATTGATTCATCTTGCTCTCACATGAATTCTTGCATTAGCCATTTGTCTTTTTCATAGAGGTTGATATATATGTCCAAATGGTTTGAAATTTGTACAGTAAACTACTGGGAGCATATGTAGGCCACTGTAATTTTGGTAGAATTTATTGTGCACTTTTGATATGTGTTCCCAATTATCCCTAATTATCTAGATAAATTAAGAAATGTATTAAAATAATTTATTTAGCAATGGACACTATGTTTTCTGGTGTTTATTAGTGATGTGTGACATGGTGGTAAAGTTGGTATTGTCCAATTATATGTTTGCAACATAAGTTAATAATTATTTCTTGCAAATGAGGTTTCTGGACAGATCTGGTAACTTAGCAAAGTTCTTCATGATATTTTGCTTTTTGTTAAACTTATTTATATAAAAGTTGTAGATAATTCATGTATCTAGCTGCTGTTAAAATTTGGTTTCATTTGGTCAAGTAGTTTTTGAGTTATAGATGTTTAAAGTCAGGTTCCAGATTTGGTTGCTCTCTGTTTGGAGCAAACCAGATTCTGTAGTTTCATCTTTTGACCTATTAAACTTGGGAATCAGGCTTAGGTGATATTGAATGAATTGTAGACAATTTAATAAGCTTTCTATAATGTCTTCTTAAAAGTCATTTGGATTTGTAGAACTCCAGATATGATTGATTTACTCAGCTACGGCAGGTATGTCTAGAATTGTTGAAAATACATGGATGCTTGGTTACTTTGATTGCTTGTTATTAAGTGTGATTCATGTCCATGGTGATGAAGTTAGTACACCTGAGGCTTTGTAAATCTTGAGTTATGTTTGGTATTGCTTCCCTTGCTATCTTAGCATAATAGGTGGTGTGATGTTTATTTGAGCAAGGTAAAGTGCTTATGTGTATTTAGCGTAACCTTGTACTTGCCTTGTTTAGTGTGTGATGCATCATCTATTGCATTCCCATATATTCATACACTTACATCTTACATCTCATTTAGGTACGCTAGATGCACCACGTGAAGGACGTGAGGTGGAGCTAACCAGAAGATAGTGTTGGTGGACCTATCTCGGAGATGGAATGATCGGACAAGTGCTAGAATGAGGGAATGCTCGCCAAGCGAGTTTCATCTGACAAACTCTGACTTGAGTCAGATCCCAGGCAAGCCCCGAAGCATTATAAGCCTCCTACCTTCAAAGCAATTAATTCTATATATGTTATAAGTATTGTTGCATTAAGTGGTAGGAGTTGGTTGAAAACCTTGCTGCATTATATCATTCCTTGTCCAGATATATGAGTCGTTGAATCCTACCTAGACTAGGATCGAGTAGATGCTTAGCCCTGCTTTAAGCGGTAGAAGTCAGGTGATTTCCTGTCACCTGCGAGATATAGGGATATTCATATATGGCATGGTTGGCTATATTTGCTATCGTGTAATGGAACCATGTGTTAATAAAATGAAATGAGACCGGGCGGGATGAAGATAGTGAAGCAACAAGGCATGGAGGTCTTGGGTGTGGATCTATCCCCGTCTGAGTCGTTTAAGGACCGATTCACTATACGTCCTTGAGTCATGTTGAACGCAGTCTAACACTTAGTTGGCCGGATAAGTCGTTCCGACCACGAAGCCGAGTAATATGGTTCAGGCCAGGAATCGAATGGTTGGTTGCATCTTGGAGGAGAGAAAGGATATGCTTGGGGACATTGGCGTGAGACCAAGGGGGGGGGGTTAGAGTCCCTATCACCTGGCAGAGTGTCGCCCTTGGGGATGTGACATCAGTCGGACCCGTGGTTCCTGAACTATACCAAAGGTGACCTGAGCAGCCCTCGCCAGGCGTGACTCAGTGAGTGTTAGAAATACCCCTCCAGCTGGATAGGAATTCGATTCGAATCACCGTCACTCCCGGTTAGTGAGCACTTGACTTGAGCAGCGGCAACGTATATTCCATTAAATTGAACGGATGGTTAAATGGATAACTATGGAAAGGTTGCCTCAATTTATACCTGCTATGGTTAATATTGTTTGCTCCTAATAAAGTGAGTGCTCTAGTATAGGTTCTAATATAGATGGTAGGTTAATGATAAATAACTAGATGCTTAACCATTAATGATTACTCATCCATATTAAGCTTTTATGCAAAATGCTATCGAGCTAGCCCACTTTATATCAGCCTTGCATGATCCTTGGTGTCACTTTATTTCTGGTTTCTGACGGGTAAGTCTAGCTGAGTACCTTCTCGTACTCAGAGTTTTATCCCCACTTGTTGCAGGTTGTGCTGTATCTTGGCTACTGCAAGAGTTGGTTGGCTCCTGCCGTAGTGGCGGAGCGTGATCACGGGCATGATCCTTCTGAGTTATCTTCTCTCTAATGCTTTTGTTGGAAGTCGACCATGGTACTGGCATATATTTGAAATAAGGGTGTTGTTAGTTTCAAATTACTTTGCTTCCGCTACTTTTGAACTTAAGTTGTAATAGCTATGTTGAACTCCGATGTATATTGAATTACTTGTGAAATGGTTGTAACATGTGACTTGTTATGTTGAATCACTACGATCTTGGCTGGTATGTTGGTTGGTTTGAAATCCCTTGTGATTTCATTGGACTACCGGAGTTATATGGGCTCAAGTGCGAGAATTTGATCACTTCAGTGATTGTTTTTGTACTTGTGCTCTTATAATTTGGACGGTTCTGTTACATTGGTCTTATCCTAGTAGGAAACCTTTCAAGGCTTATTTTCTAAGTTTCCCACGAGTTTGAAACAGTTCAGATCGGAATCCAAAAGGCCAGACCTGAACAACCCTTTTTATTAGGTTTGCCGGAAGTTCCGGCTCGGGCCGAAAGTTCCGGCTCGGGCGCGGGCCGGAAGTTCAAGCTTGAGCCGGGAGTTCTGGCTCGGGTGCGGGCTAGAAGTTCAAGCTTGAGCCGGAAGTTCCAGCTCGAGTGCGGGCCGGAAGTTCAAGCTTGAGCCGAAAGTTCCGGCTCGAGTGCGGGCCGGAAGTTCAAGCTTGAGCCGGAAGTCCCGACAACGAAACATTTTCTCGGAGGCATAACTCTCTCATCTGGACCCGAAATTGGACGTTCCATATATGCTTTTTGACCATCTCGACGAGAGGAACGCAATGGTGAAGTCTGTTACACATTTTGATAACTTCACAAAATGAATATTTTTTGTTGTCAACAATAACTAATCACATAGATTATGACTAATTTGCGAGACGAATTTTTTAAATCTAATTAGTCTATGATTTGACAATGTGGTGCTACAGTAAGCTACAGTAAACATGTGCTAATGATGGGTTAATTATGCTTAATAAATTTGCCTCGCGGAGTACTGAGGACTTCTGTAATTTTTTTTATTATTATTACTATCCGAACACTCTCATATGACACCCCTAAACTTTAGCCCCTGAATTTAAATAAGGTCTTAGTTGCTTTCTCACATAAAATTTTTTAGCTGATTCTGGCTCCTTCAAACTGCAAGTATGGTACGGTATATTTCTGTTTAATCTTGGGTCAGTCTCAGCGGAGAGTTTCATTAGTTCCTTCCAAAACTGCTATGTCACAGTAAAATAAAATTTGATGAAACACCCACTCTCAATGCAAAGTTTCATTTTATGGTTTCATAGACATTTAATTTTAAAAGAGTTAGTAATCATGCTAAGAGAGTTTCGTCCTCATGAAACTCATTTCTTCTATCTTATTAAAACATTGCTATGTTATCAAAAATGCATATGCGGCAGGCTATTAAATGCAAATGAAACTCTCATGAAACTCCCACTGAAATTGACCTTAGAGTACAGTCCCCCAATATCATTTATGATCCCATGAAACTATCATATACACGACATAAGACTATTTACTTCTCCACAGGTTCTCTAGTAGTCCTTTTTCTACCAAAAATATCTCCATTACCCTTATATGTGAGCATTTTACAGGTTGAGATGTAAAAAAACTAGTTATTTTAGGAAAAAAAATCTCATCGAGAGACATGATGAATAACAAGGATAGAGAGAGTTAGGGCAAAAGGAGTAGTGATGTCTTTATTGTGATTATTGGATCTCTCAATCGACTGTGGTCCTCTCATTTACATAGGGGGGTGGTCTTATCACAATAGAAAACAACTTCAAGACGTGTTTCATAAGTTTCTTATGCGAAAACATGAACCAAAACCAAGTCAAAAAAATTGGCCTAGCCAGTTTTGTCGGGTTTAGACCACCTTGCCAAGCTGCCTACAGGGGAACTGGCCTAGCCGGTTTGAGAATCTGGCTAGGCCGGTTTTGCCACAATAGGTCGAAAAAAACCAACTTTTTTTCTTAGACTCCGCTTTCGTTCGCCGCAAATATTTTCCTTTAACATCTCTGAAAGGATCAAGATGCCCAAGAGGGGGGTGAATTGGGCTTTTCTAGAAATTAATTGCAAGAATTAAATCCTACAAGCCGGAATTCACCCCTAGTGCCTACTTGTGTTCCTAGAGATTCTACCGGTAAAAGTTTTGCACCCTAGTTTCCAATCCTAGTCTAGCATGGCAATTCTAGGAAAGTAAATCAAGCAATGAATGTAAATACGAGAATGTAAATGCTTGAAAGTAAGGGCAAGGAACACGGCGATGTTTTTCCGAGGTATCGGAGAGTCGCCACTCCCCACTAGTCCTCGTTGGAGCACCCGCGCAAGGGTGTAGCTCCCCCTTGATCCGCGCAAGGATCAAGTGCTCTCTACGGGCTGATTCTTCGACACTCCGTCGTGCTGAATCGCCCAAAACCGCTCACAAGATGAGTTGGGTCATCCACAAGCTCCGTCGGATGATCACCAAACTCCCAATCACCACCAAGCTGTCTAGGTGATGGCGATCACCAAGAGTAACAAGCTAGAACTCTCACTTGACCACAACGAGCCTAATGAGAAGGTGGATGCACACTTGCTACTCTCTAATCGCTAGTGAAGAACTCTCAAGCTTTGATTCTCAAAACACAATCCTCACTAGAGCTCTTGCACTCCCTTGCACTCCAAGGTGATTCTCAGCTGATGAAATGAGCAAGAGACCTCTAAAAGAGGTGGTGGGGATGTATTTATACACCCCACAGTCGAAACGAACCGTTACCTGCCAACTCAACAAAACACGGGGTGACCGGACGCGCCGGTCGAAGTGACCGGACGCGCCGGTCGCCGTAACGGTCGAAATTCTGAAACTCGGCTGAGTGACCGGACGCGCCGGTCAGGGGTGACCGGACGTGTCTGATCGTGCAGGGAGCTTACTGTAACGAGACCGGACGCGCGACCGCGTCCGATCGGTGATGACCGGACACGTCCGGTCGTCGCAGGACCTTACTGGAACGTGACCGGACGCGCCGATCACACCCAGGTCGCGTCTGATTGGATGTTTTCCCTTAAGTGACACGTGTCGACCCTGACCACCGCGTCCGGTCCTCGCAAGGGCCGCGTCCGGTCGTCAGCGCCGAAACGCAGTCGCGGATTTGAACTGACCGGACGCGTCCGGTCAAGCCGAGAACCGCGTCCGGTCAAGGGGAAAACACCCTAAACTCTCCGAAACGCGGCGCAACTTGAACCAAGTTGATTCCAAGTGAACTTTGAGCTATTCTAGAGCTGCCTAGCGCTAAGTTTAACAAGTGTGCACCACACCTAAACATAGGACTCACCTAGGTCAAGCTACCCGCTCATGCTCCCCTTTATAGTACGGCCAAAAGAGAAAAACGAAGATTCTAACGACTATTCCGAATGTATCCCAACACCTCGACATCCGGAACTAACCGTCCTTGATCTTGACATCACTCCTTTGAAAAACGAAATGATATTCATCAAGGGGCATGAATACCATGGTGCCCAAAGCAGTTATTACCTCCATGACCTAACTTACCAAAGTTTCTGCAAAACACACGTTAGTCATGGTAATAAAGCGTTGTCATCAATTGCCGAAACCAAACCTCGGGGCCTAGATGCTTTCAATCTCCCCCTTTTTGGTGATTGATGACAACACTAAGATTCAAAAGATAGGAGTTGAGGTTTTCGAGCATGCTTGGTTCACATAAGCAAAAAGCAATAAGCACAAAGGGTTAGGAATTGCTTATGTGCCCCAAGCCAAAAGTGTGTACTTATAAGATAAGACATAAAACGTTAGTACACATAAAGATATAGCTCATAAGAAATTGGAGTAAGGCACGGAAGCACAACCTTAGAGCTATAAATAAACAAGTGACATGAATTAACATAGTGACTAGATAAACCATTAGACTCAAAGTATCTCACACGACCACATTGTAAGGTCCAAATGGCTAGAGGGGGGGTGAATAGCCTATTTAAAAAATCTACAAGCTTCACTAAACAACCACGTTAGTATAAAAGATGGCTAAGCTTAATCTAGCACTAGCTCAACTACACTATGCAAGCCACCTATACAATTCTAGTGAAGCAAGGCTATGATCTCTAATACACACCAACAAGGCTAAGTCACTAAGCTACTTACTCCTATGTGAAAAAGCTACGCTAAGCAAACTACACTAGAACTAGTACAAGAAAGTAAAGAGTAAGTGACTTGATTCTTATACCAACGAAGTAGAGAAGTAATGCAATCGAAGAATCAATCACAATGATCAACCATAAGAGAAATCCTCGGTAAAGAGATGACACAAGATTTTTACCGAGGTTCACTTGCTTCCCGGCAAGCTACTCCTCGTTGTGGCGATGCACCCACTTGTCGGTTCGCGAGCTAATCGACTATCAAGAGTCGAGCCCTCGGCGGGCGCCGCACAACCGCACACAAGATGGGGATCCCCCAAGCCACGAGCTTCACTAGAGTATCCAATTTGCGAACTCCCGCGGGGAAGGATCAAGAACCCCTTACAACACTTGGTGAGGGCTCCAACAATCTCCAATTGCGAGCTCAATCACCTCCGCTGCTCCAAGCCGTCTACCGTGTCGGGAAACACGGAAGAGTAACAAGAAATCCGCAGCAACTCGAAGATCAAGTGCCTCTAGAATGCAACTCTCAAGCAATGCACTTGAATCTCACTCAATCTCACCCAAGATGTGCAACTTTGCAAAGAGATGAGTGGAGGGGTTGTTCTCTAGCTCAAAGGATGTCTCTAGGTCTCAAAATGTGCAAGAGATCCCCTCAAACCCCGGCCAACGGCTATTTATAACGAAGGGGTACGCAGCTAGCCGTTACCGGACGACTCAGTTGAAATCGCGCTGACCGGACGCTCCGGTCAGGGTGACCGGACGCGTCCGGTCACTACAAGACAACCGTGAACAATGCGCGTCAGAACTAGCCGTTGCCGTGACCGGACGCGCTCAACCGTTTGACCGGACGCGACAGTGCCAGCGTCCGGTCGTGTTCCAGTAAGCTCCCGTCGAGACCGGACGCGTCCGATCGCACGTGACCGGACGCGCCGCGCGTCCGATCAACACTCTGCCCCTCTGGACGCCTGACCGGACGCTCCGGTTCCGTGAGGGACCGGACGCGCCGGTCGCGCGCTCTTCTTCAGCGCACAGGAGAACTGATCGAACGCGCTGGTCAGGCCAGACCAGCGTCCGGTCACAAACCCTAGTGCCCGCGCCGCGTTGAACTGACCGGACGCGTCCGGTCAAACCGAGACCGCGTCCGGTGCAGCGTCCGATCACTGTTTTTCAGTGAAAACCATTTCAGACTTCTGCCACTTTTTCTCGCCTCCGGCGCAATAGAAAATAGGCATTTCATTTCCTCAAAAACGCCTGAATCCCGCCGAGCGTGCGAGCGAACCCCAAACCCCATACTACCGTTCAAACACCACCGCCTTCGTAAATGTGCTAACACCACCAAGTGTACACCACCATGTGCATGTGTGTTAGCATTTCACAAACAATTTTTTAAGGCGTTATGTTAGCTCTCTACTAGATCCTAATGCATATGCTCAAGACATTGATCTAGTGGCACTTGATTCCCGAGCTAACCGTGATTGCCCCTCTTGATAGTCGGCTATGTATCCTAAATCCGGTCAATCACTTCTCTACTCTTCTTAGACCGGCAAAAGGAAAACCCTATGGCTATACCTTTGCCTTGCGCTCTTAGATCCTTCTCCTCTACTTGATCATTATGTCCATCATATTGTGTGCATCTCCACCATGATCGTCATTTCATGTCCATGCACCATTTCTTTGTGATCTTGTGGCCACCACTCCTTGCCACATACACCTTCATCACATGTGTTGCTTATGCCTAACTCAAAACACTTAACACATGGCATTAGCAACTTGGTGTCATTAATTACCAAAACCAAACTTGGGCTTTCACACATGTCACACGAATGCAATGACTGTAAAATAAACATGATGCATGAATGTAGCACACAAAAAAGAACAAAAACCCTCTATCAAAACTCCCCCTGAAACTACTCTCTCTCCCCCTTTGGCATCAACCGCCAAAAACTAGTCTAAGGATCTGACGGGGGAACAGACGGAGTCGTGTCGGGTGCCAAGGTGTGCGGAGTAATCACGAAGTGCAGAGTGTCTCCCTCGGAATCGGAGCTATCTGGCTGACCCTCTGAAGAAGCACGTGGCTGTGAAGCGGTCTGGGTCTGAATAGCAGGAACAGGTACTGACGTAGTAGCAATAAGTGGAGCAGTCTCTGTGACCTGAGCCTGTAGCGAGCCAATAGCTGGGGGATCGGTCGAGGCAACTGACGAAGGAATTGTCTCTGTAGTGCCTGTCCCTGTCACAGGAGGAGCAGCTGCCTCTGGAGCTGACAACCCTGAAGAAGTAGCAAAGGTAGTGTGCGAGGGTGTCGGCTGACCAGTCAACTCGCTGTAGGTGGCACTGAAATCACCGAAAGGTGTGCCTATCAGGAGGTGAGGGCGAGGCTAGTCTGAAGGAGTAAACCCCGTCTGAATAGGCGTGTAGCTCAGGGACTGGAACGACTGGGGGACCTGCGACTGTGGAGAGGTGAACTGAAAGCTCGGCTGTCCCTGACTCGATGGACCACTGGACTGTAAAGCTGGAGTCAGGATAGAAGTAGGTGGAGGAACCCCAACAGTGACTAGGTGGCGCAGAAGGTCCAAATACTGCTGCTGACTGGCTACACTCTGTCGCTGCATCTCGTACTGCTGACGCTGCATCTCGACTTGCTGGCGCTGGATCTCAAGCTGCTGTCGTTGGAACTCGTCATGTCGAGCCTGTATCTGTACAAACGCTGCAGCTGTGTCCTGAGCCTGTCGCTGTAACTGCAGCTCCTGTCGCTGTAACTGCAGCTCCTGTCGCTCCTGCGCCTGGGTCAGCCTCTCAAGGATAGCCACCATGGCTGGATCTGAGCGGGAGGCTGAACCAGAGCCACCGGCCTCGTGGTCGTGGGGCCGAGGAGACCGATACCTGGGGATGGGCTGATAGTCCTCGTCTGTGCTGTCAGAGGCCTCATCCTCAGCTAGATCAGCAGGCTGAGCATCAAGATCGGCAAGCTCTGCCTCAGCAAGCCCCTCAACGGTGGCATCCTGCTCAGCTGCTGTCTCTGGTACCTCAGGTCTCTCGCGCTGTCCTGACACTGGGACCTGCTCTCTCGTAACTGAAGCCCATAGCTGACGGATATCATACTCAGGAAAAGCGGTGGTAGTATCGGATATCTCAGCTCTGATCTCTGCAGGAAGCTCAAGGGCAGATCTGATGATGAAGCAAATCCAGTGAGCATAGGGCAGCTGACGATGTCCCTTGAAGCCCTCAGCTAGGGTGTCCTCCATCTCACTAAGCATAAGGTCCCAAATGTCAAAAGATGTCTGTGAGAGGAGGTGGTGAACAACCCATAGCTGCATCCTAGTCAATCCCTCTCTGTAGCCAAGCCTGGGAAGAAGAGTGCGTCTGACTATAGCATCCAGGACTCGAGCTAGCGGTGTCAAACTGGCAGGAGTGCGACGAGACCCTTCGCCAAAAGGCTCACGGAAGCAGGGTGAGATCAAATCTGTAGGTGGCACTGTCCCGCCGTGAGGGCGTCTGGGTGGAGTCTGACCAAAGCAGAGCTGATGAATCTTCGTGTCTGAAGCTGGGAGTCTGAGAATCTCCCGCACTCTAGTGCTGTACAGTCTGCGGTCGCGGCCTCGGAATGCAAAGTGTATGAACTCATGGGCAGGATCAATCCATAGTGAAGCATAGAACTCTCTAACCCATGTGACGCAGTATGCACCTGTCCGTCCAAGAAAATCTGACAAGCCTGGCAGAAAGGACAGGTGCGGACGAAGCTGCTCTCCCACAACCTCAACAAGTGACTCAAGGCGACAGACCCTCTGTGGTCGAAAAGCAATGCCACTGTCAACGAGAGCTCTGTAAAAATCCTCCTGTAGAGGAGTATAGAAACCCTCTGAAGCTCTGGGGTCCCTCTGAGGTGGGAACCACCGACTGACCTCAACGAACCTCAACCCTTGCACCTGACGTGCTGTAGCACCCCTCAAGTCAAAGTGCTCGACCGGGGGTGAACCTCTAGCCCTGGGAGGAGGACGTGCTCCACGACGCTGGCCCTCTGGCCTAGGAGTCACCTGAGCTCGTGTGCGTGTGGAGCGGCGATGCGGTGGAGTCTGAGCTGGCTACTCCTCTGTGCCCTCTGGAGCCTCTGCAGGTGGATCAACTGACATAGCATCTGCAGCCCCTGTGTCCTCAGTGCCCTCAGTGGCCTCTGTAGCCTCTGTACCAAGCTGTCGACCTTCAAGATGAAAGCGACGCTCGCCAATACGAATACCACTGCTCCTGCCTCCCCTTTCTACCTGCTCTGCTGCATCTGCAACTGCCTGAGCGATCTCCGCATCGGTAAGTGTCTTCTTCTTCTTTCCGGCCATGACCTTGATGTGCTTTCCACGCGCAACCTCAGACAGATGAGGAGGACTGTCGTCCCCGTCACTAGGAGCACCACCGGCGTTCTTGCAACGGACCATGCTGTCAAGCTGTCGGAAAGCCTCTGGAAGATGGTGAACTGACACTCGAGAGGCTTGGCCTCAATCCGTATCCGCAGGCTTGGCCTCGGATTCAACAAACTGAGATCACCCTGACACACCGACAAACTCGCTGAAAAGATAGAATAGATGGATCTACTATAAGCAACATATATAACTAAAAGGTACGAAACCCTAGAGATAGCAAGCATATAAGATAAGATATGAATCGAAACGCGATAGCTACCTCGGATCGACGAGAAGACGGTGATGGGGTAAGACGACCTAGTTCGCGAGACTTCCCGAATTCACCGGACGAGCTCTAATTTGCCGAAACACGAAATAATTAGGTAAACAAGGAAGAAGTTACGGCAAACCCTAACAAGGAGATCAAGGTAACGCGAAACAACCCCGCGAAGAAGATGTCGCGCGACGAAAGTTCGACGACGAACGAACGAGACGTCGCGACGCGAACCCTAGGGTTAGGGTTAGGGCAACGCGAAGTCCACGAACGACGACGATCGCGAGGGAGAGCAAACAACGGCCGGCCGGAGGTGGATCAGCAGGCACGGGCAGGCGCGGGCGACTGCGGGCGGCGCGGCGGCGCTTGCGCGGGTGAAGCAGCGCGGTGGGGCAGCGCGGCAGGGCTCGCCGGAGAAGAGGGAGAGGGCGAGGCGCGGCGGTGAGCGGCGGTTCCGGCGAATTAGGGCACGGCGGCGGATTCGCGGCGAAACTCGGCGGCGGGTTGAATAAAATCGGAACGAAGACGAACCGTTATATGAGGGGTTAGATCCGCTCGTCACGTGATGACCGGACGCGGTGGTCGATATGACCAGACGCGATGGTGCAGCGTCCGGTCACACTCCAGTAAGCTCCTGGAGCGACTGGACGCATCCGGTTAGGACTGACCGGACGTGGACAGAGTCCGGTCGAGGGGTACTCGGGAAAGTCATCGCGAATGACCGGACGCGGTGGTGCTAACCGGGACCGGACGCGGTGGTCAACAGCAGCGCGTCCGGTGCAGCGTCCGGTCACTAGATCAGGAGTTGGCCTTCTGGATGACCAGACGCGCTGGTGGTCGCCGGGACCGGACGCGGTGGTGAAGCATCACTGCGTCCGGTGCGGCGTCCGGTCCAGCGTCCGGTCACAGTTTTTCGCCCTTCTTCGTTCCGAACTTCGACGCGACTTCTCCCAATCAAGTTCCAATTCAAAGAGACACAAATAAACACCAATTGGAACCTGATATGAGTGACCTCACTCAAACCCTCAAGATTTTCAAAATAGATTGCCTTAGGCTAGTATTATTTTTAAGAAAATAGGCAATAAACACCCGAGGAGCAACGTATGGCCATGCAATAGAGTTTTTGAACCTTTAGGAGCGTCAAAATGCTCTCTCTACCCATGGACGAACACAGAGGTTGCTCAAGGCCAAACCGTAAAGAAACGACAAACTAACAACCATGCATATGCAATGCAATGCAAGAAAGTAAAGCTAGGTTGTTTGTCAAGTTTGATCCACGGTTAGGCTTCTTCACACCTCCAAAGGAGGGTTATCGTAACCGTGTTAGCCAAGCCCTAGATGCATTGCGATAAGATAAACATGGCATATAATACAATGCAATGCAAGGGACAACACAAGCTCATTTTTTAAAGTTGCTAGAGTCAAGCACATTGAGTTCACTTCTTAACCTACAAAAGGTGGCCTCATCCAAAGGTTTAGTGAAGATATCCGCTAATTGATTTTCACTTCTTACACCTTCTAGTGATATGTCATTTTTAGCAACGTGATCTCTTAGAAAGTGATGACGGATATCAATGTGCTTGGTGCGAGAGTGTTGTACCGGATTGTTAGCAATTTTAACGGCACTTTCATTATCACATAAAAGTGGCACCTTTTCAAGAACAATTCCATAGTCTATGAGGGTTTGTTTCATATATAAGATTTGTGCACAACAAGCCCCCGCGGCAATGTATTCCGCATCGGCGGTGGACAAAGCCACACTATTTTGCTTTTTAGATGACCAAGATACTAAAGATCTCCCAAGCAAATGGCACCCTCCGGATGTGCTTTTTCTATCAATTTTGCAACCGGTATAATCCGAATCGGAATAGCCAACTAGTTGGAATCTAGCTCCTTTGGGATACCAAAGACCAATGCTTGTGGTGTGCTTAAGGTATCTTAGGATTCTTTTTACGGCACTTAAGTGAGGTTCTTTAGGGCACGCTTGAAAGCGAGCACACATGCACACACTAAACATGATATCGGGCCTAGATGCGGTAAGGTACAACAAACTACCAATCATAGAACGGTAGAGAGTTTGATCAACCGGTTTACCTCCCTCATCTAGGTCGAGATGTCCATTAGATGGCATTGGGGTCTTGATTGGTTTGCATTCTTCCATCTTGAATCTTTTGAGAAGATCCTTGGTATACTTTTCTTGAGAGATGAAAATCCCTTCTCTCATTTGCTTGACTTGAAACCCAAGGAAGAATGTGAGCTCACCAATCATTGACATCTCGAACTCCTTCAACATCAATTCACCAAATTCCTTGCAATAATCTTCATTTGTTGATCCGAAGATGATATCATCAACATACACTTGACAAATGAAGATCTCCCCATTAAGCTTCTTGGTGAATAGTGTGGTGTCGACCTTCCCAATGGTGAAGCCCTTCTCAATGAGGAAGTCCCGGAGGCGCTCATACCACGCTCTAGGGGCTTGCTTGAGCCCATATAGCGCCTTGGACAACCTATAAACATGATTAGGATATCTAGGGTCTTCAAACCCGGGAGGTTGATTAACATAGACTAGTTCATTTATGAAGCCATTTAAGAATGCACTTTTCACATCCATTTGATATAGTTTCATATCATGATGTGATGCATATGCAAGGAGGATACGAATGGCTTCAAGTCTTGCAACGGGTGCAAAGGTCTCTCCAAAATCAAGACCTTCAACTTGAGAGAACCCCTTTGCAACTAGTCTTGCCTTGTTCCTCACTACTATGCCTTGGTCATCTTGCTTGTTCCAGAACACCCACTTGGTTCCAATGACTCTTACACCTTTAGGATGCTCTTCAAGTGTCCATACTTGATTGCGGGTGAAGTTGTTCAATTCTTCATGCATAGCATTCACCCAATCCAGATCTTGAAGAGCTTCTTCTACATTCTTAGGTTCAACACAAGAGACAAAAGAGTGATGTTCAACAAAAGAAGCAAGCTTTTGAGATCAAGTCATTACTCCCTTAGTAGGACTCCCTATGATGAGATCTTGTGGATGTGCTTGTAGTAGAGGTGAGTTTCTTCTATCAACCACTTGAGGAGGTGGACAGGGAGCATCAACATCTTGAGCTTGTGCCTCGGCTTGTTCATGAGAGACATAAGTGTCTTCATTTTCAACTCTCTCATTCTTGTCATCATTTTGAGGCACATGTGATGAAGATGGTGGATCAATAATTTGTACATCGTCATCATCATCTTTTGGCTTGATGTCTCCCACGGGCATGTTCTTCATGGCCTCCCTCAAGGGTTCATCACCTACATCATCACAATTCTCAATTGCTCCTTGGGAGCCGTTAGATTCATCAAATTCCACATCATATGTTTCTTCAACCAAACCGGTGGCATGGTTAAATACTCTATATGCTTTGGACTTTGATGAGTAACCAACAAGAAAACCAATATCACAACGTCTTTGAAACTTCCCTAGGTGTTGACGCTTCTTGTAGATGTAGCATTTGCAACCAAACACCCGGAAGAATGAGACGTCCGGCTTCTTCCCATTAAGCAACTCATAGGGGGTCTTGCCAAGAAACTTTTGTAGGAAGAGGCGATTAGAAGCATAGCATGCGGTGTTGATTGCCTCGGCCCACAATTTTTCCGGAGTATTGTACTCATCTAGCATTGTTCTTGCAAGGGTGATCAAAGTCCGGTTCTTTCTCTCAACTACACTATTTTGTTGAGGAGTATAGGTTGAAGAGACTTAATGCTTGATTCCAATTTCATCACAATAAGCTTCAATGTTTGTGTTGTCAAACTCTTTGCCATTGTCACTTCTAATCTTATTTATCTTGACTTCAAATTCATTCTGAGCTCTCTTTGCAAACTTCTTGAAGCAATTAGCCACTTCGGATTTGTCATGAAGGAAGAAAGTCCAAGTGTACCTTGAGTAGTCATCCACTATCACAAGACAATAGAGATTACCACCCAAGCTCTTGTAGGTTGTAGGCCCAAACAAATCCATATGTAGAAGTTCTAGCACTCTTGAAGTTGACATGAAAGCTTTGGTTGGATGAGTGTTTGCAACTTGTTTGCCCGCTTGACATGCACTACAAGGTTTGTCCTTTTCAAACTTCACATCCTTCAATCCTCTCACTAGTTCTTTCTTCAATAGCTTGTTGAGAGTGTTCATTCCAACATGAGCAAGCCTCCTATGCCAAAGCCAACCAAGTGAGGTCTTGGTGAACAAACATGTCATCAAATTTGCATCTTCGGAGGTGAAGTCAACAAGATAAAGATTGTTGTATCTAAAGCCTTTGAATATCACTTGCTTGTCATCTATCTTTGAAACTACCACTTCATTTGGTGTAAACAAGCATTGGAAGCCAAGGTCACAAAGTTGCCCAACGGATAATAAGTTGAAACTCAATGAAGCAACATAGAGCACATTTGAGAGTGAGTGATCATTTGATATTGCAATCTTGCCTATACCCTTGACTTTGCTCTTTGAATTATCCCCAAATGTGATCTTCTCTTGACATATCCCATTCTCTTCAATGGAGGTGAACATACGAGGATCACCGGTCATATGTTGAGTGCAACCACTATCAATAACCCAATGAGATCTACCGGTCTTGTAGTTCACCTACACACAAGAGATCAAGCTTTTTGTTTAGGGACCCAAACTTGAGAGGGGCCCTTGACTTTCTCAACTAGTGACTTGGCAACCCATATTTTCTTTGGCCTATTCTTGTTTGGGGGACCCAAAAACATAACTTTCATTTTTCCATTAGAATCTTTTCTTAGCATGTAATGAGCATTGAAGGCAAAGGGTCTAGCATGCTTGGGCAAGGGTTGTGGTGGTGGAGTTTTGCATTCATGAGCAAAATGACCTTCTTGTCCACACTCAACACATCTCTTTGGCTTGGGCTTTGACTTGCTTTGTTGTTGTTGAGCTTTTGCCTTCTTCTCTTGATTTGCCAAGTACCCAATGCCACTTCTATCCATCTTCATTACGGTGTTCATGAGTAGCTCACTTTGCAAATATTGACCTCTTGTGAACTTGCTTAGGCCGGTCTTGAGATGCTCTTTTTCTTGCTTGAGCTTTTTGTTTTCTTCAATGAGTGACTCATTTGTTGTTTGCTTCTCAAGAGCCATCAAACCTTTTAGCTTCTTGTTCTCATTTGCAAGCTTCTCATTTTCACTCTTGATCTTGGCATAATCATCATAGTTGCTTGACTCAACCACACTCTTGCCTTTGCTACTAGAACCTTGCTCAATGCTTTCAATGATCAAGTCATCACATGATGTAGCTATATCACACTTAACAACATTGTTAGTAGCATCATGTGTCTCAAGAGCAAGTTCATTAGCAACCACAAGACTATCATAGTCAATTTTCAATGTAGTGTATTTGTCTTTTAGAGAGTTATGTCTAGTGATGAGCTCATCATGCTTCTTCTCAAGCTTATCATGTTGATCTTTAAGCTCTTTATTAGAAGTTTTGAGCTCCTTGAGATTTGAAGACATAACTTCATTTTGATCTTTAAGCTCACCACTAGCCTTTTGAGCACTTTCAAGCTTTGATGAGAGTGATTCATTTTCATTTTGAAGTTCATCATTTTCATTTCTTGTCCTTCTTATGACTTTAGTATATTTGTTCAACAATTTTACAAGTTCATCATAAGAAGGTGCATCATATTCATCATCACTATCACTATCATCATCATCATCACTATCATGATTTTGTACCTTTCGTTCACCCTTGGCCATAAGGCATAGGTGAGTAGTGGACGATGATGGTGAAGGAGGCGGTGAAGGTGGTGATGAAGATGTTGGTGAAGATGATGGCCCCATCACAAATGCGGCAACCTTCTCTTTCTCATCATTACTTTCATCTTCGGAGGACTCACAAGATGATTCAATATCGGTGAGCCAATCACCAACAATGTATGCCTTTCCTCCCTTCTTCTTCTTGTGGAACTCCTTCTTCTTGCCATCTTTCTTCTTGTATAGCTTGTTTTTCTTCCTCTCTTCTTCTTCATCACTTGAATCATTTTTCTTGCCCTTGTTCTTGTTCTTGTACTTGTCTTTTGGTGGTCTAGGGCATTGATGAGCTAAGTGACCAAGTTCACCACAATTGTAGCAATCCATCTCCGAGATTGGCTTTCTCTTGCTACTTGTGAAGAATTTATTTTTCTTGCCGTCGAACTTGATGCCACTCTTGTTGAGCTTCTTTAGCATTTTGGTGGTCTTTCTCACCATGAGTGCAAGTGATTCTTCATCAACATCACTTTCACTTGAGCTCTCTTGCACCACCATGGCTTGGCCCTTCTTCTTCTTCTTGTCATGACTAGCTTTGAAGGCCAAGTCTTTCTTCTTGGAAGATGATGAGCCCTCTTCCAGAGTGATGTGCATGTACATCTCATGAGCATTGATCTTCTCCAATACTTGTGTCGGTGTTGCGGTGGAAAGATCACTTTGGTGAAGCACGGTGACAATGTGACCATACTTCTCAACGGGAAGAACACTCAAGATCTTCCTTGCAACATCCGATTGGCTCATTTGAGTGAGCCCAAGAGCATTGAGGTCCTCTACAAGAACATTCAAACGAGTGTACATATCATTAGCACTTTCTTTGGGAAGCATCTCAAAAGAATTAATTTTCTTCAAAGCAATATGATAGCGTTCCTCACGCTCACTCTTAGTTCCCTCATGGAGAGCACAAAGATTTTCCCACAATTTATGAGCGTTCTTTGCATTACGTACACGATTGAAGATATCTTTGCCTAAGCCCCGGTAGAGTGCGTTTTTGGCCTTTACATTCCATCGGTCGTACTTCTCCTCGTCACCAATGGGGTTTGCGAGATCCTTGATAGCGGGAAGCCCTTGGGTTGCGGCTCTAAGACACCCAACGTCTATGGCTTCGAGATACGCCTCGATATGGATTTTCCAATATGGAAAATCATCCCCCTCAAAGGTGGGAGGTGGTCCTTCCCCGTTAGACATCTTGCTCTAGGCGGTAAAGCCTAAATTAGGAGCAACTCGGCTCCGATACCAATTGAAAGGATCAAGATGCCCAAGAGGGGGGGTGAATTGGGCTTTTCTAGAAATTAATTGCAAGAATTAAATCCTACAAGCCGGAATTCACCCCTAGTGCCTACTTGTGTTCCTAGAGATTCTACCGATAAAAGTTTTGCACCCTAGTTTCCAATCCTAGTCTAGCATGGCAATTCTAGGAAAGTAAATCAAGCAATGAATGTAAATACGAGAATGTAAATGCTTGAAAGTAAGGGCAAGGAACACGGCGATGTTTTTCCGAGGTATCGGAGAGTCGCCACTCCCCACTAGTCCTCGTTGGAGCACCCGCGCAAGGGTGTAGCTCCCCCTTGATCCGTGCAAGGATCAAGTGCTCTCTACGGGCTGATTCTTCGACACTCCGTCGCGGTGAATCGCCCAAAACCGCTCACAAGATGAGTTGGGTCATCCACAAGCTCCACCGGATGATCACCAAACTCCCAATCACCACCAAGCTATCTAGGTGATGGCGATCACCAAGAGTAACAAGCTAGAACTCTCACTTGACCACAACGAGCCTAATGAGAAGGTGGATGCACACTTGCTACTCTCTAATCGCTAGTGAGGAACTCTCAAGCTTTGATTCTCAAAACACAATCCTCACTAGAGCTCTTGCACTCCCTTGCACTCCAAAGGTGATTCTCAGCTGATGAAATGAGCAACAGACCTCTAAAAGAGGTGGTGGGGATGTATTTATACACCCCACAGTCGAAACGAACCGTTACCTGCTAACTCAGCAAAACACGGGGTGACCGGACGCGCCGGTCGAAGTGACCGGACGCACCGGTCGCCGTAACGGTCGAAATTCTGAAACTCGGCTGAGTGACCGGATGCACCGGTCAGGGGTGACCGGACGCGTCCGATCGTGCAGGGAGCTTACTGTAACGAGACCGGACGCACGACCGCGTCCGATCGGTGATGACCGGACGCATCCGGTCGTCGTAGGACCTTACTGGAACGTGACCGGACGCGCCGATCACACCCAGGTCGCGTTCGATTGGATGTTTTCCCTTAAGTGACACGTGTCGGCCCTGACCACCGCGTCCGGTCCTCGCAAGGGCCGCGTCCGGTCTTCAGCGCCGAAACGCAGTCGCGGATTTTAACTGACCGGACGCGTCCGGTCAAGCCGAGAACCGCGTCCGGTCAAGGAGAAAACACCCTAAACTCTCCGAAACACGGCGCAACTTGAACCAAGTTGCTTCCAAGTGAACTTTGAGCTATTCTAGAGCTGCCTAGCGCTAAGTTTAACAAGTGTGCACCACACCTAAACATAGGACTCACCTAGGTCAAGCTACCCGCTCATGCTCCCCTTTATAGTACGGCCAAAAGAGAAAAATGAAGATTCTAATGACTATTCCGAATGTATCCCAACACCTCGACATCCGGAACTAACCGTCCTTGATCTTGACATCACTCCTTTGAAAACCGAAACGATATTCATCAAGGGGCATGAATACCATGGTGCCCAAAGCAGTTATTACCTCCATGACCTAACTTACCAAAGTTTCTGCAAAACACACGTTAGTCATGGTAATAAAGCGTTGTCATCAATTGCCGAAACCAAACCTCGGGGCCTAGATGCTTTCAATCTCGATGCTAGAAACTTATTAGTGGAGTCCATTATCCTTGTTGGCACATTTTAGCTGTCAACACTTGTCAATTATATTGCCAATAGATTCACATACTTCTTGTTGTAAATACACTACTACAAAACATGGATATTGTAACATATTCTTGTAACACATTCTTTAGTGTGTTATAAAATGTACTCATTGGAACACAACACTATGTCTTACAAATGAACATGAACGTTGTAACACATAGTAGTTCATTTAAAAAATATGTTACAAGGGACGATTATAGTAACACAAAATTAGTGTTACATGTAAAGTGTTACAAAGATGGTGGTATATTGTAACAGATAACTGGAACATGTAAAATGTGCAACAATTGCATATCCTATAGTAACACAAAACTATGTTACAGATAAAGTGTTACAGGAGAAAAATATATACGATATAGCTTCCAAGTCACAGGCAACAAGGACGAAACACTAAATGTCGCTCTCAACTGATAAGAAATTATCTCAAGGTTCTCCATGTTACCGAGGTAGACGGTAGTAGCGAGTAGGTGATCGAGAAGGTTGTGGCTATCAAAAGCAAACCTCAAGTCAAGCCACACCAAATGTGTACCATCCTTGCGCCATAGGAGAAGGTGTGGTTGTTCTCTGTTAAGCTAAGACAATGCTGATGGAGTATGGCAATGAGAGGAACAAGTACACCACATATAGGGTACCCAACTGAGCTACCGTGGCACAAACATAGTAGCATAAAAGATCATGTTGCTTTGTAACCATTGCTACGCTTGGACTCATAGGCAACACCTAAGAGCACCATGTTGAGCTCAAGTAGATTTTGTTTTTTGTCGATGTTTTCATCTTGACGATACATGTTTTGGATGGACAATGTAAAATTGTTGGAGTCAAGCGTAATCTTTGCTTGACACAATTCATTATAATTGTCTTAGGGTACGAACTAAAACATGATTGGCCTTTCAAGGCATTTTAGAATAAGATACTAACAAAAGACAAATGACTTGAGGAACTGAGGAAGGTTTCTAAAAAGACCTAGAAAATGTTGTAAGAGAAAGTATTTTAGAAAAAGCCTAGGAACAAAACTTGATGTAATCTTTTGAAATGTAAAAAATCCTTAACAAAATAATAAAGCAATTTGGAAAGGTCTCCATCATGTTTTTGGGTGATTTGTAGAATAGCCATGAATCATCATCTAAATTCATAGTCACCGCAACGATTTTACAATAGCATCTAAATACACAATGCATTCAACAATACAGAACGCCCATGCATCTTTCCAACTTTATGACAATGCATCAATCATGCTCTGGTGCATGAACAAGGTAACTTGGGATGCCTTGCAACATTAGTAACTGGCAATGCGAGAAAAGAAAAATATTATAAGAATGTTGCTATACTATATTTGGGAAATTCAGAATCTTAAATAAGACAATTTCAATATATGTTGCTACAGATTTTTTAAATAATAACCTGAAAGTACATGCAACTATTGAGCTGGAGTGAATTTAAACTTCATACTAGGCAACAACTTTATGCCCTAATGTCTCTCTTGTCCAGCCATAAGCCTATTTTAACTTAGGAAAAAAAATCATGGACCTATTATAATTGCAAGAATCAAGAATAATGTAGTTCAAACTTTTATGCATAAGTTATGATTAGTAAGATTCATGTAAGGTCAATGCTTTATTTTGAAAAGATAATATGACTACAAATCATCAAAATTCTTTAGGAAGTAAAGATGGGCATAGGGTTTGATGATGTAGGGTTACGAGGGTGCTACGCTAGCCATAAAATCAAATTTTGACCTCATAAACCAGGATCTACCGCTAGTTATATGTTATGGAATTACCACTAGACGCGCAGGTGCAGCGGAAGCTGTAACACCCCTGGTGTTACGAGCATGCTTAGCCGTGTGGTTAAGGCCGGAGAACTTTACCTAAACGAGTTCCTCGATTTTTAGGATTTTAAAACTCGCTTGAAATGATGAACTAATTCGTTGCGACTCGCTTTTGTGGTTCAATGAGATCAAGTTAATATTGTGGGTTAGTTACTTAGTGCGTAAGCAGGCTAAGAAGGGAATCCTAATAAGAGAAGTAGAACTTGAAGTTTAATTGTTTAGGCATGAAACACAATTTTTATAACAAAAATAAAATACCACCTGTGTGTAGTACTTAATAAAAATTTGAAGTGCAAGTCGAGCAGATGAAAATACAATTTTTATTTTGGAAAACAAATATTGTTAAATGGTAGTTTGCAAGCTCGAAAAATCGCATTCGTAATTCGATTCTACCTAAACTCTAGATCGCGACTAGGACAGAAAGAAGTAATAGCAGTGCCGTTTCGACGTTTAATTTCCAACGAAAATGCTTAAGTGCTAATATCAAGTTTTTCCTTAGTTGGTTGTTTCTAAGTGCGGGCTCGGTAGTGGTATAGGTTGCAGGCTGGTTGGGTGCCACATTGTCCTTGTAATAATGGCCCAAAATCGTTAGAAGACGCTGCAAGCTTGTCCGTGGGCACTCTATTCGTGAACCGGCATCCTAGCGACAAGCTTATGTTGGCACCACTGTGTTTCCCTGTCCAAATGCCCTTGAGTCTTGTCATTTGCTCTGCCAGACAGCGGGTAACGTCGACGTTAAGCCAAGTGATTTGGTTGACATCCGGTCGTGTCGTCAGTGCGATTCTACTTGCTTTAATGTTTGTGCTCGTCAACTTCAGCTCGCGCTCGGCCTGTGTCCGCATCTCCGTGTCGTGCACGATGTCGGGTCGGAGGCCATGTCTGGTCGTGTCGCCAGAGTTGTGCCTCTGCGGCCCTTGCCGCCCTGCCCCCTTTGCGGCCGCGCTCAAGTGGAGGCCGAAGCTCACCTCGTCCTCGCGCTCCCTCCAGCTCTGCTCTCCCTCTGCCTCGTTTTTCTTCTTGCGCGCGACGCTGCCTTGGCCGAGCTCCGAGCTCGCCGGTGCCGCAGTCGGTTCCACCGTTTCCTTTCACCTCGCGCTGTGCCACTAGCCCCTTTCGCCTCCGTCTCGCTCCCCGTGTGATCTTGTGCGTGCTCGCCACAGCCGCGTCGCCAAAAGTCGCCGGAGCCCCTGCTCGGACCGCTGCCGCCGCGCGCGCACGCGGTCAGGCCGCTGTGGCCTACCTCAGCACGGGAGTGGCCTAGCCACGGGTACGCTGTGGCCGTCCCATGCTGCTCAGCCGCCCCCGCCATCGCCCGCACTAGGAGCGCCGCCGCAGTCGGCCGCTGCCGCGGGGCCGTCCATGCATCGCCGCAGCTTGTGCCGCCAAGCCATCCCGGGGCCGAGCCGTCACCGCTATCGCCTTCTCCAGCCCTCACCCCCTCGCATCGCGGCCGCGGGGCGCACCGTGCGCGCGCAGAGGCCCGCCGCAGGCGTCCGGTGCGTCCACGCCGAGCCGTCCCTGTTGTTGTTGCCGCTCGTGGGGCCTCGCCTCCACGCGCTGCCTCTGGCCGTGTTTCGGTCCTCAGTTGGCGCAGTCGAGCGCGTCCGTGGTGCCGGCGCTACCCTTGCCACCGGCATAGCTATGGCTAGAAATCGGCCGGGCCACCGCCCTCCTCTGCTCGGCGTCGATGGGAAGATGGAGAGAAGGACCCCTTGGTGAGTATTGAAGAAGTCCAGGGGTTCCAGTGTACTATTTGTGACTCATAGGAACAATATACGTAGGACTGCGGGGTAGTTTAGATTCTTTAAGGGGTCTTTTTTCAAATCGTGCGGCTCATGCCCGGGTTGGGCCTGTTGGGCCGGCCTGCTGGGTGCGCGGCCTTGCCCGTGCGGGCCGTGGGTTGCTGCTGGGCTAGTTGCTGCCGACGGCCCGTTTCATTTTCTAAAAGCAATTTCTAATTTAGCTTCTAAGCAAACTGGGAAAAATTAAAATAGAATTGTGTAGAAGTCCAAAAATTGTGAAACCAATTCTGTTAGGTTCTTAAAATCATGCTCTAACTGTTAGTATGCTTTTACCCACATAGTTGTATAATATTTTTAGGAGTTCGCTAATTATTCTAAAATGCTTGATATTACTAAGAATAAACTTGTGAGAATTTTTGTAAGCAAGTGATAAAAGTGTTGACTCTAAAAATTTTACGGTAAGCTCTTAATGTCATTATCTGCTCTCTGTAATTTTTATAGCTCCAAAATACTTTGTTTGCTAGGATAGCTAATGAGCCTAGTTTAAATATCTATTAAATCGATAAAATGGATAAACCAACGTATTGGGTCCGAGTAACTAAAACGCGTGTCAGGAAATGACGCTATACTCGTCGACGGGGTTACCAGGCTAGTGCGTTAGCCATTAGAGTTAGCCGTAGCTTAGAGAACGAAATCGTACTTTAAGCGTTGCGATTTCTTTTGATTATTCACGTCTCTGCGTTGCATCTGCATCTATCATTATAGGGACGATGATGGATCGGGAAGTCACTTGGAGTAGCGGAAAAGATGGCGCCCTGATGATCGTGTCATGTTGAAGTGCTAACTTTTGGTTATATCTTACCCAGGCAAGCCCCGATGCATAACCCCTATTATTTTGCACTTTATTTTATGCTTGTGCATTAAGTTTAAAGGAGTTGAATGAAACCCACTTGCATATAAATATCCTGATCCCATGAGTCTTACTAGTATGTCAGGATCGTGTAGATTGCTATGCTACAGGACTCCGGTAGTAGTCAAGTGATTTCCTGCCACTCGCGAGAGATAGGAATTATAATATTGTTACTATTATCATGTTACTACCACATGAAATATAAATGTATATGGATAATTGGAGACCGGGCGGAACGGGTTGGATGGACTTGGATCTGGTTGGGCAACAGAGCGGGGCTCTAGTTGCATTTGTTCCGCCTATGTCAATTAAGGACCGTTCGTTGCATGGACCTAGGTCAAGGCACAGATTTATTGTCCCGAGCATATACTTGCTTATGGGAGCGGGAAGACTTGTTTCTGTCCTGTCGTGGGTTCCGGCTCTTTCAAGACTGGCTTTTTAGGGTGGTTATATATATATTGGGTTGACGAGGTCTAAGCATTAGACTGAGGCCGGGCCTGCAGTGTTGGGGGCTTAGAGTCTGAGCTTGGACGGGGACCTAGACCCCTTGACAGGAGTGGAACGGGTTGGTCTTGCTTGTGCCCGAGGTACAAGCAAGGCGTGTGTTTTCGGGGCACCCAGCTGGGCACATTGATTCGCGAATCACCGTTTCTACGTGACAGTACGGCTTGACTACGCTCTGGCATCGTAGTAAGAACTAGCAGTTGAAAGATGAAGAAATGGTTCGTTTGCTCAACCCTGCTTGATTATAGACTAGGTGCTTACATAGAAGGTTGGATAAGAAATAAAATACGGCTATTAAAAATAAGAAATTAAGGACACACCCTTAGCGCTGCTTCTCGCAAACAAGAAACCCACAAGCCAAAAGCCTTGCATAATCCTTGGAGTCTTTTTACTTCCTCCTGACGGGTAAGTCTTGCGGAGTACAATTGAGTACTCAGGGTTTGTTCTATCCTGTTGCAGGTGACAGGTGCGGATGAGCTGACACTTGTGTGTGGAAACCTCCTGGTGGGCTCAGCGAGGATTTCCTTTGCGATGCGGAGTAGAGTTTATTTATGAAACTCTCACCAAAAGTTTTCCCAGAAAAATACTATTAACATGTTATCATTCATGCATTCAAATGTTCTTCATGTTAATGTTTAACTTGTCATTTAAATAGTTTCATTTCCGCTGAACTCTGAAAATGGTTTAAATTCCGCTGTTATAACTTCATGATGAATTACTCGGATGTTGTACTAAAAGCGATGTAAGAAATGGTAGGGATGTTGTAAGCTTTACTCTCTCATTTGTGATCCTGATGTAAAAACGTGGATCTTCGAGTTCTCCCTTGCGGTGCGCTCGATAGGATCGTGTAGTTTAGTGTCCTCCCCGGGGTACTTAGTGTCTAATGGAAGACAAGTACTCTTGGGAGGGCATTAGATTAGACGATTCTGCCACAGGTGGAATCGGAGCATAAATGAGATAATAAAGCTTCGAAACCCTTTCTAAAGTAAAATTTGACAACAAATTCTTTTCAAAGAGTTAGGACGTTTGCTTGCAAAGTTATATAAGTAGCCCTATTACTACGGTTATGTATCCAGGATAGATGGCACTTTGCTGACCTAGTTAGGCTTAATCAAGTTTTCTGCAGGTACCCGAACCCGTGCCTAGTTCGCTAGCACCGACTAGCTTCAGGGAGAGCACGATGTGCCGAAACTCTGAGAACGGTTGCCCTATATGTCGGTAACAGTGTGAGGACGGATAGGTCGTGCATTCTGCTTGCTGTTGTGCAACAGTTGTTGAGGTCGACTAGTCTTTGTCAGTGTAGCCCTGATGGTGTTGTAGTCTTGTGCGTCGCGCGCGCCTGTTAGTTCACGCCGGTCTAGCCCATACGTTGTTGTACCCCCTGCTGCGCTTTTGTCGAACCTCTGCCTTACAGTCATACTAACCCTTTATGACCTCGGTCCCCGCTCGTCGTGCGCGTGTGAAGAATGTGTTGTTCGCTTTACGGGCCCCGTGCATGACCCTAGGATGGACTGAGACAGGACCTCTGGCCGCTCTGCCTTATTTGAGGGCAGGCCTAGCCATTTGGAACCATCATTCGGTGCATCCAAGCTCACTTAGCCCTTTTCCCTTGAGCCAACTCCTCTGCAAGCCTTCCTTGTAACCACCACTCACAAGGATGGCGGGAGTTTGGGTCAGCAGCTACTGTCTGAATACCGAGGGTTTTCCCAAAATCCTATATGCCACCCTGCAAAAACTTGGCATGTGGGAGCGTCCCGAGTATGAGGGTCGTGAGTACATGAAGCATGGCACGGAGCAATGCAAGGTCACCGTCTACATTGGCAAGAGTGAGGAGTTTCCTGACATCACTGAAGCCTGGAATGTGACCGCAATCGGGTTTCGCTTCGGTGACACCTACCAGGTTGTGGCCCGCAAAGCCCTGCGGCATCTCTTCCAGATCTTTGAAAAGCCCATTGCTTGTACCCCCATGCGGTTCTTTCCCCCTTGGGACAGGAATCGGCGGGTATGGAGGGCTCGCATGGAGGCTTTGCAAGGTCAAGCCGTGCAAGAGGACAACCCGACCTTGGTGCACCTAACCTTGTACTTGCTTGCCCTGGATGAGCAGTGATGTGAACTAGGGTTCCTGATCTTCCGAAAGGTTCTGATAACTCTCGATTTGGTGGAGTCACGACACAATTCGATCCGGCTTCCGAACAACTCGGCTCTGAACCCCGCAATCGCAGCACCACAACTCCTCTGGTTATCGACCGGTGTTGCACGGTCGACCTCACCAAGAAGGCTAAGTCCTTGCCTGCGAATCGAGAACACACGCAAGAACACAAAGGAATGCAACCAAATTGCAGATGAATGATTAATCTCACAAAGTTGGGGTCTCACAAACCGACGACGGCAGCGAAACTGTTATCAACAGAATAATCTAAGCAAAACCCAACCCTAATGTAGGCAGCGACTACTTATTATATAGCCTAAGGGACGTCCAAGGACCCCTATTCACGTCCCTGGGGAGTGCCGACACGTTACAAGGCCCAAACGGCCCAAAAGACGGCGACACAGCGTCCTGACAGATTCTGGACGGTGACTTGTTTCGATTTCCCATTGATTCCGAATAGCTTTTGACGTGGGACCACTTGGGTTGGCTTCCTTATCAAATAAGCTTTCCATCCATATATGGATCATCGAAAACGGAGTCCGGATGCGTCCTGGGTGACCAGTTTAAGGCAGACTGGTCCTGGATTCCGAAGTAGACTCGAACTTGATTTGGGCCTCCACCTTGGTGACTCGAACCGGATAAGCTTTGGGCCTTCTTCTCGATTTGGATGTCCTTGTTGATCTCCTTGGCCTCCATGTAATTCTCCAAGCATGGTCATATGTGTGGAGGCCATGTCCTTATCATCCTCCCCTTCTTGATGAAAAGCCGTCCTCGGCGTCGAGGTTGCTTGAAGTCCATTCTGCACAACATGAAGACAAACGAGGTTGCCAAAATATTGGAAATTGACAATGTTGGGAGAAAGAATATGACCACATGTTTTGGTTTGCAGCACGCCTTCTCCTACAAACTTGTAGTCTCCTCGATTAAAATACACACGATCTTTGTCAATACTATCGTGCAAAAGATTAGTACTAACAAGAAACATATACTCCCCTTCTTTGGATTCCACTTGGGATTGTAAAGCAAAACTAGAGGAATATGGCATGACAACATTGTTGATTTTATAGTCCTCTAATTGATCATTATTTTGCACAACAAAAGAAGAATTCAGATTTGTACAAATGTAAACTCGTTGTACCATATATTGTCCTTGGTTGCTATATTTGCCAAAAACATGATATGTATGTCTAGATAACCATGGCAAATCAGCATATGCATAAAGTTTCTCCTCTATATAATTAAGATTGCAAAGAACATCAAATTCAATGTATCCCAATGTATTTAAAGAAGACATCAATTTCAACTCATCAACATTACTAACATTATGAATAACATGTCTATTTTCAGCAGTAGTGTTCGATTCCAACATACATATAGCATGATCATTCATTAATGGTTGCATTGGAATAATATAAATATCATCATTCAAGTCATCTTTATCACAAGGAACATCAAGCAAATCATCTTGTGACAAAGGTAAATCAAGCGAAGGTTCCACTAATATTTGCTCTATCATAATATGATTGGTGGAAAAATTCAGCACATCAAGAGAACTCTCATCTTCTGTGAGATTAGCATCATTGGCATTACCTTTGCTCTCACTGTCAGCGGAAGTATCACGTGTTGAATTTTTACATGAGACTGGAACCACCTCATTTTCTGTCAAGTCATCCCCGCTCTTTTGTGCATTGTCCTGCAAAAGGTTAGGCACAGCAGGAGGAATAATAGGAGATTGGTCTAGTTGATGTTCCTCATCATATGAATTAATTACAAGATATGGATTAACAAAAGTTTCTCTCATAAGAATTTTCATATCGTTCCATGTATGAGGTTTATCTGAAGAACTTAAAGACTCCCACCAAGTTGAAGCTAAATGTCTCAAAATACTAGATGCATTCTTAATCTTCCTCTGTTCACACATATGACAGTGTGCAAAAATATTATCTATTTTACTTTCCCACTCAATGTACGCATCAGCACCAATACCATCATAAGTAGGTGGAGAAGAAAGAATAGAACGACCTGCGGAAGGAGGTGTAGCAGCAATAGTGCGTGGCTCATGCATCATTGATGTCTCGTATCGGTGAGTGTTGTAACCTGTCATTGTAGACACAAAACAGGAACAAACAGTGAAAGTTATCCCTAATAATCTACTAAGTAGGCGGAGTAGTGCCTCTCAAGATCACAGCAAAAGGAGATCCCTTCTCAAGCTCTTACAAGGTTCTTACCAGCAAGGTCAAGGATACCTGGAAGACGTAGCACTGCGATTACAGGAATCAAAACTTATATTGTCCAGAAGAAGTATGTGGAGTTAAGGTAGGCGGGCCAAATATGTAAGTGGAACACAATTCAAAAACAGAAAGTAATGCTGAATTATAGTCCCAAATACTTGCTCTCGTTGTTGGTCTAACGTGTTCCAAATACCAGATGTGTGATAACAAAATGGAGAAACAAGTATGATGGATAGCAAGAGTGATAAGAAACTAACTCAGTGATTTCATCACTCCCAACCTATTATATGTGTACTTTGAGCCTGCCAAAGACAGTCATTGAACTGATTGATAAGTTTAGAAAAAGGTGTCTTTGGAGGGGTAGTGATATTAATGCAAAAGGTTATAATTTGGCTGCCTGGGAAATTTGACAGTACCCAAGGAAAAAGGAGGTCTCAGTGTCAAAGATTTATATGTTCAGAATGATGCATTGCTATTGAAGCATCTCCAAAAATTTATAACAAAGCAGATGTACCCTGGGTGCATTTAATTTGGACATCTTATTATCAGCACAAAGTTCCTCATCTGGCACCACCAAGAGGTTCCTTCTGGTGGAAGGATATCTTAAAGTTACATGCAAAATTTAGTGACATAGCTTACTGCTTGCCTGGTATGGGAGATACACTTGGCGTGTGGGAGGATAGTATACAACAGGAGCAGCCTTTTTCAGTAAAATTCCCAAACTTGTATAATTATGTCCTGAGCAATAAGATGTCAGTTCAAGTTGTTTTGTCCATAGTCGAGTTGTTAGATTTGTTCAGGCTGCCCATGTCCAGATCAGCTTATAATGAGTTTCTTCTATTCAAGGATATAATTGAACCGCTCAGATCAGACATGGATCAGACAGACATATGGGTTTGCAATTGGAATGGTGGTTTATACTCATCCAGATGCTACTACAAGTATCATTTTAAGGAGTTAACCCCTCCTGCCCCTTTCAGCTGGATCTGGAGAGCAAAGAGTATGCCAAAAATAAAATTTTTTACATGGCTATTGTTGGTGGATAGGCTCAATACCAGAGATATGCTTCGGAGAAGAGGAAAACATCTAGAAGAGGGCTACTACTGTGTGTTATGCTCTGACCAGTCAATTGAGACCTCTCGGCACCTATTTTTTGATTGCTCTTCTAGTGTTGCTAGGTGGTTTGCTATTGGTATACAATGGGAGCAACATGATGATGTCTTTCATATGATCCAGCATCAGTGTGACACTCATACTGGACCTTACTTCATGGATCTTTTTATGATCAGTGCTTGGTGCATTTGGAAGGAATGAAATGATTTCATTTTCAACTTCAAGACTCCTTCGTTGGCAAACTGGAAGCAGCGTTTCAAGATTGAAGTTAGGCTTCATCTTTCTAGATTACCTTCTTCAAAACATGGTCTAGTGATGATTTGGTTAAACAATTTGTAAACCTTTTCCTCAGTGCTTCCTTGTGCCTAGGGACCCCTCCTGTTTCTTCTCTGGTCTAGGTGAGTCCTAGGTGAGTGTTCTAGTCTCTGTTAGCTTCTTGCTAACTTTTTTTTACCCTTGTGAACCTTTGTTGTTTAATTTTATCGCTGGGGAGCAGTGCTCCACGGTTTTCTTCAAAAAAAAAAGAGTGATAAGAAACAAACACAAGATAGCACAAGTCCACAATTATAACAAACTGTCTCCTCTATGTGCTCCTCTAAATATTGTTCCTCTTTTGTCCCTCTCAATTTTTCTATTTTTTTGGGCTGTCGTTGTTTTTTTGGGAATCTTTGACTTTTTATTTTTATTTTTTTTGATATTTTTTCTTCACTTAGGAGCACACAAGAAGTAACCACAAAAAATTTGAGCTGAAACAAGTGAAAGACGTGGCCTGTGTAAAATTCAGAAGATGGTTCCAAAATTGAGGAAAAGCTTGTGACCACGAAAAGAGGATCTTGTGACCAGTTTTTGACCAAAATAAAATTTTCGAACCCCAACATAGTGGGGATGGTCAGATCCGAAATTTTTTTCTGATCGATTTTGATATCTGGAACGTCGAAATCCGAGTTCGTACGCGAAAACTGGACCAGTTTTAAGTTTGGACTCCGAAATAGCGGACAAAACTGGAACAATGCGTACAAAAGTGGTCACGGTGGCTAGGGTTTGAAGGGAACGATGGGGAAAACACACAAACTGGACTCTAACACAACCTAACCAGCAACAAGACCTTGATTAGGACACAAACTCAACACGACGGAATCTGAAAAGAATTATGCAAAAGGCTAAACGTGGTTTCTGGGATAGAAAAACACTAAAAAATTTTTTTGGCTTTTCTGTGGACTCTAGGACGAAGACGAAATCAAACTAAACTAGGGTAAAATTGAACCTAACGGTATACCTGAAGCTCTGATTACCAATTGATGTGAACTAGGGTTCCCGATCTTCCGAAAGGTTCTGATAACTCTCGATTTGGTGGAGTCACGACACAATTCGATCCGGCTTCCGAACAACTCGGCTCTGAACCCCGCAATCGCAGCACCACGACTCCTCTGGTTATCGACTGGCGTTGCACGGTCGACCTCGCCAAGAAGGCTAAGTCCTTGCCTGTGAATCGAGAACACACGCAAGAACACAAAGGAATGCAACCAAATTACAGATGAATGATTAATCTCACAAAGTTGGGGTCTCACAAACCGACGACAGCGGCGAAACTGTTATCAACAGAATAATCTAAGCAAAACCCAACCCTAATGTAGGCAGTGACTACTTATTATATAGCTTAAGGGACGTCCAAGGACCCCTATTCACGTCCCTGGGGAGTGCCGACACGTTACAAGGCCCAAACGGCCCAAAAGACGGCGACACAGCGTCCTGACAGATTCTAGACGGTGACTTGTTTCGACGATTCCCATTGATTCCGAATAGCTTTTGATGTGGGACCACTTGGGTTGGCTTCCTTATCAAATAAGCTTTCCATCCATATATGGATCATCAAAAACGGAGTCCGGATGCGTCCTGGGTGACCAGTTTAAGGCAGACTGGTCCTGGATTCCGAGGTAGACTCGAACTTGATTTGGGCCTCCACCTTGGTGACTCGAACCGGATAAGCTTTGGGCCTTCTTCTCGATTTGGATGTCCTTGCTGATCTCCTTGGCCTCCATGTAATTCTCCAAGCATGGTCATATGTGTGGAGGCCATGTCCTTATCAAGCAGTACGACCGATAGGCCTCAAAGCTGAGGGAGTGTCTCCACCAGGCTGAGGAGGCAGAGATCTTCTCCAGGACGCTCGAAGTGTAGCTTGCTGAAGCCCATGCCAACCTAGCAGCCGCTGAGAGTCGAGAGGCTGCCCTGGCGGAAGCCGTCAAGGTGGACCAAGACCGTCATGCCTAGGAGCTAGAGGACACCTATCTTGCCACTAGGGCCAAGCGGAGGACACTCACCACAGAAAGGCAGGAACCCTTAATCTTGGAGGGAATCCCTATCCATCCGCTGGAGAGAAGGAGGACTGGTGTTGCGGTACCGCCAGCACCTCCGCCCACGGAAGCCTCGGAGATAGAGCCTTTCTTTCCCCTCACTCAACCACTGCTAGGAGAAGAAGCGGATCCACAGCCGGTGTAGCAGAAGAGCCCCAAGAGCCCAGGAATGTAGTCGTTCGCCCCGATGAAGTGGATTAGTTGTCCTAGGAGAGATGTAACCGTAGCCGGTAGTGTTTTCATCATTGTCCTCCAGTGTTGGAATCCTTCCGTTGTCTTTCGTCCGTAGCTGTTAGGGCCATCTAGTCGTAGGATGCAAGTGATGTGTCGAGTGGGGGCGAGTGAGTACCTGTCGGTGGCACCTGTGTAAGACCGTTGGATTGAGTAATTGCTTATCCGTTGTGTTGATTACGTCGAGTTGCCTTTCAGCCGTGATAGACGTGATTAGAGTTCTTGAGACGACAACAAGCAGGTTTCAAGAGGAACAGTTATTCAGATTCAGTAGGTCAGCCGTGATTGAATGACAGAGGACCCTGTATCAACCAATTGTGGATGTCCTAGTAGAACACTTGAATCCCCTTGATTTAAATCCGCCTTGGGATTTAAGCTCCTTGTTCCTTGATTTGAAAAGGAACCCTTGTTGCTTTAATTTCTTTGCAATCCTTTTCTAATTCTGTGGTCTATGACCCCACTGCTTTTACTGCGAGTAAGTTGGTAATAGTTGCCTGGTTAATAGCTTATGGTGCCGCGACGGAACCGAGGGCCACCTGTGGATCGCGACCGCATGGTTGTGCTGCTCGGGGCGCGCTGGTATCGAGGTTGTTGACCAAGCGCTGTTGCTAAGTTACACTACAGTACCACTCTTGCTACCGATTTTCTTCTTGGTAAAAATATCCTGGTGTTCTAACGGGAAATCCACGATGGGTTGATAGAGTAGTGCTCTCATAATTTCGACTGAGATAACGGGGTTGTTGGAAGGAGCACGTAAGTCCTGATCACAGTTTATATGAAATGCTAGTGCAAGCTGGATTCAGAAGGGAAAGGAAGTGGGAGAAGAGCGACAAAGAAAGAACAGCCATCAGTGGTTTGGAGTATTTGGAACACCTGATTGGACGTTGCCCCTGTGCCGCTGACCGTGCTACACTTGCCGGGTCGCTGTCACTATGTGTCCTGCGGAAGTCGTCGGTGGCGGGGCCCACGTGAGTCGTGCTCGCATGGCCGCAGCATGGCGCCGCACTCCCCTTGACCTTGCACTGTACGCCCCTCTTTCCCCGACACACTTGTCGGCTCTCGATTTTCGCTCTCGTTTCCGTACCGGACCCCCCCTCTCTTGTTTCTCTTCTCGCTGGTGTGTCGCTCGCACGCTTCCTTGCCGAGCGAACCCCATCCCGTCCTTTGTCCTTTTCCCCCACTCAAGCTCGCATGGGGAGCGCACCATGGCGACGCTGTTCCCCACCCTGTGACCCACTGGTGACCCCCCCCCCACGTCGCCTCCTTTCCGGTGCGCTGCACCACCACCTCCGTCCACCGGGCTATAAATGCCACCTTGTTTGCCTCTCCTCCATCCCACCTTCAGATCTGAAGTAGAGCTCATAGAATCGATCCTCTCCATCTATGCTCAGGTGGGAGAAGCTCGGGAAGCAGTTGGGGAGGAGGTGGTTGGAGGCAGAGATACGTGATCCAGTCGTCGCTCGCAGATCTAGGGACGTCAGTCTAGGGTGTTGGTGTAGCTCAGCAGAAGGGATCTGGTTTTCAGCAAAGGAATTCAAGTTCATCTCGGGTTAGTTAGGTTTCAGGGTTCGCGATGTTTGAGTTCTCAGTCTCCTGTTTTTGGATCTGTTGGGCATACGCCATGTTCTGGATAATCGTTTTCCTTTTGCTCCTCCACTGTCCCCGCTTTCGTTGTTTTCTAGAGAGGTTGTGAGTGCATCCAAGTTGTTCTTAGCCGTGTTGTCTCTGGATCCCTGAGGGGTTAGTTTTCGAAGTCATGTAATCTTTCGTGTAACTTCAGATCTAAGAAGGGTAATCGTGTGTTTACCCTTTTCTAATTCTTGCCCCAAATCTCGGGACGAGATTTTTTTGGGGGGGTTGGTTGTAACACCCCTGGTGTTACGAGCGTGCTTAGCCGTGTGGTTAAGGCCGAAGAACTTTACCTAAACGAGTTCCTCGATTTTTAGGATTTTAAAACTCGCTTGAAATGATGAACTAATTCGTTGCGACTCGCTTTTGTGGTTGAATGAGATCAAGTTAACATTGTGGGTTAGTTACTTAGTGCGTAAGCAGGCTAAGAAGGGAATCCTAATAAGAGATGTAGAACTTGAAGTTTAATTGTTTAGGCATGAAACACAATTTTTATAACAAAAATAAAATACCACTTGTGTGTAGTACTTAATAAAAATTTGAAGTGCAAGTCGAGCAGATGAAAATACAATTTTTATTTTGGAAAACAAATATTGTTAAATGGTAGTTTGCAAGCTCGAAAAATCGAATTCGTAATTCAATTCTACCTAAACTCTAGATCGCGACTAGGATAGAAAGAAGTAATAGCAGTGCCGTTTCGACGTTTAATTTCCAATGAAAATGCTTAAGTGCTAATATCAAGTTTTTCCTTGGTTGTTTCTAAGTGCGGGCTTGGTAGTGGTATAGGTTGCAGGCTGGTTGGGTGCCACATCGTCCTTGTAATAATGGCCCGAAATCGTTAGAAGACGCTGCGAGCTTGTCCGTGGGCACTCTGTTCGTGAACCGGCATCCTAGCGACAAGCTTATGTTGGCACCCCTGTGTTTCCTTGTCCAAATGCCCTTGAGTCTTGTCGTTTTCTTTGCCAGACAGCGGGTAACGTCGACGTTAAGCCAAGTGATTTGGTTGACATCCGGTCGTGTCGTCAGTGCGATTCTACTTGCTTTAATTTTCGTGCTCGTCAACTTCAGCTCGCGCTCGGCCTGTGTCCGCATCTCCGTGTCGTGCACGATGTCGGGTCGGAGGCCATGTCTAGTCGTGTCGCCAGAGCTGTGCCTCTGCGGCCCTTGCCGCCCTGCCCCCTTTGCGGCCGCGCTCAAGTGGAGGCCGAAGCTCACCTCGTCCTCGCGCTCCCTCCAGCTCTGCTCTCCCTCTTCCTCGTTTTTCTTCTCACGCGCGACGCTGCCTTGGCCGAGCTCCGAGCTCACCGGTGCCGCAGTCAGTTCCACCGTTTCCTTTCACCTCGCGTTGTGCCACTAGCCCCTTCCGCCTCCGTCTCGCTCCCCGTGTGATCTTGTGCATGCTCGCCGCAGCCGCGTCGCCGGAAGTCGCCGCGGCCCCTGCTCGGACCGCCGTCGCCGCGCGCGCACGCGGTCAGGCCGTTGTGGCCTGCCTCGGCACGGGAGTGGCCCAGCCACGGGTACGCCGTGGCCGTCCCATGCTGCTCAGCCACCCCCGCCATCCACCCGCACTAGGAGCGCCGCCGCAGTCAGCCGCTGCCGCGGGCCGTCCATGCGTCGCCGTAGCTTGTGCGGCCAAGCCATCCCGGGGCCGAGCTGTCACTGCTATCGCCTTCTCTAGCCCTCACCCCCCTCACATCGCGGCTGCGGGGCACACCGTGCGCGCGTAGAGGCCCACCGCCGGCGTCCGGTGCGTCCACGCGCGGGCCGTCCCTGTTGTTGTTGCCGCTCGTGGGGCCTCGCCTCCACGCACTGCCTCTGGCCGTGTTTCGGTCCTCAGTTGGCGTGGTCGAGCGCGTCCGTGGTGCCGGCGCCACCCTTGCCGCCGGCATAGCCTCTATGGCTGGAAATCGGCCGGGCCGCCGCCCTCCTCTGCTCGGCGTCGATGGGAAGATGGAGAGAAGGACCCCTTGGTGAGTATTGAAGCAGTCTAGGGGTTCCAGTGTACTATTTGTGACTCATAGGAACAGTATACGTAGGACTGCGTGGTAGTTTAGATTCTTTAAGGGGTCTTTTGCAAATCATGCGGCTCATGCCCGGGTTGGGCCTGTTGGGCCAGCCTGCTGGGTGCGCGGCCTTGCCCGTGCGGGCCGCGGGTTGCTACTGGGCTAGTTGCTGCCGATGGCCCGTTTCATTTTCTAAAAGCAATTTCTAATTTAGCTTCTAAGCAAACTGGTAAAAATTAAAATAGAATTGTGTAGAAGTCCAAAAATTGTGAAACCAATTCTGTTAGGTTCTTAAAATCATGCTCTAACTGTTAGTATGCTTTTACCCACATAGTTGTATAATATTTTTAGGAGTTCGCTAATTATTCTAAAATGCTTGATATTACTAAGAATAAACTTGTGAGAATTTTTGTAAGCAAGTGATAAAAGTGTTGACTCTAAAAATTTTACGGTAAGCTCTTAATGTCATTATCTGCTCTCTGTAATTTTTATAGCTCCAAAATACTTTGTTTGCTAGGATAGTTAATGAGCCTAGTTTAAATATCTATTAAATCGATAAAATGGATAAACCAACGTATTGGGTCCGAGTAACTAAAACGCGTGTCAGGAAATGACGCTATACTCGTCGACGGGGTTACCAGGCTAGTGCGTTAGCCATTAGAGTTAGCCGAAGCTTAGAGAACGAAATCGTACTTTAAGCGTTGCGATTTCTTTTGATTATTCACGTCTCTGTGTTGCATCTGCATCTATCATTATAGGGACGATGATGGATCGGGAAGTCACTTGGAGTAGCGGAAAAGATGGCGCCCTGATGATCGTGTCATGTTGAAGTGCTAACTTTTGGTTATATCTTACCCAGGCAAGCCCCGGTGCATAACTCCTATTATTCTGCACTTTATTTTATGCTTGTGCATTAAGTTTAAAGAAGTTGAATGAAACCCACTTGCATATAAATATCATGATCCCATGAGTCTTACTAGTATGTCAGGATCATGTAGATTGCTATGCTACAGGACTCCGGTAGAAGTCGAGTGATTTCCTGCCACTCGCGAGAGATAGGAATTATAATATTGTTACTATTATCATGTTACTATCACATGAAATATAAATGTTGAAAGGATCAAGATGCCCAAGAGGGGGGTGAATTGGGCTTTTCTAAAAATTAATTGCAAGAATTAAATCCTACAAGCCGGAATTCACCCCTAGTGCCTACTTATGTTCCTAGAGATTCTACCGGTAAAAAGTTTTGCACCCTAGTTTCAATCCTAGTCTAGCATGGCAATTCTAGGAAAGTAAATCAAGCAATGAATGTAAATACGAGAATGTAAATGCTTAAAAGTAAGGGCAAGGAACACGGCGATGTTTTTTTGAGGTATCGGAGAGTCGCCACTCCCCACTAGTCCTCGTTGGAGCACCCGCGCAAGGGTGTAGCTCCCCCTTGATCCGCGCAAGGATCAAGTGCTCTCTACGGGCTGATTCTTCGACACTCTGTCGCGGTGAATCGCCCAAAACCGCTCACAAGATGAGTTGGGTCATCCACAAGCTCCGCCGGATGATCACCAAACTCCCAATCACCACCAAGCCGTCTAGGTGATGGCGATTACCAAGAGTAACAAGCTAGAACTCTCACTTGACCACAACGAGCCTAATGATAAGGAGGATGCACACTTGCTACTCTCTAATCACTAGTGAGGAACTCTCAAGCTTTGATTCT
Source organism: Saccharum spontaneum (assembly GCA_022457205.1). Taxonomy (NCBI): domain Eukaryota; kingdom Viridiplantae; phylum Streptophyta; class Magnoliopsida; order Poales; family Poaceae; genus Saccharum; species Saccharum spontaneum. The sequence goes on along the minus strand of CM039613.1, from coordinate 39,493,133 downwards.
CAAATCACATTCCTCACTAGAGCTCTTGCACTCCCTTGCACTCCAAAAGTGTTTCTCAGCTGAACAAATGAGCAAGAGACCTCTAAAAGAGGTGGTGGGGATGTATTTATACACCCCACAGTCGAAACGAACCGTTACCTGCCAACTCAGCAAAAACGGGGTGACCGGACGCGCCGGTCGAAGTGACCGGACGCGCCGGTCGCTCGTAACGGTCAAAATTCTGAAATTTCGGCTGAGTGACCGGATGCACCGGTCAAGGGTGACCGGACGCGTCCGATCGTGCAGGGAGCTTACTGTAACGAGACCGGACGCGCGACCGCGTCCGATCGGTGATGACCGGACGCGTCCGGTCGCCAAAGGACCTTACTGGAACGTGACCGGACGCGCCGATCACACCCAGGTTGCGTCCGATTAGATGCTTTCCCTCAAGTGACACGTGTCGGCCTGACCACCGCGTCGGGTCCTCGCAAGGGCCGCATCCGGTCGTCAGCGCCGAAACGCAGTCGCGGTTTTGACTGATCGGACGCGTCCGGTCAAGCCAGGAACCGCGTCCGGTCAAGGGAAAAACCCTCTAAACACTCCAAAACGCGACGCAACTTGAACCAAGTTGCTTTCAACTGAACTTTGAGCTATTCTAGAGCTGCCTAGTGCTAAGTTTAACAAGTGTGCACCACACCTAAACATAGGACTCACCTAGGTCAAGCTACCCGCTCATGCTCCCCTTTATAGTACGGCCAAAAGAGAAAACGAAGATCCTAACGACTATTCCGAATGTAACTCAACACTTCGACATCCGGAACTAATCGTCCTTAATCTTGACGTCACTCCTTCGAAAACCGAAACAATTTCCATCAAGGGGCATGAATACCATGTTGCCCAAAGCAGTGATCACCTCCATGACCTAACTTGCCAAAGTTTCTGCAAAACACACGTTAGTCATGGTAATAAAGCGTTGTCATCAATTGCCGAAACCAACTCTCAGGGCCTAGATGCTTTCAATCTCCCCCTTTTTGGTGATTGATGACAACACTAAGATTCAAAAGATAGGAGTTGAGGTTTTCGAGCATGCTTGGTTCACATAAGCAAAAAGCAATAAGCACAAAGGGTTAGGAATTGCTTATGTGCCCCAAGCCAAAAGTGTGTACTCATAAGATAAGACATAAAGCGTTAGTACACAAAAAAATATAGCTCAAAAGAAATCGGAGTAAGGCACGGAAGCACAACCTTATGAGCTATAACCAAACAAGTGACATGAATTAAAACTGAGACTAGATAAACCATATAGACTCAAAGTATCTCACACGACCACATGTCACAAGAATGCAATTACTGTAAAGTAAACATGATGCATGAATGTAGCACACAAATAAAAGTAAAAACCCTCTATCAAAACTCCCCCTGAATCTACTCTCTCTCCCCCTTTGGCATCAACCGCCAAAAACTAATCTAAGGATCTGACGAGGGAACAGACGGAGTCGAGTCGGGTGCCGAGGAGCGCGGAGTGATCACAAACTGAGAAGTGTCTTCCTCGGACTCGGAGCTAGCAGGCTGACCCTCTGAAGAAGCATGCGGCTGTGAAGCGGTCTGGGTCTGAGCAACAGGAATAGGTACTGACGAAGTAGCAACAAGTGGAGCAGTCTCTGTGACCTGAGCCTGTAGTGAGCCAATAGCTAGGGGATCGGTCGAGGCAACTAACGAAGGAACTGTCTCTGTAGTGCCCGTCCCTGTCACAGGAGGAACAGCTACCTCTGAAGCTGACAACCCTGAAGAAGTAGCAAAAGTAGTGTGCGAGGGCGTCGGCTGACCAGTCAACTCGCTGTATGTGGCACTGAAATCAACGAATGGTGTGCCTGTCAGTAGGTGAGGGCGAGGCTGGTCTGAAGGAGTAAACCCCTTCTGAATAGGCGTGTAGCTCAGGGACTGGAACGACTGGGGAACCTGCTGCTATGGAGAGGTGAACTGAAAGCTCGGCTATCCCTGACTCGACGGTCCACTAGACTGTAAGGCTGGAGTCAGGACAGATGCTGGTGGAGGAACCCCAACTGTGACCAAGTGTCGCAGAAGCTCTAGGTACTGCTGCTGGCTAGCTGCACTCTGTCGCTGCATCTCAAACTGCTGACGCTGCATCTCGACCTGCTGACGCTGTATCTCAAGCTGCTGTCTCTGGAACTCGTCCTGTCGAGCCTGTATCTGTGCAAACGTGGCAGCTGTGTCCTGAGCGTGTCTCTGTAGCTGAAGCTCCTGTCGCTCCTGTGCCTGGGTCAGCCTCTCAAGAATAGCCACCATGGCTGGGTCTGAGCGGGAGGCTAAACCAGAGCCACCGGCCTCGTGGTCGTGAGGCCGAGGAGACCGATACCTGGGGATGGGCTGATAATCCTCGTCAGTACTGTCAGAGGCCTCGTCCTCAGCTAGATCAGCAGGCTGAGCATCTAGATCTGCAAGCTCTGCCTCAGCAAGCCCCTGTACGGTCGCGTCCTGCTCAGCTGCTGTCTTAGGCACCTCAGGTCTCTCTCTCTGTCCTGGCACTGGGGCCTGCTCTCTCGTAACTGAAGCCCATAGCTGACGGATATCATACTCAGGAAAGGCAGTGGTAGTATCAGATATCTCAGCTCTAATCTTTGCGGGAAGCTCAAGTGCAGATCTGATGATGAAGCAAATCCAATGAGCATAGGGCAGCTGACGGTGTCCCTTGAAGCCTTCTGCCAGGGTATCCTCCATCTCACTAAGCATAAGATCCCATATATCAAAAGGTGTCTATGAGAGAAGGTGGTGAACAACCCATAGCTGCATCCTGGTCAATCCCTCTCTGTAGCCAAGCCTGGGAAGAAGAGTGCGCCTGACAATAGCATCCAGGACTCGGGCAAGCGGTGTCAAACTGGCAGGAGTGCGACGAGACCCTTCACCAAAAGGCTCACGGAAGCACGGTCGAATCAAATCTGTAGGGGGCACTGTCCCGCCATGAGGGCGTCTAGGTGGAGCTGTCTGACCAAAGCAAAGCTGATGTATCTTTGTCTCTGAAGCTGGGAGTCTAAGAATCTCCCACACTCTGGTGCTGTACAGTCTGCGGTCGCGGCCTCGGAAAGCAAAGTGTATGAACTCATGGGCCGGATCAATCCACAATGAAGCATAGAACTCCCTGACCCATGTGCCGCAATATGCACCTGTCCGTCCAAGAAAGTCAGATAGGCCAGGTAGAAAAGACAGGTGCGGACGAGCTGCTCACCCACTACCTCAACAAGGGACTCAATGCGACAGACCCTCTGTGGTCGAAAAGCAATGCCACTGTCAACATAAGCTCTATAAAATCCTCCTGTAAAGGTGTATAGAATCCCTCTGAAGCTCTGGAATCCTGCTGAGGTGGGAACCACCGGCTGACCTCAACAAACCTCAAACCTTGCACCTGACGTGCTGTAGCACCCCTCAAGTCAAAGTGCTCGACTGGGGGTGAACCTCTAGCCCTGGGAGGTGGACGTCCTCCACGACGCTGACCCTCTGGCCTAGGAGTCACCTGAGCGCGTGTACGTGTGGAGCGGCGACGCGGTGGAGTCTGAGCTGGCTATTCCTCTGTCCCCTCTGGAGCCTCTACAGGTGGATCAACTGACATAGCATCTGCATCCTCTGTGCCCTCTGTGCCCTCAGTAGCCTCTGTACCAAGTTGTCATCCTTCAAGATGAAAGCGACGCTCGCCAATGCGAATACCACTGCTCCTGCCTTCCCTCTCTGCCTGCTCTGCTGCATCTGCAACTGCCTAAGCTATCTCTACATCTATAAGGGTCTTCTTCTTCTTCTTTATGGTCATAACCTTAATGCGCTTGCCACGCGCAACCTCAGACAAACGAGGAGGACTATCGTCCCTGTCACTAGGAGCACCACCGGCGTTCTTGCAATGAACCATGCTGTCACACTATCGGGAAACCTCTAAAAGATGGTGTACTGACACACGAGAGGCTTGGCCTCAATCCGTATCCGCAGGCTTGGCCTCGGATTCAGCAACTGAACTGTGATCACCCCGACACACCGACAAACTCGCTGAAAAGATGGAATAGATGGATCTACTATAAGAAACATATATAAACTAATAGGTATGAAACCCTAGAGATAGCAAGCATATAAGGTAAGATATGAATTGAAACGCGATAGCCACCTCGGATCGACAAGTAGACGGTGAAAAGGTAAGATGACCTAGTTCGCGAGACTTCCCGAATACGCCGGACGAGCTCTGATTTGCCGAAACAAAAGACAATTAGGATATTAAACAATGAGCTTTTGGCAAACCCTAATAGGGAGAATCAAGGGATGCGAAACAACCTCGCGAAGAAGACGTCGCACGAAGAAACTTCGATGACGAACGACCGAGATGACGCTGCGCGAACCCTAGGGTTAGGGTTAGGGTTAGGGCAACCGTCGCGGTGGCCAAGATCGAAGACGAGCGCGAGGGATGCAAGTGACTGGCCGGAGGTGGCGCAGGTGATGGTGGCCGGCTCACCGGCGGCAGCAGACGCGGCGGCGAGAGCAGCGGCGCGGCGCGGATAGGGCAGAGCAGCGTGACAAAAGGCCGGCGCGGCGGGTCGGGTGGCGCAGCGCGGTGGAGCTCAGTAGGGCGGCTCGCCGGAGGAGAAGGGCAGGGCGCGGCAGTGGCGCGATCTCCGGCGACCTAGGGCAAAGGAGGCGGCGAATCGGCGAAAAACGCGGCGGCTAGGGCACGGGCGGCGATTAGATTGAAGAAGAACGAACCGGCAACGAAGAAATATATGAAGGGTTAGATCCGCTCGGGAAATGATGACCGGACGCGGTGGTCGATATGACCGGACGCGGTGGTGTAGCGTCCGGTCACACTCCAGTAAGCACCTGGAGCGACCGGACGCGTCCGGTTAGGACTGACCGGACGCGGACAGAGTCCGGTCGAGGGTTACCCGGGAAAGTCATCACGAATGACCGGACGCGGTGGTCAACAGCAGCGCGTCCGGTGCAGCGTCCGGTCACTGGGTCAGGAGTTGGTCTTCTGGATGACCGCACGCGCTGGTGGTCGCTGGGACTGGACGCGGTGGTGAAGCATCACTGCGTCCGGTGCAACGTCCGGTCCAGCGTCCGGTCACAGTTTTTTCGCCCTTCTTCATTCCAAACTTCGACGCGACTTCTCCCAATCAAGTTCCAATTCAAAGAGACACAAATAAACACCAATTGGAACCTGATATGAGTGACCTCACTCAAACCCTCAAGTTTTTCAAAGTAGATTGCCTTAGGCTATTATTATTTTTAAGAAAATAGGCAACAAACACCCGAGGAGCAACGTATGGCCATGCAATAGAGTTTTTGAACCCTTATGAGCATCAAAATGCTCTCTCTACCCATGGACGAACACAGAGGTTGCTCAAAGCCAAACGGAAAGGAAACGACAAAGCAACAACCATGCATATGCAATGCGATACAGGTAAGTAAAGCTAGGTTGCTTGTCGAGTTTGATCCACGGTTAGGCTTCTTCACTCCTCCAAAGGAGGGTTATCGTAACCGTGTTAGCCAAGCCCTAGATGCATTGCGGAAAAATAAACATGACATATAATACAATGCAATGCAAGGGACAACACAAGCTCATTTTTGAAAGTTACTAGAGTCAAGCACATTAAGTTCACTTCTCAACCTACAAAAGGTAGCTTCATCCAAAGGTTTAGTGAAGATATCCGCTAATTGATTTTCACTTCTTACACCTTCTAGTGATATATCATTTTTAGCAATGTGATCTCTTAGAAAGTGGTGGCGGATATCAATGTGCTTGGTGCGAGAGTGTTGTACCGGATTATTGGCAATTTTAACGGCACTTTCATTATCACATAAAAGTGGCACCTTTTCAAGAACAATTCCATAGTCTAGGAGGGTTTGTTTCATATATAAGATTTGTGCACAACAAGCCCCCGCGGCAATGTATTCCGCCTCGGCGGTGGACAAAGCCACACTATTTTGCTTTTTAGATGACCAAGATACTAAAGACCTCCCAAGCAAATGGCACCCTCCGGATGTGCTTTTTCTATCAATTTTGCAACTGGCATAATCCGAATCAGAATAGCCAACTAGTTGGAATCTAGCTCCTTTGGGATACCAAAGACCAATGCTTGGAGTGTGCTTAAGATATCTTAAGATTCTTTTCACGGCACTTAAGTGAGGTTCTTTAGGGCACGCTTGAAAGCGAGCACACATGCACACACTAAACATGATATCGGGCCTAGATGCGGTAAGGTACAACAAACTACCAATCATAGAACGATAGAGAGTTTGATCAACCGGTTTACCTCCCTCATCTAGGTCGAGATGTCCATTAGATGGCATTGGGGTCTTGATTGGTTTGCATTCTTCCATCTTGAATCTTTTGAGAAGATCCTTGGTATACTTTTCTTGAGAGATGAAAATCCCTTCTCTCATTTGCTTGACTTGAAAACCAAGGAAGAATGTGAGCTCACCAATCATAGACATCTCGAACTCCTTCGACATCAATTCACCAAATTCCTTGCAATATTCTTCATTTGTTGATCCGAAGATGATATCATCAACATACACTTGACAAATGAAGATCTCTCCATTAAGCTTCTTGGTGAATAGTGTGGTGTCGACCTTCCCAATGGTGAAGCCCTTCTCAATGAGGAAGTCCCGGAGGCGCTCATACCACGCTCTAGGGGCTTGCTTGAGCCCATATAGCGCCTTGGACAACCTATAAACATGATTAGGATATCTAGGGTCTTCAAACCTGGGAGGTTGATTAACATAGACTAGTTCATTTATGAAGCCATTTAAGAATGCACTTTTCACATCCATTTGATATAGTTTCATATCATGATGTGATGCATATGCAAGGAGGATACGAATGGCTTCAAGTCTTGCAACGGGTGCAAAGGTCTCTCCAAAATCAAGACCTTCAACTTGAGAGAACCCCTTTGCAACTAGTCTTGCCTTGTTCCTCACTACTATGCCTTGGTCCTCTTGCTTGTTGCGGAACACCCACTTGGTTCCAATGACTCTTGCACCTTTAGGATGCTCTTCAAGTGTCCACACTTGATTGCGGGTGAAGTTATTCAATTCTTCATGCATAGCATTCACCCAATCCGGATCTTGAAGAGCTTCTTCTACATTCTTAGGTTCAACACAAGAGACAAAAGAGTGATGTTCAACAAAAGAAGCAAGCTTTTGAGATCGAGTCATTACTCCCTTAGAAGGACTCCCTATGATGAGATCTTGTGGATGTGCTTGAAGTAGAGGTGAGTTTCTTCTATCAACCACTTGAGGAAGTGGATGGGGAGCATCAACATCTTGAGCTTGTGCCTCGGCTTGTTCATGAGAGACATAAGTGTCTTCATTTTCAACTCTCTCATTCTTGTCATCATCTTGAGGCACATGTGATGAAGATGGTGGATCAACAATTTGTACATCGTCTTCATCATCTTTTGTCTTGATGTCTCCCACCGGCATGTTCTTCATTGCCTCCCTCAAGGGTTCATCACCTACATCATCACAATTCTCAATTGCTCCTTGGGAGCCGTTAGATTCATCAAATTCCACATCATATGTTTCTTCAACCAAACCGGTGGCATGGTTAAATACTCTATATGCTTTGGACTTTGATGAGTAACCAACAAGAAAACCAATATCACAACGTCTTTGAAACTTCCCTAGGTGTTGACGCTTCTTGTAGATGTAGCATTTGCAACCAAACACCCGGAAGAATGAGACGTCCGGCTTCTTCCCATTGAGTGACTCATAGGGGGTCTTGCCAAGAAACTTTTGTAGGAAGAGGCGATTTGAAGCATAGCATGCGGTGTTGATTGCCTCGGCCCACAACTTTTTCGGAGTGTTGTACTCATCTAGCATTGTTCTTGCAAGGGTGATCAAAGCTGGTTCTTTCTCTCAACTACACCATTTTGTTGAGGAGTATAGGTTGAAGAGACTTCATGCTTGATTCCAATTTCATCACAATAAGCTTCAATGTTTGTGTTGTTAAACTCTTTGCCATTGTCACTTCTAATCTTCTTTATCTTGACTTCAAATTCATTTTGAGCTCTCTTTGCAAACTTCTTGAAACAATTGGCCACTTCGGATTTGTCATGAAGGAAGAAGGTCCATGTGTACCTTGAGTAGTCATCCACTATCACAAGACAATAGAGATTACCACCCAAGCTCTTGTAGGTTGTAGGCCCAAACAAATCCATGTGTAGAAGTTCTAGCACTCTTGAAGTTGACATGAAAGCTTTGGTTGGATGAGTGTTTGCAACTTGTTTGCCCGCTTGACATGCACTACAAGGTTTGTCCTTTTCAAACTTTACATCCTTCAATCCTTTCACTAGTTCTTTCTTCAATAGCTTGTTAAGAGTGTTCATTCCAACATGAGCAAGCCTCCTATGCCAAAGCCAACCAAGTGAGGTCTTGGTGAACAAACATGTCATCAAGTTTGCATCTTCGGAGGTGAAGTCAACAAGATAAAGATTGTTGTATCTAAAGCCTTTGAATATCACTTGCTTGTCATCTATCTTTGAAACTACCACTTCATTAGGTGTGAACAAGCATTGGAAGGTCACAAAGTTGCCCAACGGATAATAAGTTGAAACTCAATGAAGCAACATAGAGCACATTTGAGAGTGAGTGATCATTTGATATTGCAATCTTGCCTATACCCTTGACTTTACTCTTTGAATTATCCCCAAATGTGATCTTCTCTTGACATATCCCATTCTCTTCAATGGAGGTGAACATACGAGGATCACCGGTCATATGTTGAGTGCAACCACTATCAATAATCCAATGAGATCCACCGGTCTTGTAGTTCACCTACACACAAGAGATCAAGCTTTTTGTTTAGGGACCCAAACTTGAGAGGGACCCTTGACTTTCTCAACTAGTGACTTGGCAACCCATATTTTCTTAGGCCTATTCTTGTTTGGGGGACCCAAGAACATAACTTTCATCTTTCCATTTGAATCTTTTCTTAGCATGTAATGAGCATTGAAGGCAAAGGGTCTAGCATGCTTGGGCAAGGGTTGTGGTGGTGGAGTTTCGCACTCATGAGCAAAGTGACCTTCTTGTCCACACTCAACACATCTCTTTGGCTTGGGCTTTGACTTGCTTTGTTGTTGTTGAGCTTTTGCCTTCTTCTCTTGATTTGCCAAGTACCCAATACCACTTCTATCCATCTTCATAACGGTGTTCATGAGTAGATCACTTTGCAAATATTGACCTCTTGTGAACTTGCTTAGGCCGGTCTTGAGGTGCTCTTTCTCTTGCTTGAGCTTTTTGTTTTCTTCAATGAGTGACTCATTTGTTGTTTGCTTCTCAAGAGCCATTAAACCTTTTAGCTTCTTGTTCTCATTTGCAAGCTTCTCATTTTCACTCTTGATCTTGGCATAATCATCATAGTTGCTTGACTCAACCACACTCTTGCCTTTGCTACTAGAACCTTGCTCAATGCTTTCAATGATCAAGTCATCACATGATGTAGCTATATCACACTTAACAACTTTGTTAGTAGCATCATGTGTCTCAAGAGAAAGTTCATTAGCAACCACAAGACTATCATAGTCAATTTTCAATGTTGTATATTTGTCTTTTAGAGAGTTATGCCTAGTGATGAGCTCATCATGCTTTTTCTCAAGTTTATCATGTTGATCTCTAAGCTCTTTGTTAGAAGTTTTGAGCTCCTTGAGAGTGGAAGACATAATTTCATTTTGATCTTTGAGCTCACCACTAGCCTTTTGAGCACTATCAAGCTTAGATGAGAGTGATTCATTTTCATTTTGAAGTTCATCATTTTCATTTCTTGTCCTTCTTATGACTTTAGTGTATTTGTTTAACAATTTTACAAGTTCATCATAAGAAGGTGCATCATATTCATCATCACTATCACTATCATCATCATCATCACTATCATGGTTTTGTACCTTTCGTTCACCCTTAGCCATAAGGCATAGGTGAGTAGTGGACGATGATGGTGAAGAAGGCGGTGAAGGTGGTGATGAAGATGTTGGTGAAGATGATGGCCCCATCACAAATGCGGCAACCTTCTCTTTCTCATCACCGCTCTCATCTTCGGAGGACTCACAAGATGATTCAATATCGGTGAGCCAATCACCAACAATATATGCCTTTCCTCCCTTCTTCTTCTTGTAGAACTCCTTCTTCTTGCCATCCTTCTTCTTGTATGGCTTGTTTTTCTTTTTCTCTTCTTCTTCATCACTTGAATCATTCTTTTTGCCCTTGTTCTTGTTCTTGTACTTGTCTTTTGGAGGTCTAGGGCATTGATGAGCTAAGTGGCCAAGTTCACCACAATTGTAGCAATCCATCTCCGAGATTGGCTTCCTTTTGCTACTTGTGAAAAATTTCTTTTTCTTGCCATCGAACTTGATGCCACTCTTGTTGAGCTTCTTTAGCATTTTGGTGGTTTTCCTCACCATGAGGGCAAGTGATTCATCATCAACATCACTTTCACTTGAGCTCTCTTGCACCAACATGGCTTGGCCCTTCTTCTTCTTCTTCTTGTCATGGCTAGCTTTGAAAGCCAAGTCTTTCTTCTTGGAAGATGATGAGCCCTCTTCCGGAGTGATGTGCATATACATCTCATGAGCATTGATCTTCCCCAATACTTGTGTCGGTGTTGCGGTGGAAAGATCACTTTGGTGAAGCACGGTGACAATGTGACCATACTTCTCAACGGGAAGAACACTCAAGATCTTCCTTGCAACATCCGATTGGCTCATTTGAGTGAGTCCAAGAGCATTGAGGTCCTCTACAAGAACATTCAAACGAGTGTACATATCATTAGCACTTTCTTTGGGAAGCATCTCAAAAGAATTAATTTTCTTTAAAGCAATGTGATAGTGTTCCTCACGCTCACTCTTAGTTTCCTCATGGAGAGCACAAAGGTTTTCCCACAATTCATGAGCGTTCTTTGCATTACGCACACGATTGAAGATATCCTTGCCTAAGCCCCGGTAGAGTGCATTTTTGGCCTTTGCATTCCACCGGTCGTACTTCTCCTCATCACCACTTGGGTTAGCGGGATCCCTAATGGCGGGAAGCCCTTGGGTTGCGGCTCTAAGACACCCAACGTCGATGGCTTCGAGGTATGCCTCCATTCGGATTTTCCAATATGGAAAATCATCCCCCTCAAAGGTGGGAGGTGGTCCTTCCCCGTTAGACATCTTGCTCTAGGCGGTAAAACCTAAAATAGGAGCAACTCGGCTCCGATACCAATTGAAAGGATCAAGATGCCCAAGAGGGGGGGTGAATTGGGCTTTTCTAAAAATTAATTGCAAGAATTAAATCCTACAAGCCGGAATTCACCCCTAGTGCCTACTTGTGTTCCTAGAGATTCTACCGGTAAAAAGTTTTGCACCCTAGTTTCAATCCTAGTCTAGCATGGCAATTCTAGGAAAGTAAATCAAGCAATGAATGTAAATACGAGAATGTAAATGCTTGAAAGTAAGGGCAAGGAACACGGCGATGTTTTTCCGAGGTATCGGAGAGTCACCACTCCCCACTAGTCCTCGTTGGAGCACCCGCGCAAGGGTGTAGCTCCCCCTTGATCCGCGCAAGGATCAAGTGCTCTCTACGGGCTGATTCTTCGACACTCCGTCGCAGTGAATCGCCCAAAACCGCTCACAAGATGAGTTGGGTCATCCACAAGCTCCGCCGGATGATCACCAAACTCCCAATCACCACCAAGCCGTCTAGGTGATGGTGATCACTAAGAGTAACAAGCTAGAACTCTCACTTGACCACAACGAGCCTAATGAGAAGGAGGATGCACACTTGCTACTCTCTATTCACTAGTGAGGAACTCTCAAGCTTTGATTCTCAAATCACACTCCTCACTAGAGCTCTTGCACTCCCTTGCACTCCAAAGGTGTTTCTCAGCTGAACAAATGAGCAAGAGACCTCTAAAAGAGGTGGTGGGGATGTATTTATACACCCCACAGTCGAAACGAACCGTTACCTGCCAACTCAGCAAAAACGGGGTGACCGGACGTGCCGGTCGATGTGACCGGACGCGCCGGTCGCTCATAACGGTCGAAATTCTGAAATTTCGGCTGAGTGACCGGACGCACCGGTCAAGGGTGACCGGACGCGTCCGATCGTGCAGGGAGCTTACTGTAACGAGACCGGACGGGCGACCACGTCCAATCGGTGATGACCGGACGCGTCCGGTCGCCAAAGGACCTTACTGGAACGTGACCGGACGCGACGATCACACCCAGGTTGCGTCCGATTAGATGGTTTCCCTCAAGTGACACGTTTCGGCCTGACCACCGCGTCCGGTCCTCACAAGGGCCGCGTCCGGTCATCAGCGCCAAAACACAGTCGCGGTTATGAACTGATCGGACGCGTCCGGTCAAGCCAGGAACCGCGTCCGGTCAAGGGAAAAACCCTCTAAACACTCCGAAACGCGACGCAACTTGAACCAAGTTGCTTTCAACTAAACTTTGAGCTATTCTAGAGCTGCCTAGTGCTAAGTTTAACAAGTGTGCACCACACCTAAACATAGGACTCACCTAGGTCAAGCTACCCGCTCATGCTCCCCTTTATAGTACGGCCAAAAGAGAAAACGAAGATCCTAACGACTATTCCGAATGTAACTCAACACTTCGACATCCGGAACTAATCGTCCTTAATCTTGACGTCACTCCTTTGAAAACTAAAACGATTTCCATCAAGGAGCATGAATACCATGTTGCCCAAAGCAGTGATCACCTCCATGACCTAACTTACCAAAGTTTCTGCAAAATACACGTTAGTCATGGTAATAAAGCGTTGTCATCAATTGCCGAAACCAACTCTCGGGGCCTAGATGCTTTCAAATGTATATGGATAATTGGAGACCAGGTGGAACGGGTTGGATGGACTTGGATCTGGTTGGGCAACAGAGCGGGGCTCTAGTTGCATTTGTTTCGCCTGTGTCAATTAAGGACCGTTCGTTGCATGGACCCTGGTCAAGTCACAGATTTATTGTCCCGAGCATATACTTGCTTATGGGAGCGGGAAGACTTGTTTCTCACCTGTCGTGGGTTCCGGCTCTTTCTAGACCGGCTTTTTAGGGTGGTTATATATATATATTGGGTTGAGGAGGTCTAAGCACCAGACTGAGCCCGGGCCTGCAGTGTTGGGGGCTTAGAGTCCGAGCTTGGATGGGGACCTGAACCCCTTGACAGGAGTGGAACGGGTTGGTCTTGCTTGTGCCCAGGGTACAAGCAAGACGTGTGTTTTTGGGGCACCCAGCTGGGCACATTGATTCACGAATCACCGTTTCTGCGTGACGGTACGGCTTGACTACGCTCTGGCATCGTAGTAAGAACTGGCAGTTGAAAGATGAAGAAATGGTTCTGTTTGCTCAACCCTGCTTGATTATAGACTAGGTGCTTACATAGAAGGTTGGATAAGAAATAAAATACGGCTATTAAAAATAAGAAATTAAGGACACACCCTTAGCGCTGCTTCTCGCAAACAAGAAACCCACAAGCCAAAAGCCTTGCCTAATCCTTGGAGTCTTTTTACTTCCTCCTGACGGATAAGTCTTGCGGAGTACAATTGGGTACTCAGGGTTTGTTCTACCCTGTTGCAGGTGACAGGTGCGGATGAGCTGGCACTTGTGTGTGGAAACCTCCTGGTGGGCTCAGCGAGGATTTCCTTTGCGATGCGGAGTAGAGTTTATTTATGAAACTCTCACCAAAAGTTTTCCTAGAAAAATACTATTAACATGTTATCATTCATGCATTCAAACGTTCTTCATGTTAATGTTTAACTTGTCATTTAAATAGTTTCATTTCCGCTGAACTCTGAAAATGGTTTAAATTCCACTGTTATAACTTCATGATGAATTACTCGGATGTTGTACTAAAAGCGATGTAAGAAATGGTAGGGATGTTGTAAGCTTTACTCTCTTATTTGTGATCCTGATGTAAAAACGTGGATCTTCGAGTTCTCCCTTGCGGTGCGCTCGACGGGATCGCATAGTTTAGTGTCCTCCCCGGGGTACTTAGTGTCTAATGCAAGACGAGTACTCTTGGGAGGGCATTAGATTAGACGATTCTGCCACAGAAGCGACTTGATGTAGTCGAACATGTTGTAGCAGTGCCGTGCAGTTGCATGGTCGTCCGTCACGTCCACCCTCCGCTCGCGAATTGTCCCTCTCGTGCGATTCGTCCTTGTGCTCCAGATGTAGCACCACCAAGGTATCCCACGTGTATGGGGAGGAAGCGTTGCGCCTCCGGACTGCTAGGTCCTCGAGGAGCAGTAGGCGTGAGCGTGGGGGCGATGGTGGCTACCCAATGGTGTGAGTCACCTGGCCGCGCCCCCTCCCTCTCTTATATAGGAGCCTCTAATCAGCCCCAAGTTGGAGGCCCAATTAGAAAACCCTAAGCCTAGTCAAATTCGGGTCCAACCCAAATTAGGCTTCCAGCCCCTTAAGCGTGCGACCCTATGGGTTCATGCACACGTAGACGTGGCCCGAGTACTCCTACTCGGCCATTCGTTAATAGCGGTCTCTAGCAAGATGTGTCAACTCCTATGTGTACACAAAGATCATATCAGACGAACCACCACAAACCATATACATGTTATTTCTTTTGCCACACGATATTTGGTCTAACTCATAGGTTAACACTTAACCTAAGCACGGCCATGCATTTGTTGATCCAATCATTAGAGTATTCCATTGATATCTCTTTCACATAGAGAGGGGCAAATTCCATCTTGATTGTCTATGTCTCACAGCATGTTTTTTGACAAACCCAAAGACCACCTTTATAACTACCCAGTTACGAAGTAGTGTTTGATAGTCTCTAAGTAGGTCATTTCACATCTTGAGTACATACAACAATCTCAGGTCTAAGGACATAACGTACATGATGTGAATCGAGACAATAACAACATATCACGTTGGGTCAGTCTAGCCTACATGTCACACATGTGCCCACATTATTAGTTCGATATTTCTATGCCTATGACTTATAAAACATAGTCATCAACTAACAATGTGTTGATCTAATATTCACGTGCATCCTAACATGAACTCCGATCAGGGACCATTTTAGAATAACCATACAAGTAAAAGAGTTTCACAAACAATTCACATAATTGTTAATCGATACAAGTTGTCTTTAATGGATATTCAATGGACTCATAATATGTCATGGATACAAGACAATACAATCATCTCTATGATAATCTCTAGGGCATACTCCCAACAGATGACACTCGCCAACATTAGTGTAATTAAGCTTCCTGACCTAACTTTTAAGAAAACGCAAATATACATATCCAAAAGTACACTAAACAGCTTAATACTAGTTTAGTTCTACAGAAGAGATATTACAGCCACTTATATAAGGACTGCATTGGCATAGAAATATTGTCACAGAACATTTCTATCTGAACTAGGCACCAACGTACTCAATTTTGCACCAAAACCATGAGATGGCCATTTCACATACATGAGAAATATATCTCAAATTGTGCCTCATGGTATGAATTGCTTCAAAAATTGGCATATACTATTAAAAAAATTGCATACGCGTTGATGTGATAGCCAAATAATAACTAAGAGGCCCTAACTCATAAACAATAGGTTTCTGTTTCATGTGCATAGTCAACATTTTATTCCTTTTTACAATCAGCAATAAGTGTACAAAATTACAAAGGGGGTATCAATGTTCAAAGCATAATACAACTAAATATCTTCTTATTACTTCATGAAAAAGTCTAGCTTAGTTATTAAAGCGATTAGCTGTTCATGAAAAAGAAGAAAAGTTAAACCCCAATGTCACCAATTCGTATCTGAAATGGTAACACCCATAGAAAATTTGGTTATGCGTTTTAAAATCTAAACAAAATCAATTCTGAAAAACTACTGATGCATTGTGGGTATGCAGACCTTAAGTCATGGGAAGAAGTCATGACAGAAATAATAAGGCCCTCCTTAAACTATGAAATAGCGATGTTGTTGGCATGAAAATAGTCCTCTCAAAGCAGTATTAGTAATGAATTTGCATATCTCAAACAGGATCTTAAAATAATGTTTTCTCCCTAGTATAGTATTAGAAGGATGGAGAATCAGAAGTTAATAGCACAAGCAACCCTAATTAAGACACACCCACTCCAACTACTGCTCCAACTACCATCTATCATGCATGATCCCCACAGTAAAACATAGTTTAATTACATACAAGCACATTATATGCCTCAATATGTATAGGCTAGCAACTTTCAAACTAGTTATGTGGTTTAGTGCACATATTGTTTTTGAATTCACTTAGTTTTGAGATCAAATTGGGTGTATCCATATGTTTTCACGTTATGCAAACAAAAAATAAGAACCATCCTAGATCATGGAGTTTGAGCCATGGACCTTCCTCTTTTTTTAGAAGACCTAACCATGCAAGAAAACCCATACTAATCAATTTTGAATGATTTAGCTACTGAAACATATACCACAACATGAATATCGTGAACATGGTGCCCTGTGCATACCATGATTAGAATGACTTGTTAGTTTATATATATTCTATTATAGGAGAAAAATTTTATTCTATCTTTGTGTATAAATTTTTTTTCTTATACAAACAAGCGTGTGTTGCAAGCGCATATCTACTAGTTGAATTGAAATTCACAAACAAAACAGAATTATAGAGCATGGAACCAGCTTATATGCCTACCGAAGATTGCACGATCAACATAATAGATGCTAAAAAAACTGCAGAAAAAAAAACAGACCTCCACAAGTATTGGCTCAACGAGGAATCAGTCCTATCACACCCGTCGGCACCACTGGCTCCAAAGGACGAGAGGCCGAGTCCTCCCCAACCGCTGATGCGGCCACTGCCACTGCTGCTGCCATGGATTGGAGCCACCTGCCCTGAAGCCGCTGATGTCATCATGGACTCATGGTTGCCGTTGTCTCGCGGGTGCTCATGGTCTCGATGATAGGCACTCGACAGCGTTGTAGATCCATGCGGCCATGCCGCAACCTCACCTCCTGTGCGCTGCCTAGACCACCGGTGGCATGTGGACGACGGAATATAGGACGGTACGCGCTCGCGGCGGAAACGAGATCGGGTATCGTGGGCGGTTGGTTCGAGAGGTCGACTATAGTTACGATTTGCAAATCATATTGAAAACTACAACTTTTATGTAGACCATGTTAACATTTGAGGTTGTTTAAAAATTCTAAATTTTTTATTTTAAAATTTGAGAGCTTAAAACGAATTTTTGGGACTCTAAAAGGTTTCAAATAAAGAATTTATCAACTATATAGTTGTAGATCATGTCGAGATCTACAACTTATATAGCATGTCTCCATCCAAGATAATTTGAATACGTGATAATTTAAAGTCAAATAACAAACTTCTCAGGTGCAAAGTCGTAGATTGTGTTGACAACTACAACTTTGGTAGATCATGTCAACATCCGAAGAACTTTGAAAATTCTAAATTTTGAATTTTAGAATCTTAGAATTTAAACAAATATTTAGCAATCTTTGTGACTTAAATAGAAAAACCTTATTAACAACAACGTTGTTGGTCGCACCGAGAACTACAACTTGTATGTAGACCATGAAAACATTTGAAGTTGCTGAAAAATTCAGTTTAAATTTCAAATTCTTAGAGCTTAAAATAATTTTTAGGACTGTAAAAGGTTTCAAGTAAATAATAGGTCATGTCAACATTCGATGTAGTTTGAATTTGTAAATTTTAAATTTCAAAATCTTAGAACTAAAACAAACATTTAGGAATCTAAATGAATTTAAATCAAAAAATTGTTGACTACAAAGTTGTTGAACATATTGAGAACTAAACTTTTATGTAGTAGACCATGTTGACATTTGAGGTTGTTTAAAATCTAAAAATTCTGAAATGAATATTTAGGACTCTAAATGTTTTTACTAAATTAATTAAATCAAATAGACATCCGAACAATAATATGAATCTAAACTTTTCAATCAGAATTCATTAACGAAAATATTTGGATCTATATCCGATTTGTCCTCGGATCTTTTCTTCTCAAGTCGTCCTCAACTCATGTCAGATATTAGTGTGGGTGTGAACCTGAACTATATTATCGGCTATGAATACAAATTCAAATTCAATTCACATTTGGTATGTATTCAATTTAACTTGATGTGATTATTATTCCTTCCGTCCCAAAATAAGTGCACATCTCGCACTTTGAAAAGTCAAACAATATCAAGTTTGACTAGATTTATAAACTAGTATTAGCATTTGTATCTCTAAGTATGATTAGTATGAAAATATACAATATGATTAATCTAATAATACTATTTAATAATATAAATCTTAGTATTTTTATATAGATTTGGTCAAACTTAAGTTTATTTGATTTTTTGAAGTACGATCTGCACCTATTTTGGGACTGATGAAGCAGTCTTATAAAATTCGACCTAGACAAAGAAATTTAATGCCAGATCCATAGATATTCAATTATATATTTATCAATCATTTTTTGAAAATATTGGTTTTTTTACAAAATGAATACTTTCCCATGATTAGAAATAAGTTGTTTCTAATCGACGGTTAAGACGACCTCACTTTTTATTTGCTATATCTGCAAAAAATCACTAATGCCCGCCTAATCTTCCCGTTCGCTCTCAGTTTGCACGAAAAAATTGAGTTGGATAACCTCTCATCTCCGTCATTTTCTCCCCACGCCGCCTCTATTTCCCACTATCCAAACAACTCGTTCTTTCCAGATAGATCCAGGAGTCCTCCACATCATCTGCTGGCCTCCTGCAGAATCAGTGCCTCTGAATTCGGCCTCCACGACTGCTGTCGGCAGTCACAAGATCGCTGCCGTCGGCTGCCATCCAACGAAGCACGTTAGCCCAGACACTGTAACTCAGTTCGCATGTATGGTGGCCCAACAACACGGCCCGTCTAGAGTAAAAAGCAGCGACCGGCGTTCCTCTTTTTGGTGCGGCATCTTGCGGTTTTGGCGCGGACGCGGCTTCTTTTGGTGCGTTTCCAGGGCTGGAGGCGGAGGACCGAGGCGGCGATCATCGACTGCTCGTGCTACTGCCATTGATATGATAACTTGGTGGAGTATTCTGCACTATATATAGATCTTCCTCTTTACTAAGATTAGATTTTTCAGTTTTCTAATCTAGTCAGCGTTGGCATCCCTAGATGTGTTGAAATTGATTGAAGGAAGTTCTTTGCCTGCGTACAATCGAACCCTGCATGTTTCAGATGGCCGAAAATAGGTGTGTAATTATGATTGTTTATTTGCTCGTCTCAGATACAGAGTCTCCATTTTAGTTTCTCAGTTTAGCACAATTTTTTTTTTGCTATTGTAGGGAGAGTTTGATTTCTGGTTTGTTACCTCAAGTTGGCATGGAGTTCGATACCATACGAGAGGCCTGGATGTTTTGGGTTACCTTTGGAGGGCAAAAAGGCTTTGAGGTTAGAAAAAAGTATGCAAACAAAAGGCAATCTGATGGAAAAGTTAGATCTTGCAGATATGTTTGTGCAAATGAAGGTCATAGAGTGCCAGATAAAAGGGATCATCTCACAAAGTGTCCAAGAGCTGAAACTAGAACTGATTGTCCAGTCCACATAGGTCTTATACTGGACCGGGAGAAGGAAAATTATAAAGTGACTGATCTGATTTTGGAACACAATCATAGCCTTCACCTACCACAAACCTCACACTTGATGGCGTCCCAAAGGAAAATTTCACAGTTACAAGGTTTTGAAATTGACACGGCTGACGATGCAGGAATTGGGCCCAAAGCTGCACATGAGTTGACTTGCATCCAAGTTGGTGGCTTAGCTAATCTCAGTTACACTCTTCAAGATCTCAAGAACTAGTTACGGAGCAAGCGACAACAGGAGATGGCATATGCTCAAGCAAGAAGCATGCTCATGTATTTTTAGGAAAAAATTGTTGAGAACCCATCATTTCAATATGCATTGCAGATGGATAGGGAAGAACAGATTGTAAACATATTCTGGGTTGATGCTAAAATGCTCACTGACTATGCATATTTTGGCGATGTTGTCAGTTTTGATACTACCTTTGGTACAAACAAGGAGAGTAGGCCTTTTGGCGTATTTGTTGGGTTCAATCATTTCAGAGAAACAGTGGTTTTTGGTGCTGTTCCCATGTATGATGAGACATTTGAATCCTTCGTGGCTATTTGAGACTTTCCTGAGAGCCTATAATGGCAAGCAACCTAAAACAATATATACTGATCAAGATTATGCAATGGGAAAAGCAGTTAAGGAAGTCTTTTTAGAAGCATGGCATGGTCTGTGCACTTTTCACATTATGCAAAATGTTGTCAAGCATCTAGCTGAAGTGGATGATTAAGAATCAGGTGCTTCTCCCAATCAAGAAGTAGAAGACAACAATAAAGAACCGAGTATTCTCTCAGATTTTAGTGCGTGCATGTATGTGTATGAAGATGAAGCAATATTTGAAGAAGCATTTAACATCATGAGGTCAAAGGCAAGCAAACAAACTTGGTTGGATAATATATACAGGGTAAAGGAAAAATTGGTTGAATGTTATATGAAGGATGTGTTCACATTAGGGATGAGAAGTACACAACTCAGTGAGAGTTTAAACAGCGACCTAAAGTAGCATTTCAAATTTGATTTTGATATAATCAGATTTCTTAAGTATTTTGAAAGGGTTATGAAATATAAAAGAAAGAAGGAACTGCAATCTGAATTTGAATCAAGGAAAAAGTTACCTAGAATCAAAATGAGGACACCTATGTTAATCCAAGCTAGCAAGCTGTACACACCAACTATTTTTGAAGCTTTTCAAGGTGAATACGAGAGATCAATGGTAGCATGCACCACAGCATTGGAAGGCACAAATGAATATCTTGTAGCAATTGGGAATCTAGATGAAAATTTTACCTTTGAGAAGGAGTACAAAGTTATTGGTCATCCATTAGAACAAACCAGTACATGTGGTTGTGGGTAATTCAATAGAATCGGAATACTATGTGGCCATACTTTAAAAGTCCTTGATTTGATGAATATCAAATCACTTCCCACACACTATGTACTGAAGAGATGGACACGGGAAGCATGCAGTGGAATAGTACAGGACAACAAAGGCAGAGACATAATTGAGAATCCAAAATTAGATGAAATGCTTCGCTACAAAGATATGGCTCATAAATTTCTCAATTTGGCACATAGAGCTACAAGTCATCCAAAATGCACCTTATTAGTAAACAACACACTTGACATGCTCAGCAAGCAAGTTGAAGAAGAATTGAACGGTGTTACAAGCCCTATGGATCCCATCATCACTCCCACCAATGTTACTCTGCCTAATGAATTGTTGAGTACAGCAAGCCTAAAGAAAAAGAAGGTGGAAACAAAAACTCGAAGCGCAAAAGAAATTGGCTCGACAAAAAGCGCAAGTGTAAAAAAAAAGGAGGTAACAACAAAGAAAATAGTACAAAGGTGTGTCCAAAGAAAAAAGAAAAAAGTTCGAAGGTTTGTGTCAAGAAAAAAGGAAAATGTTCAAAGGTATCTGACAACACAAATCTCTGTCACTATATTTGCTACAAAAAGTTTCAAATGTATTTAACTAGTTGGTTCTCTTGTTTCTGTTCAGGAGCAGCAAACCACAGAAGTGTCAGTCGACGATGGCGCAGCACTCCAAAATGCATGCCTGAGCCATCCATCTTTACCTCAGCAAGAGATTTCTGAATCATACACAATCATCAATGAGTTTTCTTCTATTTTTCAGAGTGCAATGACAGATAGTGTTATTGGTGAATTCTAGTAGTACAGATGGTGTCCTGCAATGACAGATAGTTCTAGTAGTACTTTTGGTTTTGTAGTTCAAGTGTAATGACCCAATGGAGCTTGCCTAGTAGTACAGATTATGTCATTGCTGAATTCTAGTAGTAGCAGTATGGGTATTTGCAGTAGGAAGAGTTCCTTTTGCTTCCTGAAACATAGATTGTTTTGGGCTTTTGCATCTGTGGTTGAAGTATAAAATAGAGTTAATTTTGTAAAGGTCATATGACCAGCAGTAAGGTCATATAGATGTACTGGATGCCAGAGAACAACATATACATCTACTGGATGCCAGAGAGCAACGGATTATTTTGTGCATCTCTGAATTTGCAGTAACATGCATCATTCCAGGACAATTTCATTCACAGTAGAATTCCAGATCAAGTTCAAATGTAATCATGCAATGGTTTTGCAGTAACACCATTGACATCTTCTATGCATTGCATTCACAATAGAATTCCAAATCAATTTACAACATTTCATAACCAGTGAATCAGACATGGGCATTCACAGTCAATTTACAACATTACATCAGATTACAAGCCCCGTGGGCAGCTCTCAGCAAGACTTTTTATTCAATTTCAGGAAAATTTACAACAAATATCAATCTATGTGTCCAGACTGCAATTAGAGATTGAGAGAACTTGTAACACCCTAAAATTTGCTTCTTTGGAAATAGAGCTAAAATGAGTTAATTTTGAATTTTTGTGCTCATGAAAACATAGGTGTTAGAGTATGGCAAGAGCCTATTGGGCCTAGGCTGATGGTACAACCCATTAGGGTTAGGGTTAATTAGATATAAGAGTCGCTTGCTTAGGAGTCAAGTTAACCTCTCTATATAAGGAGAGAAGATGTATCAATCTAATCAAGCAAGAGATTAGAAGGAAAAACCTTCTCTCTTGCCGGCCGTGGGCGAAGCCCCGCGGCCGGCGTTCCCAGCGCATCTCACAGCCCTAGCCGCCGTTCCTCGTCTCTCGCGTGAACAGTACCGCGTGAACAGTACCCGCGGGTACTGTAGAGCCGCGGGTACTGTAGCGCGTCCGTCGCCGCCGCTTCCCTCGACTCTCTCCTCCCAATCCCAACGACGTCCATAACAATTTGGTATCGGAGATCAGGCCTTGATCCGTCGCCTCTGCTGCCATCTTCACCACCGCGCCCCCTGCTGCGCCGGCCATGTTCCCCACCACAGCGGCCATGGCTGGTCCTGGTTCACCCACCGCGCCGCCAGTTTTCGCCGCCGCCACGGCCACCACGCCGCCACTGCCTACGCAGCAGTCTGCGCTTTCCACGGGCGCCATCGACGCGTTGACGGCGGTCGTCTACGGCCTGCAGCGCCAAATGGATGACCTCAACACGCGTCTGGCAGCGCTTGAAAGTAGGCAATCGCCCTCCGCGCGGCCGCCAGACCTGACAAGGGCCGGGGGCATCCCGGCCTTCCCGACGGCGGTTCTGGTCGTCCCGGAGCGCGTGAACAGCACGGCGGCGTTTCCCACCTACTTTACCACCACGCTGCAGCCGGCCGCCTCGTCCCAGTCGTCCGCGGCCACCATGGTCACCCCAGCAGCCATGGCGGCCACCACCAGTGTCACCACCACGCCGCCGCCGGTCGCCTTCCCGTCGTTCACCGCCCCCAGCCCCGTGCCACCACAACAGCACTACGAGGGCATCTTCTACGGGGGCGTGGATGTCATCCAGGTCCCTGCAGCCACAGCAGCAGCCTTGCCACAACTCGTGAAGAAGGCGTTTGCGCGGGAGAATGCTAGCCATGTGTCTGCGGCGGTGCGGCTGCAGGCTGCAGCACGCGGCCTCATAGCGCGGCGCCGGCTGCAGGAGATGCGCCGATAGATACACGAGGCTGCCTTGACGGTGGTCGACCTCGGCAAAGGGGTGCACGTCCTCGCCTCGTCGAACGGCCACCAACAACCGCGGCGGTCTGCTGTTGTCTTCATGCGCGAGCATGGTGGTGGTAGGGGAGGCGTTTTCCTCTTTGTCACCGGCGGGAACGCACTGCCTCGTGCCGCCACGTTTTGCCACCGACCACCGCGAGGGCGTCTCCGCTGGTTGCTGTCGCGCCTAATTCCAGGTGGCTATACCCATGCACCCCTCTCGTTTCGGTGGGCTCCATGGGATCCGGGTGGCTACACACGTGCAGGTCCATCACGCGGAGGGTGTCCGCTGTATCTTCAGGAGTCAAAAATAAAGAATCGCAATCTATTTCAGGTCAATAAAATAAGCCGAGATGTAAAAGGCTTGTTTTTAGGTGTTAGGTTTGTGTCGAGTCAATTCATTGTTATAAGTTGGTTAGGTTGCAGCTCGAGGACGAGCTGCATGTCCAGGTGGGGTGTAGTGTTAGAGTATGGCAAGAGCCTATTGGGCCTAGGCTGATGGTACAACCCATTAGGGTTAGGGTTAATTAGATATAAGAGTCGCTTGCTTAGGAGTCAAGTTAACCTCTCTATATAAGGAGAGAAGATGTATCAATCTAATCAAGCAAGAGATTAGAAGGAAAAACCTTCTCTCTTGCCGGCCGTGGGCGAAGCCCCGCGGCCGGCGTTCCCAGCGCATCTCACAGCCCTAGCCGCCGTTCCTCGTCTCTCGCGTGAACAGTACCGCGTGAACAGTACCCGCGGGTACTGTAGAGCCGCGGGTACTGTAGCGCGTCCGTCGCCGCCGCTTCCCTCGACTCTCTCCTCCCAATCCCAACGACGTCCATAACAATAGGGAAATAATATTTTTCACTAAATTAAAATTTATCATAAGGTTTAGCAACTTGTTGATGCATTCATGCTGATGCATTTGTGTTTTTGTATTGTTTGGTTTTGACCAAAGATCAAAATAAATTCAAGTTGTTTTTTTTAAATGCGTTTAGGTCAATTTTCCTTCTCTGATATACATATATCATTTTTCTACAATCAAATTCCTTGTTTCTCATCTGTCAATCAACCTCTACTCACTTCTCAGGAATTTTTCTGACTTTTTCTGTAGCTTGTTTCCACTTGTCTGTGAGCATAATCTAATTTTTAGATGCTCTAAAATATCTTATCATGAGCTCCAAATACTTTATTTGGGTTCCTCATGTTCCATAATGTCTCTGGAAAATTTGCCCGAATTTTTGGAGCTTTCGGAGTATTTTTCGCGGCTTAAATAATAATTCTGGACTTTTCTGAAATTATTTTATCCATGAAAATAATTAATTCCGAAAATAATAAATCTCTCATTTTTTTCAACGCTCAAAGCCCATGTGCAATAATCCTAATAAATCCCAAAGGCCCATACATTTATTTACTAATGGGCTTAAATGATTACTTAGGCCTATTAGCGGAGGTGGGTGGTGCAACGTCAATTAGCACCATATCGCTAGTTGATATGGAGGTGGAGAGTTTTTCTCCCTATATATACGTAGCTACCCCATGGGCAAAGCACACCAAAAATTACCGTAGAGGAGCCCCTAGTTTGGGAAATCTCTCGTGTAGTAAAATATAATTTTCTCTCTTCTTGTCACCGTCGGCCAAGCCCTATCTCTCGCTCTCTGTTCTGCGTTCGGCTTCGCCAAAGCGGCGCCGTGATCCCAGGCCGCTGAGCCTCGTCGTCGTCTTCCTTGACAAGAAGCAGCCTCAGCCCAGCGTCGCCTCCCTCCGTACGTGCAAAGTGCCGAGGTGAGAATATTATCACGTTCCCAATCATTCTGATTTTCTCTTTTAGAACTCATCCCAGTGCCGTGCCCCATGGGCGTGCAGGCCGTTTGCTCGTACAGGGCTCCAAATTCCGAGGGGCCCTAAAAACTATGACCTGATCCTATTGACTTCAAGATTAGCGTGTCTCTTGGTATTCAGCACTCGATGAATTCATCTACACCCATCCGTTTCCCTCTGGCTCTCCCGTCCAGGTTTCTCCGTCTCTCCGATAAGCAAGCAAGCCAACGTTGGGTAACTGAATCTCCGTCGGCAAGATGCCCTAAAGATCTGAAATCAGAAGGTACTAATTGCAATAAGTTGGTATTTATCAATGGAAACATTTCTTTGTCTTAATCAATAACTACTACTAATTGCAATAAGTTGGTGCATAATTGTTGTGCTGTACAAAGCACTCACGTAGTCACGTGCGACAAAAATCTCAAATTATTACTACTCACAAGCCAACAAGGTTGCTTACAGACATGCTGCTAGCCTAGCTCGCGCCGCCTCGCGTCCAGAGCTGTAGCTCCGCCGTGATCCTACATAGCCATCGCTGCCGTACGTGCTCGCTGTTTGCTGCTCCAGCGGCGCCGTGCTCAACCCACAGTTGGGACGAGAGCGCAGCCACCTGTGTATGCATGTGCAAGAAAACGCAGCCATGTCGAGCATCGATCGATTCCTTGCTAGCTTGATGACGCCATCATGATGTCATATAAACATTATGGCCGTTTTCCTTTAGAAAAACAAATCCCGAAATACAATAAAAATACATATACACATATAATCTTGTTTAGGTCATATCATTTACGTTTTAATTCTGTTTTGAGTCATTCTGGTTGCATTAGATTCGCGTCGTCGCGCTCTATGCAATAGTGGTAACCTTTATCATGTCACTTGATTATAGATTTATTAATTATAAATAGTGATTAGATTAATATATTTATTTAATAGCTTACCAATTAAAAGCAATCTAATTTTAACTCAGTTCTTGTTGCGTTACGACCGTGCCGACCATAAACTACAGGTTAGGGATGATGTTTACCATGTCACATGTATTTTTCCATGTATAGTCAAATATTAAATTGTTTAATATGCATGTAACCAGTTTTCCAAATTAAAAGCAACAAAGGTGATGTACTTAAAGATTTTTCTATACAAATATTAATATGATTAATTGCTACATAAATGCATTCTTAATTTCTTATTACTTAGTTTAAACAAGTTGTATATATTAGGCACTATTAAGTATGCACGTGTCCCTTTTCATATTGCGAACTTTAAGTTGAACTTGCTTAATCCCTACGACAATATTTATAAAACAAGATTGGTCTTAACTCAGCTTGGAATTAGAATATAATTTAAGTAATCTGAGTTAATAACTATCACATGGTTTTTATTCAATTAAGATAATTAAGCGTGTAATTGTTTCTTTTATAATATAAACTCTCGGTAGTCGTTTCTTTTCCTTCGTAGTTCCGTTATTGGCGTTTCTTATGTTCTCGTGACCGTAGCCGGTAGTTCTCTTTTAGTACGATTGTGTGGTGTATTGTTCTTAGTTGTCCCTATATGTTTGCTTGTATGCCTGTTAGTGTGCTGGGTTGCTATGATCTATGAGTAGAACTGAGCGTCGAAGATCCGAAGATGAAGACCAGAAGCTGAGTGCCAGAAGTTGCAAATGAAAGATTAAGTTGAGGTTTTTCAGAGCAAGTTGCTTTGGGCATAAAGCAAGTTCTAAGGCAAGTATAGCATGGGATCATCCTTGTTTCCTATTCACCTTTAATACACTTAATTCATGTGCATGTGTCTACCTTGTTACCACTAAGGATATCCTAGTTTTTGTATCTTGTACCTTGACACCCATGGGACGTTGCATTGGGTAGTATTATGCTAGTGCTCAAGATAAATAACCATGATCTGTAACTTGACTAATGTTATATGCAATAAACATTTAAAAGATGCTTTAAAGCAATATGTCTCAAGAGGGCTAGAGCATATTTGGTTGTTTTTATGGTGCTCTAGTTTCTCTCCATAAGGACTTATCTGTAAGCGAACATCCGGGACTTACAGTACAACTGTGAGGGCTATATGGCTCTGGCTTTAGTCAAGTATGAGGACATTTTCTAGCTTGTTAGAGGTTACCCTTGTGGCGCAAATGGGGTAAAGCAGACTGTGGATCCCTGCGTGGTGTATCACACGGACTGACTTCTGAAACCTAGCGGCCCTAACTTGTTAGACGAACCTTTGAAAGGCTTCATAGTGAACCCTGCCTGCTCACCTTGGGAGTGTTTTGGGGATTGGCTGCCCCGGGCATATGGGTAATCACGACTCACAGTGAAAGTGTACAACCTCTGCAGAGTGTAAAACTGGTATATCAGCCGTGCTCACGGTCACGAGTGGCCTTGGACCCTTACAGAATAAATGATGAACACTGATGATAATGTTAATATTGATGATATTGATGCTCACTAATGGTTATTGTTTCTTGCTATACATTATTCTCGTTTACATGATCATGAGGTTATTTGGGCTTTTGGTAAACTTGTTGCTACTCAATTGCTAAAAGATGACTCACTAAAAGCTATCGCAGTAAACTTGTGTCAAACCTTTTGAGCCTCATGAACCCTGTGTTATACTTGTTGAGTTCGACATGGACTCACTCTTGCTATTTCCCACACCTCAGGATAGTCTCTGGAGTTTTTTTAGGTTTGTGATCAACCAGTCAGTTTGTTCCTGGAGTGAAGTCTACACCTGGTGTTCGGAGTTGTCTTTCCGCTGTGTTGCTCTCTAAGGTTATATCTTATACTATTACATTATGTTTATTAAGCATTTGTCTCTTGATATTACACTTATCTGCGGCTATATGTGAGATTTGACTTCTTTATTTCACATATGGTGTATGTCTGGTTTTGTCCTTAAAACCGGGTGTGACAGAACTCCTCCTGGACAGCAAACGTGCTGCAGATAGTCGACATGCTGGACAGCAGCGTGCTGCAGCTCTCCTGGACAGCAGCGGTGCTCCTGTGCAGCTTTTGGACAAAGGTGGAAATGCTGCAGGCCGGCAGCGTCCAGGAAGACGACGGCACTCGCCAAGGGACGGCGATGGAGAGACGCTCAGCCTGGGAACGGCGGTGATGCGGACCGTAGCGAAGGGACGGCGACGGCGCGGCTATGGGCGAGGGGATAGCGACGGCAGCTCGATGACGAGCCTCCGCGGCAGGAGGTGCTGCTGCGCGTCCGCGTCTGCGCCCAACGCCGCCGCCTCGGACACACCCTGCGCGAGGTCCACCTCTGCCTCGCCCGCGGCGGCGGCGGCGGCGGTAGAAGCTCGGACGGCGAGGGGCGCGGCGAGCAGGAGGAAGAGGAGGGGCGTGGCGAGCAGGTGGCTGGCGAGGCAACGTCACGAAGGTCAGCCAGTGGGTAACAGTCACGCATCCCATGGCGGAGAACCGCCGTCTCACGAAGGTCTGGGCGCTCCTCCCCTATTCATTGATCTGGAAACAGAGTCGTTGGTTATAGTTAGGTTTTGATTTCTCCCGTGACTTGGTGGGATTGCTCTCCTCCGTGCAGATTGATTTCTCTCCAACATACCTTCAGGTTTTTGAAGCATCGACGCTCTTTCCCTTCCCCGTTCTAGCGTCGCAGCGTCGTGCTGCTGTCTCACGGCCTGGCGCCTCCTGGCAGTGACTAGCGTGAATCTCTCTCTGCCCACGCACCTGGACAATGTTCGAAGACGCAAGGTATTCTCTCCAGTAATCTCCATCTGTGAAATTGCATGATAATCACGTACAGCCAACTGCACTTCTTCACTTATCTCCATCAATTCGGCCTCTTTTGCATTTCCATGATGAAACCCAACTATAATTAGCTGACAAAATATTCAGATGGTG
This sequence comes from Saccharum spontaneum, assembly GCA_022457205.1. Lineage (NCBI taxonomy): Eukaryota > Viridiplantae > Streptophyta > Magnoliopsida > Poales > Poaceae > Saccharum > Saccharum spontaneum. The sequence goes on along the minus strand of CM039613.1, from coordinate 39,463,763 downwards.
ATTAGTTCAGAATTTCAGATGCATGGTCTAGACTTAGTATTTTTTTTCCATTGGCTTAGTTGGAAATTTCGTATTTTCTCAGCCGATATTTTTTCCTTGGTCATGGTGCATACAGACATAAATAAATATAACTAGCCAGTGCCCCCGCGCGTTGCGCGGGCATGAGCAAGAATAGTATATCACTACATGCCTATGTACCATAGTTGTCGATTAGGATACAAAAAATTGTAAAAGCTTGAAGTTACATGCCCGTCGAAGCATATACAGAAGAAAAGATGGAAATCGGACGATTTACAAAATCTAATGTTTCGTACTTGCACAAAAATCTAAGCGAAGCAGTTTGTCTTGGACACCATGTGCTTTGCCATATGTACCTGACTTTCCTATTAAGCAAATGGTAAAGATTAGCGCACACATTGCCAAAAGATAATTAAGACATTTGTTTGTATATATACATATGGGGGGAACATCATCAGGTAGCACGCTAGATTTATTTGACTACTTCTATTTAGTACTTATCTTAGCTTTGTGTGAAAAAACAGTCATTCTATATTGAAATGCCTCATAAGGCAAATAGTATGTGATGATTCCAGCAATCAAATATGGAAATAAATTCATGAAGATTGCACTAAAGTATGAAGCAACATAAAGGGCAAACAGAGAGTTCAATGTCCATTGAATAATTTGGCTTGGAACACATGAGCTTGTTTGCCACAAAGAAGGCATTAATCCCATGGGGAATTTATCTGAATGCTGATATAACAGTTTGAATATAGTACTGTCAATGTTTTCTGTACAGGGTGAAGCATAGTGAATGAGCTGCTCAATATAAATTAAAAGGATTAGTGCTGTCATTATTTTGTCGGGCTATGTACATGTAGATTAGTTCAAGAACTAAACGCTTCATTTGGTGTTTGAAAACATAATAGAGCAAAGGGATAGCATTTACCCTTATGTCCTGTGTGGGCAATGGCCTTTGACACGTTGACCTTTTTTTTAGGATTAACAGCAGCACACCCTTTTTAGGATTAGCACCAGCACACCTTCAGAAAGTTTATAGGCAGCCAATCTGAAATATAATGTTAAGAAGAAGAGGTTACTGAATTTAGTGTATCCATGGCACTGAAATAAGCAAAATATATGTAAAAGTAACAATAGTGTTATAATTAGATGCAGAAAGGGAAAATTGAAGAATTATTATGGTAAAATAGAACACAGGATGTAGCCATAGAGTTATCTGAAGCTATTTAAAGGGCATAATCGGACTCATAGAATTATTGTAGGAAGTACATATCCCCAACGTCAGAATTAAGCTGGGCACGTTTTTGGGGTAACAACTAACACTAAGTTTAGGTATCTGAACAAAGAAATCCAGAAGGAAAAAGTCTACATCACCCCCTGAAGTATGGGGTGGTGTCTAATTTACCCCTCAAGTATGAAACGGCTAATTTACCCCCTGAACTTTCCAAAACCGTCTACTTTACCCCCTGGGGCAGTTTTGGACGGCGGTTTGCTACAGTAACCATGGTTTTGCTACAGTAACCGAATCTTTAAAAAATCATAGTAAATCACAGAAAAATCGTAAAATAGAAAATCTAATTTTGTTGGACTCCACGTGAGTAGATCTATACAATGAACATATAATATGGTGTGCTTTAGTACAAAATTTTTGTTGTAGCTTTAAATTTATTGGAATTTAAAATTAGATTTTCTATTTTACGATTTTTCTGTGATTCACTATGCTTTTTTAAAGATTCGGTTACTGTAGCAAAACCATGGTTACTGTAGCAAACCGCCCAAAACTGCCCCAGGGGGTAAAGTAGACGGTTTTGGAAAGTTCAGGGGGTAAATTAGACCGTTTCATACTTGAGGGGGTAAATTAGACACCACCCCATACTTCAGGGGGTGATGTAGACTTTTTCCAAATCCAGAAGACATATAATATTGTAAATACCTTAACTGATATCAGTAGAATAGAGAGCAGCAGAATGAAAAAATCGGCATACCTTTTTTTAGATCAACAGCAGCATACCCTTTTTTAGGATTAGCACCAGGACACCTTCAGCAAGTTATAGGCAGCCAATCTAAAATATATTGTTAATAAGAAGAGCATGCTGAATTTAGTGTATCCATGAAACTGAAATATGCAAACCATATGCAATATCCTAGTCAGTACCCTGCGCGTTGCCGCGGGGAAGTGTTGCTGTCACGATTGAATAATGAAAAGATCAGAACAATTATAGTGAGTAAGATGAATACATCTAAAAGTGATAAGAAAACTGCAACAAAGCAAATAATGCGTGATGACATGAGAATAAGGATTTTTTTAAAAAAATTGTAGGAATTGCTCTGTTATAGATTATAGATAATAAGCATATATTTTTAGATAAGTGTGGGACGTGAGGAAACATTATAGCACCAGGAAATAGTTATTATTCATGGCAAGGTAACTGCTGTGCTTAGAATAAAACAGGGCACTAACTATAGTAATTATTCCAGATGTAGGTAAATGTGAATGAGGCAGGATAAAAAAAACACTGATGATCCAGTGTTGTGGCCTCTAGAAATTTCAGAAATTCCAGTATCGCATAGTAGCACCATTGAAATTGTATACAGAAATGATGCTAGTACCAGCAGCAACTATGAACTAAAATACTCCCTGTGTGTGCCTTTTACCAGCAGCGACTAAGTTGGATTGTAAAGCAGGCCATCCCAAATATCCTGATTTATTCATACCTTGATGATAGATATGCAGATCGTGGCCATTCATGGACCTGCAATTAAAACATCTACGAAGCTGCTGTTAAAAGGTAGTGAACATCATACCGTGAATTTGACATTCTGTCGAGCACACTACATGCACTGGCCATCAAGAACAGGAGAGGAAGCATACTAGGATTCGTGTCTCTCAAACGGGCAGCATGTTGATGACCGCGAATGATGGTAATCGTGCGGGAAAATGGATCTGCGGCTAGAGGGACCTGCCCACTGGGGATTAAAAGGTAAACAAATAAGACAATGAAATTGAAACATAAAGCGCAGCATGCAAGAAAAGATTAGGGATGTGGGCAGCGAATGAGTAGATGCACCGTTACAGTAGAGCTCCCCAAAGCGAGAAAGGCCGTCGAACCCATGTGGACGCTAGCCCCTGGTGCTGTCAAGGAGGCCTGCACTGGGAAAAAGTTTTTTTTCGCACCTAGGCAAGCACGCAGGCGTGAAGGCGACCTTGCTCGTTGCTATGAAGAGGGGGAAGGAGGGCAGATCCCTGCAGTAAGGAGAGGGAGTTGAGGGAAATGGAGGCAGAGACCTCAGCCATGGCACTCGCCGTCGGGTTCCGGCGGCGCACGCTGACAGCGCCGCGAGGGAGTAGAGCGGAGCAGTGCATGCGAGCGAAGGAGGAAGTGTCCCTAAGCAGCCGACTGCCGCGCACGCGGTCTCGTGGCCAAGCTCGACGCAGCGAAGGCACCCGCCGCCGGGTTCTAGACTGGGAGGAACGGAGGATGGGAGGAGAGCCAGCGGTGGCGGAGCGGGCGAGCAGGCGACTGGCGGGGCGGTGGAAGGTCGGCCGGAAGCTGCGGGCGAATGCTATAGCGTGTGGTGGGCCTGGAGGAGATGCGGGAGGTTTCGGGATTGTTCTTGCAGTGCCGGTGGAGGCCTAAACAGACGGTGGTGCAGCGGAGGGCTTGCATCGCAGATCGGACGGGCCATACAGAACGGCGACATGGACGCAGGAGGGGGCAGTAAATGGTAGTATACGAAAATAAGGGGCAGTAAATGGTATACGAAAATAAGGGTACATGGTAGATCTGTAGAGGACCTTTTACTATGCTAAGAAAATTGAGTTTGCACTTTGCAGGAAAACACACACCATCATTACTTCACCAACAAAAGTTCAAATATCTTCACCTTTGCAAAAATGTTTCAGTAATCATTGAGTTTTTTTTTGAATAATCAAAAATAGAAACACAATATAAACAAATTTTGCAGTATGATCTATGCTTCTAGGACAGTGAAACATGGGATGTTAACAAGAGTAAATTCCGATTTGGCCGCATGAACTTGTTGTTGGATTTAAAAAGCACCCTCAAACTCCAATATCCAATTAACATGGTATTCATCTTAACTTGATATTCACCCTTTTAACTTGGTTGTATTCTGCAGGATAGCAGACTCAAGTGGATAATCACAAGTTAGCTTAGGCAGGTGGAGAAGAGATAGTGACAAATTAGGATCACAAGGTGACATTTGATTTTTGGAAAATAGTGTCAAATTAGAAACACCATGTGACATTAGATTTTTGGGTTTCTCTGATTTGCTGTTTTTCGCCTTGCTACCTATAATTTAATTTGAAATTGCAAGTTTCAGATAGCATAGAACTTGTGAGCTAGAAAATTTTAGGGTTTTAGGGTCCATATTGCACAGAACTAGTGGTTTTTAGGTTTTAGTGTTTATTCAATTTCCCTGAAAAAATCATAACCTGAACCTTTGATTTATCTGGTAGTTGAGAATTATTTCCTTTATCTTGGTAAATTGGATTCGTGAAATATCTTAGCTCCAGCATGTGTGTAGCTTGAGTAAGAACATGTTCGGCAGGTAGCAAATTTAGAATTGTAATTGTAATCAACATAATTACAGAATTTAAGTATATATAGGGGGTATTTTTTGTGTTGCATGGGAAGGTGATGCATTACATCAGGTGTTGGGAGAAGAGAAACTTGGACAAGTGCATGGCATGGGATTGCTTCCAGTTCCTAAACAAGTTTATGGTCGAACAACACACCATTTAAGGACATTAATATAGTTTCAATTTCAATAGATGGCTCATCATCTGATATAAAGACTCACATGTTGGAGGAAATAAGGCAACTCAAAGAGCATTCTAGAATGCAAGACAAAGTTATTGCAAAACTAGAAGACAATCAAAGGCACCATGAGAACCAAGAAGCAACAATGGTAATAATATATATTTAATTTGTAACTCCATATTGAAATGTATTACTCAAACTTTATTACTTTTCTAGGGAAATTGTGCTAGGAGTGTGATCATAACAATTTTCAGAATCAAGCGGTGAATTCTAAAAGAAAGGTATTTGCTCTATTTTCCATTATTTCACCTAATCTAGTCTTTTGGCTTTAATATTGTTTCAAATTTTTGGAGAGTTCAATGTGTTGCACCAAACTAGAATGATGGATTTCTTAAGGAAATGGTTTGATTTGATAAAGTCACTTTCATGTGAATTTTTACTTATTTTATCCACAAAGGATTTTTTATATTAACTCATGCTACTGTCTTTTTTCTCTTTATTAGAATAAAGAAACATGTTTATCCACCACAAGTAGAACAACAAAGAAACAAAAGGTATCTATAAATCACACTTTGCTATAGTTATAGTATAGTTTTTGTCTTATTATTTCATACTTCATTATGTAAGGGTCATCATAGAGGGCCTAGAGAGACTACAACCATTGCACATCAGGAGGTGGCTCATGACAAGGCTACAAGCTACGAGTGTCAAGCACCTAAACAACTTCCTCTAATGAAGGTAGATGAACATAATATTATTTGTTCTAATTGCATAATCATGATGTATAACTAATGGTTGTTGGTCACTAAGAGATTATGTCAAATTAATGTAGGTTAGGTTTATGGTGCTACTAATGTTTTTTTAAAAAAATATCCTAATAAGGCTAATGTGGCCTATGCAACTCTCTTGAGCACTGATCTAGAAGCCATTATTAATGGAGTTAAGACAGGAAGTCAATTCTACAAAGTGCGTATCAAGCATCCTATAGCAAAAGATGAGCCATTAGTGAGGCCCATGCCTGGGTGCAACAATATTGGTGATACTCAAGCCAAAGAGGTCCCAATTATTTGGCCTTCGATGTTTATATGTTCAAACTAGCTTTCTTAACTTTACATCGATGTACATATGTGGCCTAATTTGTAATGTAACAACTTAAATTTTCTTCGCAGGTTGAATTGTTTAGTGGTTGAATTTCTACATCAATGTGTACAAGAAGAAGCAATAGACTTTATGAATCCTAGCTAGTTGTTGAATTTTTCATTCTGGTATGGACTATGTGTGTTTGCTCTCTAGAGCCATATGGTTATGTACATATACTATGATTTGATCTGAACAAGTACTATGATTAAAATCATCCTACAATATGTGGATCTTACTATGATTATGGAAATTTTTGTTTTATGTGATTTTGCACTGTGTCATATTTGTGTGATTATATAATAATCTATGTGTCATATGTATAGGCAAAATAAATATTTGTTTTATAATCTGAATATGTTAATAATAGATATAAAAAATGTTACGAATCATATGTTCTTTTGTTTCAGACTATGCTCTACCATAATATAGAAGTGTTACTGGAACTAAAAAAAGTGTTACTTGAACTAAAAAAAGTGTTATAGCAGACTATCCCTATAACACTAGGTAAATGTTCCGATAGATAAATAAATGTGTTGCAAACTATGTATTCTACTATAATGTGAAGTGTTACTAGAGTAAAAAAAGTGTTATATGAAAAATTATTATAACACTAGATAAATATTCCTGTAGACAAGTAGATGTATTAAAATAAACCAGTCTAGAGTAACACGGCCAATTGGAACACAAAAAAAATGTGTTACTGAAAGCCCAAGTTTGGTTTTGGTAATTAATGACACCAAGTTGCTAATGCCATTGTGATTAAGTTGTATGAGCTAGGTATGGCAACACAAGTGATGAAGGGCAAGGTGGCATGGAGTGATGGCTACAAGATCACAAAGAGTTGGAGATGCTGATCAAGCATGAGGAGATGGATATGGAACAAAGTGATCAAGGCAAAGGTATAACTATAGGGTTTTGCTTTTGCCGGTCTAAGATAAGTAGAGAAGTGATTGATCGGGTTTAGGATTGATAGCCGACTATCAAGAGAGGGCAATCACGGTTAGCTCATGGATCAAGTGCTACTAGGTCATCTTCTTGAGCATATACATTAGGATCTAGTAAGAGAGCTAACCTAACGCCTTGAAAAATGCTTGTAAAAATGCTAACACACATGCACATGGTGATATACATATGATGGTGTTGGCACATTAGCGAAGGTGACAGAGTTTGAGCGGTAGAGAGGGGTTTGGGGTCCTCTCTCCCTCCCGCCGAGCTTGCGAGACAGGATTCAGACGTTTTCGAGGAATAGAAATAATCAATTTCCTTTACGCCGAAGGTTGGAAGAAGTGGCGAAGTTGCGGAACAAGTTTACGCCGAGAAACACGCGACAGACGTGCACGACGCACGCGACAGACGCAGCTGTGCAGCGTCTGTCGCCTAACCCTAGTAGCGGGGCGTGAAGCTGTGTGGAGTGGCGCGACAAACGCGCAGACGTTCACGCGATAGACGCTGATGTCAGTGTCTGTCAGCTACGCACAGAGGCGGAGTGAGCTGTGGAGCGACGGACGCTGGGCCACGTCTATCGCAGTGGCGACGGACGCGTCTGTCGTGTGGTCACGCGGTTTTGGTGCTTACTGGACCGCGTCTATCGCACAACGGACGCTGAGGGCGTGGAGCGATAGACATGTCTGGTGCTCTGGATTTCGACCATTTGAAAGGTCTTGATGGCTAGAGGGGGGTGAATAGCCCTTTAAAAATTTCTACAAAGACAAGCTAAACAAATTTATCAATATAACAAGTAGCGAGATGCGAGTTTTGCTTAGCCTACGGGGTGTTTGCAAGCCACCTAACCAATTCACAATTCTAGTATATTTTGCACTCAACCGCACAAGTCAAACCGAGAAGGTAACTACAACTACAACTAGCAAGCTACACAAAAGAGCTACTCTAACAAAGCTAACTAGCTAGCAAAGATAACTAAGAAGATAATGCGGAGTTGAGTTAGGAGAGTTTCACCGAGGAGCGAAGAATTGAGCCAACCAATATGATCAACAATGAATACCAAGACAACAAACATCGGGATCAATCAATCACAATATGAAGGTGATGACACAAAGATTTATCCTGAGGTTCACGTGCTTGCCGGCACGCTAGTCCCCGTTGTGTCCCTCTTCACCACGTGGTTCGGTGGCTAATCGGTCTCACACCGAGCCTCTCAAAAGGCGTCACAAGAACCTACCAAATGGCAAAAGGTTGCAATGACACGAGCAATTTACTAATGTTTCCTTTGGCGCTTCGCCGAGGTAGGCACAAACCCCTCACAATCACCGGAGGTGGCCAAGAACAATCACCAACTCTTGCCAACGCCTCCAAGCTGCTCCAGGCCGTCTAGGTGGCGGCAATCACCAAGAGAAACAAGAATCCCGCAGCAAATCAACCACCAAGTGCCAACTAGATGCAATCTCACAATGCAAATGCACTTGGATCACTCAATCTCACTTCGAATATGCAAAGAAGCAAGAGAGATGAGTAGGAGGGGAGTTGCTTAGCTCAAAGTGCTCACAAGTATGTCAAAATGTCCAAGAGATGGAGCTTTGAGCCAGCCAACGAGTATTTATAGACGTACCCCTTCGAATATAGCCGTTAGTCACTTGAAACAGCTGAAGTCGCGCTGACTGGACGCGCTGGTCGCGAGGACCGGACGCGCCGATCACACAACGGCTACTTTCGCGAAGCACAGACCGGACGCGCTGGTCGCGCGGACCGGACGCGCGAAGTACGACTGGACGCGCTGGTCCCGTAACGGACCGGACGCGCCGATCAAGCCTGAGCCGCGCTCCAATGAAACAGCGACCGGATGCGCTACAGAACTGACCGGACGCCACAGTACTAGTGTCCCGTTGGAGTCCAGTAGGCTCCCTCAACAACCGGACGCGTCTGGTCGACAGTGATCAGACGCGTTGTACGTCCGATCAAAAAGCTGAAACACGCGCAGACGCTGAACACTGACCGGACGCGTTCGGTCAAACAGAGACCGCGTCCGGTCACCTCTGTGACCTCTGTTTGCCTCCGTTTGTCTCCGTTTGATTTCCGACTTCCGGCGTAGTGGAAAATAGGCGTTTCAATTCTTTGAAAATGTGCGAGGACCCCAAACCCTCTCTACCGCTCAAACTCCACCGCCTTCGCAAATGTGCTAACACCACCAAGTGGTCACGTCATGTGCGAGTGTGTTAGCATTTTCACAAAACATTTTTCAAGGCGTTATTAGTTCTATCCAAATGCATATGATTATGAAATGCACACCTAGAGGCACTTAGGAGTTCAATAGCCACGTCATTCCTCTCTTTATAGTACGGCTATCTATCCTATAACGTAACCACACCCACTAGGTGTCTTCGTTACTAAAATACAATCCTTAAGCATATACCTTTGCCTTGATCACGTAGGGTTGCGTCCAAATCCAAGTGTGGCCATCATGATCACCATGTCTATCTTGCCACCAACCTTGGAATGTACTAATCCTCATATGCTACATACAACTTAGGCATAGGATTAGTACTTAGGCATTGTCACTAATTACCAACACCAAACATAGAGCTTTCACCATTGGAACTTCGCTGCACAGGGACACGTGGCGGCTAGCGGTGTGACAGACGCTGGGGTGCCGCGTCTATTGGTAGGTGTCCCCGCGTCTGTCGCCCCCGAAAAGCTCCTAACGGCTAGTGGCTTCTCCATTCATTATAAATAGAAGGTGGCCGGCCCTTGGGGGTTCTCTCTTGCATATTTGAGATATTAAGGGACACTTTGAGCTAGAGAACTTTTCCTCCACCCATCTCCTTGCTTGGTTGCATACTCTAGAGAGATTGAGTAAGATTTAAGTGCATTGCATTGAGAGTTACATCTAGTGGCACTTGATTCTTGAGTTTGCTGCGGATTGCTTGTTACTCTTGGGTGTTTTCCGACACCCTAAACGGCTTGAAGCAGCGGTGGTGATTGAGCTCACGATTGGAGACTTGTTCGAGCCTTCACCAAGTGATTGTGAGGGGTTCTTGAGCCTTCCCCGCGAGAGTTCGTGAATTGGCTACTTTAGTGGAGCTCGTGGGTTGGAGGATCCCCATCTTGTGAGTGGATGTGCGGCACCCGCTGAGAGTTCAACTCTTGATAGTTGATTAGCTTGCGATCCATCAAGTGGGTGCATCGCCACAACGAGGAGTAGCTTGCCGGGAAGCAAGTGAACCTCGGTAAAAAATCTTCTGTCATCTTATTACCGAGGATTTTATTTGTGTATGTGATCACGTTGATTGATTGTTACATTGGACATATCTCTTCTCATCAACGTTGGTATATCTATTCAAGCTCTCTTCTTTACTTATTGTTCTTTGCCTTGTTTAGCTTGAGTAGAATAGCTTATCTCATAGGAATAATTAGCCTAGTAACTTAGGTTGTTGGTGTGAGCTAAAGTTCTTAGCCTTGTTGTTTACTAGAATTGTATAGGTGGCTTGCATAGATTAGTTGTGCTAGTGCTAGAAGAGCTTCACTATCTTATTTACTGACTTGTTGTTTAGTAAAGCTTGTAGAAAATTTAAATAGGCTATTCACCCCCCTCTAGCCATTTGGACCTTACAGTTACTAAGAGAGCTAGTAACACTTTTTCTAACCTAAAGGGACATAAGCTGGTGTTACTATATCCCTGCGCTGTAGTAGTGATAATAAGTCGTTTTGGCTTTTCTAGATATATAGCTTTTCTTATACATCTAGATACTACGCTATGTCTAGCGCAAACTCTTATCACATGTGCGTTTGTGCACTCGCGTGACCCATCCGCCGGTCGCACGCCAGGAGGAAGAAAGGGTTAGACTTCCGAGATTAGGGAATCAACTCACTGACGGCTGTATAATAGGGTTTGGGGGCGACGATCGTGACATGACAGCGATGGCGGGCAAGGGCGTTGCACGCCCGGACAGTGGGAGATGGCGATTGGGCGGGGCTGGTGGTGGGGGCGTCACGATGTGGGTGATTATGGCTGGCTCAAGGGGCAAAGGCGAGAGGTAGGGATGGCGTGGCAAGGCGACGGGAGCCGCCGACTGTGGGTGCTGGAAGCCAGGGGTAAGGGCAGTGGCGGAGCGTGCGCGGGGAGGGATGGGGATTCAAAGCTATAGTGCTACAGTAAATACCAATGGTAGTATAGACAACTGGAATTGTGTGCAAAGTCTTTGTTTTTTTTTCAAGTTCCATCTATGTAGACTCTACCATGAATAACTAAAAAATCATGTCAAAGAAGAATAGACAATGTACGTAGATTTGCATACTTGCAAAATGTCATCCACTCATCAGAAAGTGTAGTTGCTAACAAGCATAGGACAACGAGGCAAGTAGGAATTAATAGCACGCATGCAGCTACATTCAAGCTTCAAGTGAAACTGAACGACTAGCTTATGATGTAGTCTTTACGAAAAGTTTGTGCTGCGTGGATTGTGCTGATCCTGACGGGCTACAGCTACAAACGACAAACATGAGGACACTGCGTGCATGGCCGAGAAAAAAGATAACCACATTACCACTCGCTGTCCACTTGCATGATGCGGCTCCATTGGCTTTGGCTACTTTCTGAGTGCTCCCTCTAGGAGACTAGGACCTCTTCTTTCCAGAGCAGAAAATTAAAGCACCGGTCCTGGTTGCAGCGTCAATCACCGCTCACTTCTCCGTCACAACCAAATCAGAAAAGCAAAGGCCACATGGTACCATCGCCATCACATAACGACGATATGTATATGTGTTTTGACTTGGAGCCAATTAATTTAGTACAGAGAGTGAATCAACAGGGAACTAATTGGCTCAAGTCAAACGGCTGAATCATCGATGCGCGCGTTCCTCAACCCACCATGTCGGCTTTTTTTTCCCCTTTGCTAGAAGATCATTGTTAAGTAATTAGGCAATTTCCATATTAAAACCAGAATATAAAATCATATAAAACAGATGAACTAGATCAAATATGTATAACATACTAGCATGACAGATCAGCATATTGGATAGTATGAACGACAAGATTAGATCACGAGAATTATACCTGCCGACTGTAGCTGTAGTCATTGGTGATGCAGATGGTGGTGATGATGGAACGAGGTCGATGTCGAAGTCGTTGATGTTGAAATCGTCGTCGAAGTCTTCAATGAGAGGTGGAGGGAGAGCTCGACGCAGTTGACGACGAATACGCTGGGATGTAGCGCCGCCTGACTTGGATGAAAGACGACCTGTCGTGAAAGTTGGGAGCAGTCGCGCGGATAGCACTTCCCAAAAACCTTATTCGTCTTCTCCCGGTGCAGGATCGCAAAGACGAGGGTTCCGGAGACTAGCTCTCCCAAACGCCGGTGCACGCAAACGATTGGGATGGAGAGACTACGGTGGCAGCACAGTAGCGAGAAGAAGAAAATTCTATTTGACTACCTTAGGATTTTTCAACTGGAATTTCAATAGTAGTTTTTGGTGTGTCTATTCTCAGGAGGATTGGTATGTATATATAGGGAGGAAAACTCCTTGTCTCCACATTAATTAGCAATATGGTACTAATAGATGTTGCACCTCCCACCTCTACATATGAGTTTAAACATTAAAGCCCTTAGGAAACACATATATTAGGCTTTTGAGATTTATTAGAATTTCTTCATATAAATTTAGGGGAACTATTCATATAAATTCTAACAATCCTCTACCAGATCTCAACTGCCCATTATAGATATTTTTCTTCTCTCACTGCTGTTTATATACTAGTGTTTCAATAAAGACTGTTAAGTTGAACATCTGCCTAGAACTTCAAGTTACACCCATTTACAACTTAAATAATGGATTACGTCTTGAATTGCAAGTTTTGTGCAAACGAGTTTTACTCAAAGTCAAACTAGTACCTGGCTACCAGTAGCCTTCCCCGTGGGTGGAGCATATATGTTGTACTCTCTAGTCTCTTTATGAGCTTACTAGAGATCACCCAAATCTCATAGACTGTGACGTTTTACAGTCAGATTCATATAGGTATGTTCTTTCAAGAATGCTCTGTAGGACAGCACATTCTCTTGTTAAAGCCAATAGAACATATTAAAGCATTCGACAACCTTCCTTACAGTGCCTCATCGCTCTGAGAGTATTGCATCTTCACATAGAGAAGGTTATAATTATACTCTCCTCACTTCACCAATAGTTTGTTTTTCCCATATCCTTAGTCATGGGATCTCCAATCAAAAAGGTTGTGTTACGACTACTGCAAACTCACATGGATCTCATACCCATCTCCCTTGATGCGATTTCTATCACATTCTGCGATAGCCCTTTTGTAAAGGGATCTGCCAGGTTTTTGTCTGTTTGCACATAAGTCACAGCTATTACTCCGGAGTTTCTTAACTTCCTAACAGATTTCAAACGTCTTTTAACGTGTCTTGTTGAATTCGCATTATCCTTAGCACTATTCACTTTAGTGATTACTATTTGATTATCACAGTTCATAAGAATAGTCGGTATTGGTTTTTCAACCACTGGTAAGTCAGACAAGAGCTCACGCAGCCACTCTGCCTCTGCAGAAGCTGTATTCAAAGCAGTAAGTTCTGCTTCCATGATTGATTTAGTCACAATAGTCTGTTTACAAGACCTCCATAAAACATACCCACTAGTGGCATAGATTTGATCAATATCAGAAATTCAGTTCGCATCACTATATCCCTCTAGCATAGCTAGGTGCCCAGAATAGTGAATCCCAAAACTAACAGTACCTTTGAAATAATGTAAGACCCTTTTAAGTGCACGCCAATGATCATTACCCGGGTTGGACATATACCTACTCAACTTGCACACGGCAAAAGAGATATCTGGTCTGGTTGCGCTAGCTAGATACATAAGTGAACCAATTATCTAAGAATATCTTAATTGATCTCTAGCAATCTTCTTATTCTTTCTCAATGTCACACTGGAATCCTAAGATGTTGGAGAAGGCTTGGTATCTATAAAGCCAAACCGGCTTAATACCTTCTCAACATAGTGAGATTGTGACAAGGTAATCCTACTATCTTCCTTAATCAGCTTAATGTTTAGAATTATATCAGCTTCTCCTAGAACTTTCATATCAAAACTCTTTGACAAAAAAGACTTGACCTCATTAATAATATCAATGTTTGTTCCAAAGATTAGAATATCATCAACATCAACATATAAACATAATATAATAGATTGGCCCCCACCATGTCGATAATATACACACCTATCAGCCTTATTAACAAAAAAGCCCGCACCAATTAAAGTAGTGTCAAACTTCTCATGAACTTACACACCTTCTGCTCTTCACCTTTTACTACAAACCCATCAGGCTGATCCATATAAATCTCCTCATCCAACTCTCCATTAAGAAAAGCTATCTTCATGTCCATTTGATGAACGAGAAGACCATATGAGGCAGCTAGAGAAACTAGAACTCGAATAGTGGTCATTCTAGCAATAGGTGAATAACTATCAAAGAAATCTTCACCTTCCTTCTGGGTATAACCCTTAGCCACAAGACGAGCCTTGTACTTGTCAATAGTACCATCAGGCCTAAGCTTCTTCTTGAATACCCACTTACATCCGATTGGTTTATAACCAAAAGGTAGTTCAGATAGCTCCCAAGTTCTATCAGAAAGAATCGAGTCCATCTCACTACGAACAGCTTCTTTCCAATCATCTGCATCAGGAGATGCATATGCCTCTGTAATAGAGGTAGGAGTATCATCTACAAGATACACAATGAAATCATCACCAAAGAATTTTGCAATCCTTCATCTCTTGTTCCTCACGGAAACTTCATTGTCATTCTCCTCAAGGACTTCTTCAGGTGGTTGCTCAAATGACTCAACAGCAGACTCAATAGGTAAAGTAAAATCAGGAGCTATTTCAGAGAAAAATCTAGCATTGCTACACATATCTTTCATAGGGAATATATTTTCAAAAAATATAGCATCACGAGATTCAAAATTTGTATCCACATGCATATCAGGAACTTCAGATTTTACAACTAAAAATCTATAGACAATGCTATGGTGAGCATATCCTAGAAAGACACAATCCACAGTCTTCGGTCCAAACTTACGCTTCTTAGAAATTGGAACATTGATTTTCACCAAACAACCCCATGTGCGCAAGTATGAAAGTGATGGTTTCCTTCCAACCCAATTCTCATATGGAGTTGTCTCTTTATTTCTGTTTAAAATTCTATTTAGGACATGACTTGCAGTCAATAAAGCTTCCCCCCACCATGCCTTAGATAGACCAGCAGTGTCTAACATGGCGTTCACTAAGTTAGTCAACGTGCGTTTTTTCCTCTTGGCAATCCCGTTTGATTCAGGCGAATAGGAGTTGTCCTTTCATGAATAATACCATGTTTCACACAAAACTCATCAAATAATACAGGAAAATATTCACCACCATGATCTGACCTTAGATGTTTAATTTTTCTTTCTAGTTGATTTTCAACTTCAGCCTTATAGATTTTAAAGTAGTCTAGCGTTTTATCTTTAGTTTTTAGCAAGTAAACATAGCAAAATCTAGTTACATCATCAATTAAAGTCATGAAATATCTTTTTTCACCTTTTGTCAACACACCATTCATCTCGCAAAGATCAGAATGTATGAGTTCTAAAGGTGCCAAGTTTCTCTCCTCCGCTGCCTTGTGAGGCTTTCGAGGTTGCTTAGATTGCACACAACTATGCCACTTAGAACCTTTGGCAATAGTGAAATCTGGAATTAAACTCAAGCTAGATAAATGTAACATCAAACCAAAGTTCACATGACATAAACGAGAATGCCAAACACTCAAACTATCATTAATTGTGCCACAAATATGATTCACTAACTTATTACAAAAATCTGCCAAAGATAAGCGGAACAAGCTTCCGCAATCATAGCCTTTACCAATAAATTGTCCATGCTTAGACATAACTACTTTATTAGACTCTAACACTACCTTAAACCCATCTCTCAAAAGAAGGGAGACACAAACAAGGTTCTTGCGTATAGTAGGGACATGTTGCACGTTCTTCAGCTGCACGATCTTTTTCGAAGTAAACTTTAGATCTACCGTGCCAACACCATGAACAGAAGCATGTGATCCATTTCCCATCAGGACGGAAGAACCTTGGAGCCCCTGGTAAAAAGAAAACAAAGAGATGTCATCACACACGTGAATATTAGCACCTGTATCAATCCACCAACTTGGAGATTGAAATATTGAAAGTACAGTAGAAAAATTACCATACCCGTCATCAACACTGCTAGCAGTCACAAGGTCGACTTTCTTTTTTTCTTTCTTGTCCGCTCGCTCCAGACAATCTTTAGCAAAATGACCAAGCTCTCCACACACGAAGCAAGGTAACTCTGCTTTGTCTTTCTTCTTCTTCTTCTTGAAGGCAGTATTTTGTTTAGCATTGAAAGCAGGTTGCTTAGGCTTTCCCTTATTCTTGCCATGGTTTTTCTAGATGATGTGGGTGCTAGCTTTTTCCTCGTTCCCCTTTTCAATATTGTCTTTAGCCCGAGCTTTCTCCTCAACATCAAGAGATGCTATCAGGTTTTCAACTGATATTTTCTGTCTCTTGTGTTTGAGACTTGTGGCGAAATTCCTCCATGAAGAAGGCAATTTAGCAATAATACACCCAGCCACAAACTCATCGAGTAAGACACATTTCAGGAGTTCAAGTTCTTTAGCCAGGAGCTGAATCTCATGAGCTTGCTCGACTACTGATTTGTTAGCAACCATCTTGTAGTCATTAAAGCTCTCCATGATATACAACTCTTTGCCTATATCTGATGCACCATAGGTAACATTCAGATGATCCCACAAAGCCTTTGCGTCTTTTATGTGCATCATGGAATCAAACAAATGATCTGAAAGCACATTACGCACAGCTCCCACAAAGATTTCACTCGCTTCCTGGAATTTTCTCATATCTTCATCAGAGATATTTCCCTCAGGCAAGCCATCTTTGACCCAGAAAACTTTCATGGCAGTAAGCCAATCCATGACCTTAACAGACCACCTCTTAAAATGCTTACCAAAAAACTTTTTTGGCCTCAGCGCGTCAACAAAACTAGCCATAGATAATTCTGAAAACAGCCTATAATAAGGTTTTTGGATTGTTAAGTAATTAGACAATTTTCAGATTAAAACCAAAATATAAATCATGTAAAATAGATGAACTAGATTAAGTATATATAACATACTACATGACAGATCAACATATTGGATAATATGAATGATAAGATTAGATCACGAGAATTATACCCGCTGACTGTAACGGTAGTCGTTGGTGATGCAGATGGTGGTAATGATGGAACGAGGTCAATGTCGAAGTCATTGATGTTAAAATAGTCGTCGAAGTCGTCAACGAGAGATGGAGGAAGAGCTCGACGCAGTTGACAACGAATACGCCGGGACGTAGTGCCGTCTGACTTGGATGGAAGACGACCCATCGTGAAAGTTGGGAGCAGTCGCGCAGATAGCACTTTCCAAAAACCTTATTCGTCTTCTCCCGGTGCAGGATTGCAAAGACGAGGGTTCCGGAGACCAGCTCTCCCAAACGTCGGTGCACGTAGACGATTGGGATGGAGAGACTACGGTGGCAGCGCAGTAGCGAGAAGGAGAAAATTCTATTTGATACCTTAGGATTTTCCAACTAGAATTTTAATAGTAGTTTTTGGTGTGTCTATTCTCGGGAGGATTAGTATGTATATATAGGGAGAGAAACTCTCTGTCTCCACATCAATTAGCAATATAGAACTAATAGATGTTGCACCTCTCACCTCTACATATGAGTTTAAACATTAAAGTCTATTAGGGAATACAAATATTAGGCTTTTGAGATTTATTAGAATTTCTTCCTATAAATTTAGAAAACTATTCATATAAATTCTAACGATGTGGCGACGGCGACTTGAGCGCAGCAGCGCTGGGCGGCGGTAGCTAGTGCAAATCTAACTAGGCACCACTGACCACCCTAGACAGCGTCCATGATTTTCACGGAAAGAGAAGTTGATATGCTATGCAGTCATGCATCCACCATTTCCCTCGATCAGTCACTAGATAGTGCCAAGCTGACACAGGCCAACACTGTTTTTCGTGCATGATGCACTTACCACTGGTGGCACATGCTATACAGTATCATATCTTATGTCACAGCGCAGAGTAGAGGTGATTTTTTTTTCTTTTTTGAAAAGAGTGCTCATATGAGTGGATCAAGATGTTTATGTTAGAGCATCTCTGGCGGCTCCCCAATATAAGTCCCCCAATACAGCGATAATGGAAGGAGCCTAATATCACTTTTTAGATTATTGGGGGAGATGCTGCAGTAGTAACCCAATAATCTCCCAATACATGAGCCCTATTTGTCAGGTTTTATTTTTTTATTTTTTTCTCCCCTCTGCCCGTCCCGTCCCGTTATGTCGCTGCCTCCCTCTCTCCATCACGGCCTCTCTCTCCTGTCCGTTAGCTCGTGGCCCGCGTGGCGGCCGACGCCTGCGCGGATCTCGCGGCCCCGCAGCGCCCCTGCCCCCTGCTCTGTCTCAGCTCTCGGCCATGATCTTCTCAACCTGCGCCTTGGGCAAGCGCATCTGGAGCCGGACGGGCCCGCCGCCGCCCTCGGAGGCCATGGAGAGCGGGGATGCCGGCGCCGTGCTCGCGGAGGCCGGGAGGGAGAAATCGGAGGTGGAGCGGCACGTGAGCATGAGTGACTCTAGCTTCTCACTGGCACCGACGTGGAGCGCACCCGACCAGGTGCAGCACAGCGGGATGGCCGACCGGGGCAGCGCGACGAGGAAGAAGATAGTTGGGGTGGGCCCTAGCTTATTGGGGGAGTTGCAACTCCCCCTCTATTTGAGGGGGGAAGGGGGTTTTTTCGGTGGCCACAAAAAAAGGAAGGGGTATTATGGACTGCCGGAGAAGAAAAAGTAGCTCATCTCCTTCAATATAATAGTTTTATGGGATGAGGGGTGGTATTGGGGGACTGCTGGAGATGCTCTTATGCCATAAGCTCAATAACACAGCTCCACTCCGATTTGTTCCCATTGCCAATTGAGCTAAGTCAAAATCTTAAAATTAACCTATGTAGTTATCTGACTACAGGCCTTGATTTGTTTTAATTTACTGTTTTTTTTGCGATTTGACAGTACAACACAGACACTTACAACATATGCATACTCACCCTTTGAACGCGCACACGAAAACCGTATCCCTATGAGCATCTTCGAAGATTGAGCCGGTAAATCCTCGAGATTGATGAAGCCACCACAGGCGTCTCACTGTCGACGGAAACATCACACACAAAAACTGTACCCCTATGAGCATCTTCGAAGACTGAGCCGCCAAATCCTCGAGATTGACGAAGTCACCACATAGACCTCGCTGTTGACGGAAACATTGCTTACGACTAAAAGCACATCACTGTTAAATCCTGTAATATTGGCTCCCACCGAGAGTCAAACCTAGGACCTCAGGTGCTACTGAGGCTCTTGTAACCACTGAGCCACAGATCCTTTCGCAATTTACTATAAGCATAATATGGGATCTGTCTTCGATTTCAACGGTGATTTTGACACTAATGGATTTTGGAACAAGGATTTAATGATTTGGCACTCTTTATTACTTGTAATTAGGATTTTAGTTGTTGGGTTTAATAAAAATGACAATAATACAATAATATTTATCTTGAAAAACATTTTGACTTTTTTGAATCACAGTATTTATGCAGATGCTCACAAATACGCATGCTCTCACCACTATAAACACTAGTCTGCACACCTTTTTTTCAAATGTCTTCAGATGCTAATATGGTCTATTAAAAAGTTGTAGCTCACAACGTGAGCTACAACTTTGCAATTAACAATTCTTTATTTGAGATCATTTACGTGCTCATATTCGTTTAAGAATTCAAAATTTTGAATTTTTCAAATGACCGTAAATGTTGACATATGGTCTATACCATACTTGTAGCTCTTAACATGATCTACAACTTTGTATTTGATAAACTCTTTATTTAAGAGTTTTTGGAGGCCAAAATGTTTGATTAAGTTATTAGATTTTGAAATTCAAGTTCTTGATTTTTTTTTCTAAATAACCATGGATGAACAAATGATCTACATTAAAGTTGCAGTGCTCAGTGAAATCTAAAAGTTTTTAGTTGAAAATTTGTCACCTGAGATCATTTTAAGAGTCCAGATATTTAATAAAAAAATTACATGGATAAAAAAACCAAAGACATATAGGTCTCATATGCCAAATATCTGCCAGATTAGCAAAACCATTTTAAAAACTATATAAACTATTTTAGGTATTTTTTTTCTAATTTTAAGAGGTAAATTGTGTATGTTGTTTGGTATCAAAGTTCAGGATGTTTTTTAATTCAGTAACAATTTTACGGGCAAGACAAATTTATGGACTCCTAGTTGGAAAAACGGAAGCAGAGATTCCTCACATGGTATGAGAATCTTCAAGAGTCTTTAAATCTCAATAAATCATTATTTACATAGTCATTTCAATAAAAATTGCTCCATGTATGTTTCATCCTCGAATAGTTTCACCATATCTTGTGCGCATTGTAAAGTACTAGTCTTGAACTCCATTTTTAGCTAGCAAGGAATCCATAATAGAGAATTATGATATTTAAAGATCTAATTAATGAAGTTGTTATGATATTCTTTTCCAATCTCTATTTTTCTATCACTAAACAAAACTATAAGAGGTTCTTGGAGTTATTTCTAATTATTCAAGGCCAGTTTGAAAAAGCTCCGCTTCTAGCCTGTTTGGTTGCTTGCCCACGCAAGCTTGCCTAGCCAAGCAGCAATCTATGCCATCTGTTTTGATTGTCTGGTGGCTAAGATCTGGCAGCTAGGCCATCCAAACAGTTTCTTCAGAGGAAGTGAAAGAAATCATGACGGAGAAAGAGAAGGAAAATAGAAAAGAAGCGGTATATTGTGTAACCAGTAGCAGTAGTAGGTAATTTTCTCCAACTTCACTAAACTCTGCTTTGTGGAGCACCCTTGAGGAGCTCCACCAAAATATTGAATTTGGCCGTCAGATCCACCGTTTTGGTGGATGTGGATTTGATGGATCGTGACTGTTTGGAAAATTTATGGTGGAGTGGAGCTTCTTTTCCACTCCTTTTGGTAAATCTATT
This sequence comes from Saccharum spontaneum, assembly GCA_022457205.1. Lineage (NCBI taxonomy): Eukaryota > Viridiplantae > Streptophyta > Magnoliopsida > Poales > Poaceae > Saccharum > Saccharum spontaneum. Next base: position 39,442,702 of record CM039613.1, on the reverse strand, counting down.
GTTGTTGAATCTCTGCTAAACAGGCTCTTAAAATATAATTAGATTTTATGAAAGCTGACGAGAATCACTTTTCTAATTACACCACGAGTTAGGAGTTAAAAAACCTTCCCTCCACCGCTTGCCATCTTCAAACGCCACTAAAGTTATATCACTTTAGAATTGATTTTCATCCGGTCTCTACCTTGCTCTTCCGCTTGTGTATCGGGGAATCAAAGAAGTAAAGAGAATCACAAAGAGAAGTTTTACTAAATTGGTCCTCAGTGATTGCATTGGCTGCTGGCCGCCTTCTTTCGCTTCGCTTTCCGCCAGGGCTTGTTTAGATCGCCGATTCGGTGCACAAAGTTATTGTGCCGAATCACTGTAGCGTTTTGTTTTTATTTGGTAATAATTGTTCAAACTGTGTAATTAGTTTTTGATTAGGCTTAAAATGTTCGTCTCGCAAAATACAATAAAACTGTGTAATTAGTTTTTGATTTTATTTATATTTAGTACTCCATGTATGTACCGGTATTTTGATGTGATGAGAAGTTTTTTTTACGTAGTAGAATTTGGTGGTGAATTTGAGAATCGCCAGCTGTGTGTGCACGCATCGCACGGGCGGCCGAGCCTCGCCCTCGCCGAAAGCGCAGCATATATGCGTTGCGTTGTGTTGCGTGGCGCCCCCTAATAATGGCCGCCCGTTTTTGTTGTTTACCGCCCGCCACCACCCGAGTGATCTATCCCCTCCATCGGACTCTCCACTCCCACCGTCCCACGAATACCGCCGCCCCCGGCCCTTTCCGCGTTTCATCCTCATCCTCCTTTCAGCGCCACCGTTGCCGTCGGTGACCTGCAGGAGGCACGAGAGGTCGATCGAACAGCACAGCCATGGCGGCGGTTAAGGTGGACAAGGCCACCAACGAGCTGCTGCTGGGCCCCGACTGGACCCTCAACATCGATATCTGCGATTCCGTCAACTCCGATCACGGGTACGTCTTTCTGTTTCCGTCGTCTTTTTCCTTCTGGGAGGTCTGTTTTGAATTCTCGGTTCCTGTGCCACCGCAATAATGGCGAACGGTTCGTGTTCTTGGCACGATTCCTTTGATCAGTATTCAGTAATAATAGGAAAACTATTCTTGCTGCTCTGTTCTAGTATTCAGTAATGGCGAACGGTTATTGATGCAAACTGCAAAGATAGATTCTTTCGAGATTCGATAATTGTCTCCTATCTTCTCTCTTCGTATCAGCAACCTCTAAAACGTAATATTCCATAATATATATGCCATTTTTCTCTGAATCGCCTTCGCACTAGAGGATAAGACCGAACCTTTTTATGTGAACAAAGTATACAATCAAGTGCTGGGAGGATGACATTTCCCAGACTTCATCGTGGCTTGAAATTTAGTATTTGCTTTCATGATTACTCGTATCTTTTTTTTTCTTTGAAACAAATGTTGGGACGCAACGAAGTATCCAATCGAGTAAGCGAAGGCTGCCTTTTTCCAATCAAGTATCCAGATGCCGCGAGAAACTTAGGAATCCATTCTCATGACTACACAGTTTGTTCTGTTTGTATACTACACAGTATTTTCCTGTACTGCAGCCTAAGAAAATCTTGTTTAGATTAGTATGCTACAATAGAATGTACCATGGATTGGTGCCACATAACATTCTTTTCCTTAGCATAATACTGCTGTAAAAGTCTGAACTGCACCATGATCCTCTTGATTTCCCCCTTTGTTGTCATTCTAAATTATCATCACTACTTTTCGAAGAAAGGAACTATATATGTTTTAAGATGAAAAGGGCTTTGATGCTATCTTGAATATCATACATTGACTTCTAAGTTCACGCAATTAACAAAATTAAGCAATTTGACGAAATAGTTTGCTGTGAAGTATAGGTCAATTAGCTAATGCGTTTTAGCAGGAACAAGATATGGAATGGATCAAACAAAAAGTACGTCATCTGAATATTTTTCCTTTGAAGAATTACTTTAAATCCAAACAGCAATGAAGGGGGTTGTGAGGATGTGCACCCACAAAACCCACCATTTGAGGTAGCCTCATTTGCAAAATTAAAATTTCTCTGAAATGTGAGGATCTGTAAGGGATAGGGCATGGAAAAGTTGTGCATGTAGTTTCTTATATGTTTCCTAACAAAGAAAATCACTAAGCAAACAGTATACTAATTTCAGGCAAGGAAAAGAGGTGATTAAAGCTTTGAAAAAACGTATTCAGCACAAGAATGCAAATGTTCAGTTTCTTGCTTTGACGGTATGCTTCTAAGCTTAAAGAACTTCTTAATCTTTTTTGTTTGTTTTTATGTGAGTGAATCCTCTGAGATTTCTTTACAGCTATTGGAGACTCTAATAAAGAACTGTGGGGATCATGTACATTTTCAAGTTGTAGAGCGCAATATACTGGAGGAAATGATGAAGATTGTGAAGAAAAAGGTCACTTTTCTCAATTTCCTTATAACCATTTTAGGCTTTTAGTTACGTATACTATATACATTGTAGTTTGTTGGCTTGTGACTCTGAAGCAGAACTCTCTCCCTGCTTTTAGCTCTTCTCTCACTTGTATGGCTCTACTCTTTTTATTGCGGACATAAGGGCCTTATCTTTACATTGTGTTTTTCCTTTAAAGAAAACTGCACCAATTTAATCAGTGAGAGGCAACTTTTGAAAAATATTCTTCTGTTTCGACATGTGGCATGAAGCTGCAAATTAAGCAATTTGACTCTTATGTGGCATGTGTCTCCCTGTTTCTCGTCTCTTTTGGGTTTCATCTCTAGCCTACCCCAACTTGCTTGGGACAAAAGGCTATGTTGTTGTTGTTGTTGTTGTTGTTGTTGTACTCTTATGTGGCATCAAGCTGAACAATATCCTTGTGTTTCGCAAAATATGTGGCTGAGTGGCTCCATACCATTCCAGGTCTATTTTGATTTTATGCTAAACAGACCTGTAGGACTCTGCATTAAACAATTAATATAATGTTCAGAAAAATGTATGCCTTGTTTCATAATAGTGGAGATGACTATTACAATCTGTACACAGGTTGGTGCAGTATTGAAAAGAGGGTGAACCAGTTAATATTGGGGTTTGATATTTCACTTTATATTTATAAAAGCCACATAAAATTTTGTGTGATGGACCTAGCTGGGGGGGGGGGGGGGCGGAGGTGTGGAGTAGATGGCGAAGGGGGAGGGGCGATGACTAGGGCAGGCACAGGGAGAGGGGAGGAGGCGCAGGGAGAGAGGGAGAGCGATAGAGGGGAGAGCAACTGCTCAATTCTTGCTTAAGATACAAATGGTTACAAGACCCCTATTTTTATAGTCTCTAGGGGACTTGACTCCCGGGCAAACTAGAGGAGTCCTTATAGATTTGGACTCTCATCCCGACAAACCAATCTTATTTTCTAAACAAACTCTATTTATTATCAATCTTATCCAAATCTGTTCTAATTCTCATCTAATCCAAACTTTTTTGGGTGGCAGGGGCCGGAGGGGCTGTTGCGCCCCCCTCCCCCCTTCCCCCTGGCCACATGCGCACCTGGTGGCGCCTAGGTTGAGGCGCGACCAGCCAAGGCCCGGTGCTGGGCCTCACTTGGCTCATCACGGCGGCCCATACTTAGGCCCATGACATTCCCCCCTTCTCCACTCAATGCATCCTCGCGCTGAATCATGGTCCAGCTATTGACGCCGTCTTGGGGAGAGCTCCTTCATAGGATACCGCCTTGATCCGGACAATGAGACGACCCAGTATGATGCCTGCACGGATCATGTTGTCGCGTGTGCGGTCGATGACAAAACTCGAAGTAGTATTAGCAGTTGCCGATGTAGCCGAACATGTAGTAGCTGTGCGTTCCCATAGAAGATGTGGCCCATGCATGTCTCGAGTGGCGGCGAGGATCTGATGATGTATGCCAGCATTGATGGTGAACATCTGCATGGCCCTTGGGGGCCTCTCAAAGTGGTGTACTTGGTTGTCGACGCTAGGGATAATGATGCCCGTGACATGTCGGTAGATTGTCGATGTGATCCTTGTTGGTTTTATCGTCGTGAGGTGGAGCATGTCGCTGAACATAAGTTGTCCGACATTATATTAATTGTGACGGCGAGAGGTATTGGTGCCTCGAGTCGTGGTGCATGTCGATGTAGACGTTCCCAATGGAGAGGAGCTAGCAGTCGGAGCCGTTGAAGAAGATGACTGTTGTTGAGACGCTCACAGGGAAGGTGCAGGTGACCGCCGCAGTCGTCGGTGGAGTTATGGAAACCCACCACAAGTAGTTGCAGGTTCGTCATTCACCCAACGACGAGGAGTGTCTCTAGTTGGTCTGGCAATAGTGGTGATGCTAGCAGGAGGTAGAAGCACCCGTCGAAGAAGAGGAGCCCTTGGTCAAGGGACCAAGCTGGTGCAGTTGTGCCACCTATGATGGCGGTGGCAATGGCGTGTAGCTCAGGCACCTCCAGAACTGCTTGATGGACGTGGTCGAAGATGGCAGCGGGGCTGCAGACGTCATGTGGCTCTGGTTGCAGCACGACTGCTATGGTGCTGAAGGCGACCACGACATGGGCACCTGTTGTAGGGGCACCGGCATGATCGTTGTTGGGGTGAGAAGGGCGAGCATGTTCTGTGGTACTCAAAAGGCCGGGGTCGATAGCGAAGATGACAGTGTGTTCGCCCCATTGGAACTGCATCTCCATGGAGGCGAAGTTTCAGAGGACGTTGCCAAGGTCGGTCATTCATGGCGTGCCGAGGATGATGGCGATGTCGACGCCGATGTCCACCAGAAGGGCATTGATCTGGAACGTCTCAACGTCGATGCATAGCGCACGTTGAAGCAAGCTCCCCGGCAGGCAATCTCATTGTCGCTGCCGACGAAGATCATGTTGATGCGCCGCTCCATGAGACTCGCCAACTGGGTGAAGTTTACGTTGAGGATGTTGTGTGTGGCGCTCGTGTTGACAAGGATGTGCACGCCTTGCTCGAGTACGACGCCTGCCAATAACTTGGTGCACCAACCACACACACCTGAGCTTTGGGTGCCAATCATCATCATGAGGTCGAGGTCGACATCATTGACGAGCGTGATGTCGCACAGGTGCTTTGCACTTGTGGCCTCGGGTGAGCTGCTCATCGTAGTTGTAGCACAATCCCATACGACATCGCTCCCTCGTCTCATCAGCGTTAGGCGCTTGAAGGTACGAGGCGGGGCAGCTGGCGATGTAGTTGATGATGAGGCCAGTGTAGTTGATGTAGCGGTTTTCGAGGATAGCTCCTTTGGAGGTAGGGGAGGACGAGCTACATAGCGGTACCAGTGCTGTAGATTTGTTAGCGACGGCGATGACAGCCGTATGCCGCTCGTATGCTCGCGCCAAGGACATGGCCATCTCCCTGTCCTTTGGGTTCTAGAGCTCGATGTCGGTCTCTAGGGGCACAAGGAAACCGGCGGTATAAATGTTGATCCATTGTTGCTCGTCGAGTGTCTCGGCGTGTACCACATGTGCCATGAAGCGCTGCGTGTAGTCACAGACGGTGCCAGTCTTCTGCAGGGACGCCAGCTTGTCTAGCGGGTTACCTCGAGTCGGTGGGTCGAAGCGCTCATTGACGCAACGAGCAAAGTACGCCCAGTCAGTCACCATCTTGTCCTGCATCAAATGCATCTACCATTGTTGTGCTCCACCTGTTAGATGAAAAGAGGCATACTAGACTTTCTCGTTATTGGGTGTTTTTTGACCTCTGAAGAATTGCTCGCAGCGGTTAAGCCATGGTAAAGGTTCCTTCTTGCCGTCATATGTGGGGAACGACAGCTTGTGATAGCGCGGTTGGAAGACCGGGAAGGACCTTGCTGCAGACGGGTGCGGGTACGACAGAACCGTAGGCGCCTTGGGTGGCTCCTCTCTCCTCTGGCTCAGGCGTGGTGACGAACAAATTGTTCATCACTTGCTCCATGATCTAGGGGATGCCCGACGACTTGGAGCCTTCCATCTTCTCCTTGAGGAAGGCATGCCCGGCGATCTCCATGGCTCGCTTGGTCTCGACCTTGAGGTCCTTGGTGGTGGCCTCGTGTTCCAGCTTTGCCCTGGCTGCGGCTGCGGCGTCGGCATCATCCTTGGAGCCTCCTTGCTCCATGTTGCTCAAGCGAGCGTCGACATTGATGAGGTGCTCCTACACCTTGTCCATGTGCTTGGTGGGGTCGGTATTGAAGGCCTCGAGCCACGCCTTCATCTCCATTGACATGGTGGTGGTGTTGATCATGGATGCGATCTGCCTCTTGATACCAGGAGTGATGGACCTAGCTAGGTGGGGTGTGGCTGCAGTAGATGGCACATAGAGAGGGGCGATGGCTAGGGCAGGCGCAGGGAGAGGGGAGAAAGTGCAGGGAGAGAGGGAGAGGGACAGAGGGGAGAGCAACTTCTCAATTCTTGCTTAAGATCCAAACAGTTACATGACCCCTATATTTATAGTCACTAGGGGACTTGACTCTCAAGCACACTAGAGAAGTCCTTAGATTTGGACTCTCTTGTCCTGACAAACCAATCTTATTTCCTAAACAAACCCTTTTTATTTATTCTCAATCTTATCCAAATCTATTCGAATTCTCATCTACTCTGGACTCTTTCGGGTGGGAAGGGGCCAGAGGGGCTGTTGCACCCCCCTGGCCGCGCGCGTGCCTGACGGTGCCTAGGTTGAGGCCGTGGCCGGCTAGGGCCCAGCGCTGGGCCTCGCTTGGCCCGTCATGGCGGCCCATACTTAGGCCCATGACATTTTGAAATTCCAGTTTTTGAAGAGAGAATTTTTGACTTCACATTAAGGTTTTATCCTTTATCTTATTTTGGCTATGATATCTATTTCTCTGATCTTTGTTCATGCAGAGAATTTGCTGTATATACTCACTATGAGTTTCTGACATTATATTTCAATAACCATATGTAGCATAAATAAGAGATCCTTTACATGCTCATTAAGTTTGAATGCTGTCGCAGGCGGATATGCAAGTGAGGGATAAGATCCTGATGCTCCTGGACTCTTGGCAAGAAGCATTTGGAGGGCCTGCCGGAAAGCACCCTCATTATTACTGGGCATATGCTGAATTGAAGGTGTGTTTCATGTTTCTTGCACTTCAGATAGCTAGATTACACAGAACACTTTTTACTTTGGTTCGATAGAATGAAAGGCCAGACCAGAGACACCAGTCAGGCTATTGGTTCACTGGTCCAACTATAGTTTTACCCATCAAATCAGTGGTTTTACATTATTTATCAATATAATATTTATTTCTCATGGCCTTTTATGATAATATCCATGTTTCCTAGCATATCTGTAATAAGATATGTCCAAACATATCTATGGTGTGACACAACAGAGGACATAACACAACATTACTACAATAGTCTATTGTTCAACATTCCAAACTAACATCCAAACATCGAATTCACTAGTTTGATACAAAACCATTAGGGCTACTGATTCTAGATTTTTTCATGTTCAACAAGTGAACCATTCCGAATTTCTATCTTTTTTTCTCGAACATGCAGGAGAGCTGCATATTTCATTAAGAAGAGAGAAATATACAACGAGGGGAAAGGAGTAAGGATTCTTAACAACCCAACCCACACACACTTTTTTAATTCAGGAAACAACCTGTGACTAGAGAGTGTTGGAAATAAAGATTGTATGGTTAGAGATAATTGGAGATGGAAACAAACTCTAGAGATAAAGATAGAATCCTAGAGATAGAATAGGATTAGGCCTAGTACAACTTGATTTGTACTCATGGTCTATCCACCATATGTACCTATAAATACCCCCTGAGGGTCAATGCAATTAACATCAGATCAACAACAGATCATTAGGGTTTTCCACTATACCCAATTATTTTCCACATAGAGAGGTGACAAGAATGACTCCCCTCTCCCCATGGATCTACCTAAGCAATGATTCCACTTTCTGCAAAGACTGTTTGAGCGTTTATGTGCTTTCAACTCTAATTGTAGTTTTACCTATATATATTTTCAATTTAGTGGTTATAGCGTCTTTGAAGACACAATCACTCCATTGTTTCCATATTTCCCTGGCCACTAGAATGATGGGAGAATTTATCCCTTCCTTATCTTGTTTATGTGCTTTCTACTTTAATTGTAATTCACCTAATTTCCCCCCTCTTATTCATACTGAAGATTGTGCACCCTCATTCTGTTAAGACCACTCAGCAGTGTCAACTCAGCTTTGAAAATATATATATGTCCTTGCAAATTTGCCCCTACTTTTCTTAGAATTTGTGCTTTTGCCATGTTTTGACATCGACATTTTGAGATATTTCAAAAGACTTTGATTGAATTTTGGATATATTTGAAAACTTGATAGAGTTTGAACATATTTTATTTAGAGTTTTGAC